>CM035156.1:44782157-45188480 GCA_020205615.1 Panax quinquefolius
GAGTCCAACCAAACTAAGGATTCAAAAATTAGGGAATTAATATTTTCACTAGTGAAAATATTAGTTTCACAATGTCCTCTCTTATATGAGAGTGGATCTCACTATTTACGTGAGGAGGATCTTGTAGAGCTAACATATTTATGTGTGAAAATATCAATTCTCAAATATTTTTGGATGGGACTCTGGTTATCTTGTTAATATGGTGGAAAGTCTTAACCAAGTGTACAAGAGTATATGTTATAAGTTTTTTTTTCTTTCAAATAACTTTTATTTTATTACAATTCGATCCTAAGGCCTAGGGGGACTTGGGAAAGAGAGCCATAGGAGAATTTGGCGGAACCTATAGAACCTAGGCTATGTTTGTAAGCATTATACTTGAGATAGAATTATTAATCTCAAGTGCTTTATTTATTTTTAAATTTGAGTTTCATATTATTAGTCCAAGGATTAAAAATTACTTAATATAAATGACTAATTAATAGCTTCTTTTACTAGGTACTATAATCCCTACTATTTACGACTAAAATTGATAGACGAAATTAATCTTAATCTTTTTTTAAAAAAAATGACCATAATATCATATTCTATCAATTTATCAAACTATTTTCTTTTTTTGGTGAAAACAAATTTTGACTAAAGTGAACAAAATATGCTTCGTTTTTTTAATATTTAATATGTAGGACTAAATAATGAGTCTCACACAAAATGTTAGAGGGATGAACCCATCACCTAATACATCTCTCTCTAAGGGAGTGTTTGATAAAATTGAATGAAATAGTTTTAAATGTTTAAGTAATCTGAGCTGAATGAAGGAAAATTTTGAATACTAAATTAAAAAAGTTGTTTGACAATTGACATGTCAAAAATATCTGAACAACATATTTTTATTATTTCACCCATTTGAAAAAATTCAAAATTATTGTAAATTTATTTAATATTACTTAATATAATATTTAATATTGTGAAAAAAAATTAAATATAGAATACTTTATTCAACTCATTCAGCCAAAAAAATTACACTTGGTCATTTATGTGAGACCCCAGATTTTATGAATAAAGATTTAAATTACTTGATTTTTTTTTTGAATTTTATGGAGTAAATTTAATATAATGTTATAGTTATGGGTAATATTTATAAATTTTGCAAAGTATGCAAGTTGTTATATTATATTCGATTGGTCGGGGAATATTCGTACGACAACACAATCATTGGTGGACCCCACAACGAAATTATTGTCGGATTGAGAAATCGACAAAAATATTTTTATGAAAATAACAAATGAAAGTTTTACAGATTATCTTCGTTGAACTACTCGGTAGTAAAAGTACAATGTCTGGCGTGGTTGCATAAGTAGCACACTCGGTATTGATTATTGATGCTTACGTAAGAAGTCACTTAGTTATACTCAATTATTGCTACGATAATTGCTTTGCATATCTCTCTCATATTATTGATTCGATTATTATCACGAAGATCATCCGCATAATATGTTATTTTATTAAATCAATAATTGAGACGACAAAGTTATTCATATTATTAAATTGCAATATTTACAATGTCTAGAAGTTCTGTCAAGGAGAGGTTTGGTCACCTAATTGCGCGTCAATAGGGAGAAATTCTTATTGGAAAGCCCCCTCTTTCCTGGGAACGATCTGGTTGATAAATATTGTGAGTTATAATATTAATAATGAATATTATTAAAAATTGAAGTTATGTTTGGAGTTGAATTTGGAGACGCGGACGTGATATTTGAGTCCGGAACGATGAAATTAGTAAAAATAGACTATAAACTCAAAATTATCCGGTTTTTACTATTTGGTCAAAAAGTCAATAGTTGACTTTTTTGGGAAAAGTCAAACTTCGAAATTTCAAAATTTATATTTTTGATAAAAATAGTTTCATTGTGTTGGAATTATTTGTGTTAGTGAAAATCGACATTTATTTCGATAAAAATTGATGTCTGGAGGTTATATTGAACAATCGGTTATTTAACTGGATAAATGAGCAATTGATTGCTATTAATTCACATGATTATAACTATTTATTCACTTGTGTGTGCTATTTATTCACATTCTTGCTACTATTAGGGGAGTTGGTGCAAGATTGATAATATTTGCATGACTAAGTTAAAAATGGAGGTATAGATGGAGGTACTATATTGTAATTCGAATTTTCACATGTCTAGAACTATTGAGTCACATAATTTACTATTGAATAACATTATTTACTATTAGGGGAGGTGGTGCAAGTTTGATAATACTTGCATGACTAAATTAAAAATAAAGAAAAAGTTGGAGGTATTGTACTGTAATTTTTCGAGCCCCAAAACGTGCATTTATCAAAACTATATTTTCCTATAAATAGAAGCTCATTCTTCCTTCATTTCTCACCAATTCACTAAAGCTATAGAGATATTATTATAGAGAGAAATTGTAGAGAGAAAATTTGTAGAAGAAGAGAAGCCTACTATCTCACTACTCCTATATCCAGTTTCTTTTAAAGGTAAGGGGTATTATTTCTTTTGTATTGATGAAGAGAACTTCTATTATTCCATCTTTATTATTCTATTGGAATAACTCAGATACTGTGCTCTACCCTATACTTGGTGATTTACATTGTTACTCCATTCTTTATTATTACATTGGAACATCCATGCATCATGCATTTTACTAGGATCTCGTTAAAGCCTTTATTATTCATTGGAACATCCTCATCTCAAGCATGCGTTTCTGTAGGACTGGGTTTCGCCTTCTTTATTATTCATTTGAATATCCCGTGCATGCGTTTTTACGCCGCACTGATTCTCGTTATTTATTATTACATTGGAATAACTCATACATCGCAATACCGCATGCATGGTGCTTCGTTGTTATTCCATTCTTTATTATTCTGTTGGAATATCCCGCCGGCATGTGACATTACGCTTTGACTCGGTTCCGTTATTTATTATTTAGTTGGAATAACCTATCTATGCGGCAAGTCGCATGCATGGTGATTTCTTTTGTTATTCCATTCTTTATTATACTCAAATTGGTTAAAGTTTTGACTTATATACTCCATGAAATTAGTGGAATATCCTTGATATTTGCGCTTCATCCAAAGATCTTTCATGGAAATATTCTTCCGAGCATTCTTGAATTTTACTCTACAAAGCGAAGATCATGTTGACAATTTGGGCGTTATTAGTTCTGAATAAATTAATTCGTGAACTTGTTTTATTGAATTCTTATATCATTGTCATCATCCTCATGTTTATATTTTTTTAAAAAGTCATCTCGTGGCTGTAGTGCATAGATGGACTTGGTATGATTATGACCAGGGATTATTCTGTGTAATCATGACCGTAATGTTACAAATGATGTGATAAAAGTCCTCATTGGCCCGTAGTGCATTGATGGACAATTGTTGGCATGATCATGACCATTGATGAATACACGAATGTCCTTCGCCCGTAGTGCATGGATAATTTGTGGTCGTGATACTAAAGAATATCCTTGGCCGTAGTGCAGGGGTGATTCGATGATGTGGATTATTTATTAAGCTGAGTCTCAGCGATAAAAGTGATGAAAAACTTTTTAGATAGTAGATTTTATTCTCTACTTGACTCTTTTAATGGATTGTTTGTTCCCCTGCAGTTAAACTTGATGTCTATTGTATTTTATCAGTTTAACATTGTTGAAGACTAATGATAATTTATTTTGCATTATCTTAGTCATAATATTTCTTACTGGGCTAGTTGAGCTCACCCTTTCTTTCATTGTTCTTTTCAGGAAATGAGAATTTAGCTGGGACGAGTCGGGAGAACGGAGTGACGATCCAGATGATAGCATTAGTAGTCCTCACTATTCTGTTAAATAGTGTGACAATAAATGTAATGAGGACTGAATTTGAGTTTGTATACTGTCTATGTGGACTCCATTGAGAGTGGATATTGTCTAGAAGACAATATTCTTGTTTGAACTCTCAGTTTATGTTTTGTCGTATTTTACACAACAGTTGTATTTTTAAGTTCGTATTTGAATTTTTGTACCATGTATTTGGCGACTCAAGATGGGTGATGTATACCTATTTTGGGGGCATCACAGTTGGTATCAAAGCTTAAGAATATGATCCCTGGCTAAGATGTGAGACAAGAACTAGGAGGGGAGAGACGGGGAATTCCTTCGCTAGTATGGCCTACCTAAGTTTAGTTGTTATTTAATTGATCGGTCAGAGTATAGGGATAATATGTGATATGTTAATTAACCCTTATTTTGTGGCAGTATTTGAAAATGACATCCGAGAATGTTGAGAAAATCAATGGAGCACATGAGACCGTTGAGTCTCCATAGATCAATAATCAGGATAATGTGCATTAGAAGGCGACAATCCTCGTGAAAAAACAACAACACGCCGATGATGAACTATGGAATGTTCGAGGCTTGATGCGCCTATGCAAAGATCGTGCAAGAGCGGCTCCTGCCCAAAATGCAGGTGAAAACACCGGCAACTCTCGACGGCCACACTAGAAGCGCTTCAAGGAACTGGGACCACCGGAGTTTTTTGGAGAGCCAAAACCACTTAAGGCGGAGACGTGGATAAAGCAGATCAACAAGATATTTGATGTCATGAGATGCTCCGGGGAGAAAAAGGTTCCCTTTGCCACCTTCATGTTGCGGGCAGAGGCAGATTACTGGTGGGAATCTGTAAAGCGTACTCAACCTGCCGCACTGAAGATGTCTTGGGAGAAGTTCCAAGAATTGTTCAACGACAAGTACTTTCCCAAAAGTATTCGACACATGAAAGAGGTAGAGTTCATTAAACTGGAACAAAATAACATGACTGTGTCGCAGTACGAAGCCAAGTTCGCTGAGTTGTCCCGGTTTGCGTCCCATTTGGTCGATAATGAGGAGAGAATGACACGAATGTTTTTAAGAGGTTTGAAACCTGAGATACGTCAATATCTTATCTCTCATAAACTGTGTTTGTATTCAGATCTTGTTAATAGGGCTCAGTTATTGGAGCGCGATAATGAGTCAACCCAACCAAAAGAGAGCAGCTGGCAAAATGATAATACTAGTGATAGTAGTCATCGAAGCGGTGATAATAAGCGTGGAGGGAATCAGTATGCCAGAAATGGTAACCACTTCGGTGGTAATCATGGCCAAAATAATAAGAATGGATATTTCAAGAAGAGGAGATTCAATAATGATGGAAAGACGTCAACACCAACACCCGTTGTTAAGGAAGGAAAACGACCACCTATCATATGTTTCAAATGCGGAGGGGAGGGACATATCAGTCCAAACAGCGCGATGCCATCCAAAGCGTGTTACAATTGTGGAAGAGAAGGTCACCTAGCCCGATTTTGTCGTTCACCGAAGACAAGTCCAGCTGGGAAGGAGGCACCAAAGGCCGTCTCAAAAAAGTTAAAACCGGTAGTGCAAGGGAGAGCGTTTTTCGTGACTTCTCAAAAAGCGAGTAACCCGAACGAAGTTAGCACGGGTTAGTTAACTATAAATTCTTGCGAAGTCTATACCTTAAAAGATACCGGTTCTACCCATTATTTTATCTCTCTTGCTTGCGTTCAACGTTTAAATTTGACCACAGAGAAGCTAAACTTTGACTTATTGGTTGAAATTTCGTTAGTAAAAACCTTCGTTACCTCCACTATTTATAAATCTTGTTTGATTCAAATTGACACTTTCACGTTACCTGTCGATCTTATCTCTTTGAAAATACTTGCCTTTGATGTGATTTTAGAAATCAATTGGTTAACTACTCATCATGCTTTTCATAAGGTTGTTAGCTTTCATATTCCTAACCAACCTGTTATGCGAATTCAAGCAACCAAACCACTAAAGTCAATCATTGTCATATCAAGCCATAAGTAAAGAGCCCTGAGCCATTCTTTGGTGACTTCCTTGTGTGGAATGCACCGAAGCCAGACTTTTCGTAGGGGACGTCGTGAATAACAGTGACAAGTTGATAGGTATCAATGTGGCGTGCTATCCAAGTCTTGGGTGAGAGTCACAATTTGAATGATATTTCTATTGTTAATAAATTTTCTAACGTATTCTTGAAAACTTCCTAGCCTATCCCTAGAGCGTGAAATCGAATTTTGTATTGACCCCAGTACAAAACCCATTTCTAAAACCCTTAAATATTCTTCAACCAAAATGAACGTATAATGCGCCAAAGACGTTGACTCGAGCTGTTAAAGATTACGATCATACCATTCAATATCATCGTGGAAGAGCGAACGTGGTAGCTGATGCGTTGAGTAGAAGTTCGTATGCGTTTACGAGTGCGATGTTATTAACACAAAGACCCATTTCGTATAACATACAAATGATGAAGATAGAGTTAAAAATCTAGGGACCCACGTGAAGATAACGAATATACGAGTAGAATCGACTTTAATCGATAAAGTTAAAGCCGCTCAAACTACACACCCGAAGCTAATGAATGTGAAGAAGAAGGTTCAAGAGGGCGTTATTCTAGAAGCAAGAATCGATGAAGTGAGGAAATATCAACACTTAATTTAATTGGCCCATTTGAAATCCTTGATCGAGTAGGAACTGTGTCCTATAAACTCGTTTTACCGCCAAGTATGTCGCGTGTTCATAACGTTTTTCACGTATCGTTGTTAGTAAAAATTTAGTCTTGGGGGACTTTGGAGCCAAATTTCGGAATAATTAATGAATCTAAAAATTTTTGAAATCATGGGGGTTTTATAGAGCATGTTACAAGCTTTCCATAGCCTCGAAAAATGGACTAATTCCGATAACGGATGAAGAAGTTATGAAGATTTGAACTATGTGCGTCAGAAGTTGCAAAATCTGGAAAATTGGAGTTAAGTGCCAAGAGTCGAACGCCTAGGCGCTAGACTCGGTGCTCACATTTTGTTCTTGGGTGCCTAGGCGCTGGTCATGTGTTAAGCCAAAATCTGTTTGGACGTCCTTTAGCAAATTGGACATAACTTTTTCATACGAACTCCGATTGAGGTGATTTAGGATGATTCGAAAAGATAACGAGTAGATATACAACTTTCATTCTTTATGTTTTGAGATTTGAGGTCAATATCAAGTCCTAAAATGGCTGTTTTAGGGACTGATGTGCATTCAGAGCAATCGGAGGACATCGGGCATGCACGTATGCAACGTGTAATGTTTTCGACGATAAAGGTATTCAAGGTTATACCTCAAGAGTTGGAATATGAAATGAAGTGAAGGTATCCTCACCTTTTCGGCATACCAGGTACGTATGTAAATTTCGAGGGCGAAATTTCATAAGGGGGGGGAGGAGATTGTGAGACCCCAGATTTTATGAATAAAGATTTAAATTACTTGAATTTTTTTTTTTGAATTTTATGGAGTAAATTTAATATAATGTTATAGTTATGGGTAATATTTATAAATTTTGCAAAGTATGCAAGTTGTTATATTATATTCGATTGGTCGGAGAATATTCTTTGTGTCGGGGAATATTCGTACGACAACACAATTATTGGTGGACCCCACAAAGAAATTATTGTCGGATTGAGAAATTGACAAAAATATTTTTATAAAAATAATGGAAGTTTTACTGCTAATTAATCTTGTAAACTACTTGGTAGTAAAAGTATGAATACTGGCGCGTGGTTGCATAGTAGCACATGATATTGATTATTGATGCTTACGTAAAGTCACTCGGTTATACTCAATTATTGCTCATGATAATTCTTGCATCATATTTCTCATATTATTGATTCGATTATTGTTATAAGATCATCTCATAATATATTATTTTATTAAATCAATAATTGAGACGACAAAGTTATTCATATTATTAAATTTCAATATTTACAATGTCTAGAAGTTCACAAGGAGAGGTTTTTGGTCACCTAATTGCGTGGCAATAGGAAAAATCCTTATTAAAAAGCCCCTCTTTCACGAGAACGACACGGTTGATAAATATTGTGAGTTATAATATTAATGATGAATGTTATTAAAAATTGAAGTTGTGTTCAGAGTTGAATTTAGAGACGCGGACGTGATATTTGAGTCCAGAATGATGAAATTAGTAAAAATAGACTATAAACACAAAATTTTCTAGTTTTTACTATTTGGTCAAAAAGTCAACAGTTGACTTTTTTGGGAAAAGTCAAACTTTGAAATTTCAAAATTTATATTTTTGATAAAAATAGTTTCATTGTGTTGCAATTATTTGTATTAGTGAAAATTGACATTTATTTCGATAAAAATTGATGTCTGGAGGTTATATTGACCAATCGGGTATTTAACCGGATAAATGAACAATTGATTGCTATTAATTCACATGATTATAACTATTTATTCACTTGTGTGTGCTATTTATTCACATTTTGCTACTATTAGGGGAGTTGGTGCAAGATTGATAATATTTGCATGACTAAGTAATAGATGGAGGTACTATACTGTAATTCGAATTTTCACATGTCTAGAACTATTGAGTCACATTATTTACTATTAGGGGAGGTGGTGCAAGTTTGATAATACTTGCATGACTAAATTAAAAATAAAGAAAAAGTTGGAGGTATTGTACTGTAATTTTTTGAGCCCCAAAACGTGCAATTATCGAAACTATGTTTTCCTATAAATAGAAGCTCATTCTTCCTTCATTTCTCACCAATTCACTAAAGCTATAGAGCTATTATTATAGAGAGAAATTGTAGAGAGAAAATTTGTAGAAGAAGAGAAGCCTACTACCTCACTACTCCTATATCCAGTTTCTTTTAAAGGTAAGGGGTATTATTTCTTTTGTATTGATGAAGAGAACTTCTATTATTCCATCTTTATTATTCTGTTGGAATAACCTGTATACGCGGTCTACCCTATACTTGGTGATTTCTGTTGTTACTCCATTCTTTATTATTCTGTTGGAACATCCTGTCTGTGCATTTTACGCCGGATCTCGTTCCGTCTTTATTATTCTGTTGGAACATCCATGCGTCTGCATGCTTTTCTGGGGACCGGTTTCGCTTTATTATTCAGTTGGAATATCCTGTCTGTGCATTTTACGCCGGACCTGATTCCGTTATCTATTATTCTGTTGGAATAACCTGTCTATGCGAAGTACCGCATGCATGGTGACTTCTGTTGTTATTCCATTCTTTATTATTCTATTGGAATATCCCGTCGGTGCGTATTACGCCTGACCTGGTTCCATTATTTATTATTCAGTTGGAATAACTTTATATCTGGGTACCGCATGCATGGTGATTTCTTTTGTTATTCCATTCTTTATTATACTCAGTTGGTTAAAGTTTTGACTTCTATTCTCTATGAAATTAGTGGAATAACCTTGATATTTTCACTTCATCCAGTATCTTTCATAGAAATATTCTTCTGAGAATTCTTGAATTTTACTCTACAAAGCAGTATCATGTTGACAATTTGGACGTTATTAGTTCATGAATAAATTAATTCGTGAACTTGTTTTATTGAATTCTTATATCATTGTCATCATCCTCATGTTTATATTTTTTTTTTGAAAGTCATCCGTGGCTTCAGTAGTGCATAGATGGACTTGGTATGATTATGACCGAGGATTATTCTATTGTAATCATGAATGTAATGTTACAAATGATGTGATAAAAGTCCTCATTGGCCCGTAGTGCATTGATGGACAGTTGTTGGCATGATCATGACCATTGATGAATACACGAATGTCCTTGGCCCGTAGTGCATGGATAATTTGTGGTCGTGATACTAAAGAATATCCTTGGCCGTAGTGCAGGGGTGATTCGATGATATGGATTATTTATTAAGCTGAGTCTCAGCGATAAAAGTGATGAAAAACTTTTTAGATAGTAGATTTTATTCTCTACTTGACTCTTTTAATGGATTATTTGTTCATTGCGCTTAAACTTGATGTCTATTGTATTTTATCGGTTTAACATTGTTGAAGACTAATGATAATTTATTACGCATTATCTTAGTCATAATATTTCTTCTTGGGCTAGTTGAGCTCACCCTTTCCTTCACCGCTCTCTTGTGAAATGAGAATATAGGCCGGGACGAGCCTGGGAACCAGAGTGACGATCCGAGATGATAAGCATTAGTAGTCCTCACTATTCTCATTAAATAGTGTGACAATAAATTTAATGAGGACCTGAATTTGAGTTTGTATAATCGCTTATGAGGACTCCATTGAGAGTGGATATTGTCTGAAAAAGACAATATTCTTGTTTGAACTCCTCGGTTTATGTTTTGTCGTATTTTACACCTACGTTGTATATTTATGTTTGTATTTGAATTTTTGTACCATGTATTTGGCGACTCAAGATGGGTGATGTATATCTGCTTTTTGGCCACAATTTAGCCTAAAAATCGATTCCGATTCAAATGGTCATTCGACGGCGATTTTATTCAAAATAAACGCACTGAATGACCGATTCAGTCATTTAGCTCAATTCAGCTCTAAACAAACACCCCCCAAGACTCCTATATGGGAATTCATCCATGGCAACTGGTTGCCATGGGTACTATTTGGGCAACCAATGTTTGGATTGAAATAAATAACCACCATGCCGCTATGATAAAATAATTTATATATATTTAGTTTAATGTTGCGATTTGTTTAGTATTTTATTTAGTTTTACAAGAAATTTAAAAAAAAGAATATGTATATATATATCTTGTGACGCCCCAAAATAGGTATACATCACCCATTCCGGAGTTGTCAATACATGGTATGTAAACAACTACAACTTTATTATTACAACAAGAAAAGCAGAGTTTAAATACAAATATTATCTTCTGCACAATATTTATACTCAAATAAATCCTCATCACATTTATCGATACATTATTTTACAAAATGGTGAGGACTACTAAACAATCCTTTCTAAAACCTTCATTCCATACCCCAACTCGTACTCGCTATATTCTCGCCTCCCCGAGAAAAATGGAACAAAAGGGAAAAAGGGTGAGCTCAACTAGCTCAAGAAAGAATATTATGACTAAGATAATATACAACAAATTATCGTTAGTCTTCAACAGGAAAAAATGACTGATAGAATACAATAGACAACAAGTTTTTGGATCAATATTCGCAAATGAAAATATTCATAGAAGAGTTACGTAGAGAATGAAATCTACTATAATCTATGAATTCAACAAATCATCAATATTTTATCCTCAGAACATCAATCAATATTCTTCTCAAATCAAATATTCATCTTTGCACTAAAGGCCAAAGATATTCATCAATCTCCACATGTTCATCTCAACACTGCTCATCTTTGCACTGAGTGCCAAAGATATTCATCGATCCTATCATGTTCATTTAAACACTGCTCATCTTTGCACTACAGCCAAAGATATTCATCACCATTCATGTTCATTTAAACACCGCTCATCTTTTCGCACTACAGTGCCAAAGATATTCTTCAAAATCATTCATCTTTGCACTATAGGCCAAAGATATTCAATAATATCATCATTTAAGACTGAGGATGATGAAAAAAATATTTTTTAAAGAACGAATCCAGTGAAACAAAATGTCAAGGATTAAGGATTTATACTTGGTTTTATCCACGTCCAAAAATACCTCAAAAATAATTATAGTGGTGTAAAATTCAAGAATGATCAAAACATGGATACAATCAAAGCTAGTATCCAGAATAGATATTTTGGACGAAAAGAAGAAATTTTATTTTCTATGAATAGTGTCAGTATACGTGAATAGTGTCAGATATCGTGAATAAAGGCCAGATATCGTGAATAAGAACTCGACACCAAAAGATAGAAATTTCACAAAAAATATTTTCACGCTTCATGAAATAAGACTCGTGAATAAGAACTCGTGAATAAGAACTCATGAATAGTAACTCGTGAATAGTAACTCATGAATAGTAACCTCGACATGAAAAAGTTCTAAATTTGATAAAAGCTTCAGATCAACATTTCAAAGATAATGATATCAAGAAATAATATCATTACGAAAAATAATATCCCTTACCTCAAAGAATCAAGATTTCCGGAAGGAAAGGCTCAAGTGATGTTTGAATGAAACTTGTACCGAATAAAGAACTCTCAAAGTATCTAAATACTCACAAAATACGCCAACAATATAGAGAGAGAAAGAGAGAAACTTTGTTTCGGTGTGATTTTCAATTCTAACTTAGCCCTCTATTTATAGGAAAATGTTAGCCCGTAGAAGCAAGACTTGACACTTCGCTACTTGATGGCTTTACCTACTTATTGCCACCCACCACATTTGAAATAAAATTCAGCACATTTCTTCACCAACCACAAGTAAGTGGGCCCACTCAATTCTAGAATTTTCCACCAAAATCAATTATAAACCTAATTTCCGAATCGTACACCTCTTAAAATTCATAACAAATCATTCGTGAATTTTTATCGGTTCAAAATTTGTGGACATATACTCAACTTATGTATGTATAACATACCCAAAAATTACCACAATCCAACTATTTGATTAAAAATTATAACCCCGCAATATATCTCAAAACCCCCGATTTAATTTTTAATACCTCCAATCCGATAAAATACCGATAAAACACCTCAACAAAATTTCTTTCATTTATAACCACATAAATAAATCCATCATTTATATCCACATAAAATAAATATTTCTTTATCATATGAATCAATAATTAATTATTCACAAATAATATTACGTAATCACAATTATGACAACCAAAGTAGTCCTCAGAAAGAGGGGCTTCCAGATAAGGATTTCTCCTCATCAAGCGCCAAGCAATTAGGTGACCAAACCTCTCCTTGATGTAACTTTCTAGACATTGCCAATAATGCTATCTAATAATATTATTCAAATAATATGAATTATTGATCCGATAATGGAGATAATGCAAAGTGATTATTATCAACAACAATAATATAAAATATCAACGCAAAGAATTATTGAATCAATAAAATAAAATATTGAATAAGAATTCATCGTGGAAAATTATTGAGTAGTGCCTTCTTCACGTAAGGATCAATAATTCAACAATACTTTAATACCAATACTGTGTGTATCGCGCAACCACGCCAGCCAGACATCAGTATTTTAACCACCGGTATATTCAATGATCCTTAATTCAGAATAACTACGCCCGTTATTTTTAACCAACTTATATTTGTCGTTTTCTTCATCCAATCGCTCTGCTATGGGTCCCACACATATCGCTACCATGATAAATTTAATATTCCCCGACGAAGACGAATATTCCACGACCAAACGAATATTCCCCAGACAAAAATGAATATTTTATAACCACTTGCTTATTTTGAAATATTTATGTATTTAACCCTTAACTATCCACATTAATCAAATCAACCCTTACTATTTCAAAATAATAAATAAAGGAAATTCCTTTTTATTTAAAAAAATTTCTGAGGGTCTTACATATCTTGGTAGAATAAATTTAAAAATATTGGTGACTACAAAAATATTTTATTCGTAAAGAGAAACATTTATATATATATAGATGGTAGTAAAATTTATCTAATACACAAAAAATATAGCACATGAAGCAAGAAAACTATGTCACAGCTAGGTTTTGTCCTTGGGACCTATAAGTTATTGAGCCATTAAGCTACCGTTGCACCACTCTATTATTTTAATTAATTACACTGCCGCTAGAACTAGTAGCGGCAGACACTGTAGCACATGGGCAAATGAGTAATTTCTCGTGCCGCTACAAGCAATATTACTGTCGCTTCAGCCTGTAGCGGCATGGTGGTTATTTATTTCAATCTAAGTCATCTATTATACTAATCAACGGTGGAAACATTGGTTGCTCAAATAGTACCCATGGCAATCGGTTGCCATGGATGAATTCCTATATATATATATATATATATATATATATATATATATAGAGAGAGAGAGAGAGAGAGAGAAACAATAATTTATAGCATTTACTTGCTATGGATCAAAAATGGACAAATACCATCTCCACTTTCCATTACAACTATCAATGGCGTGGATTAAAAAAGCCCATCTCACCGTCCGCTTGAATTTCTACCGGACATGATTAAATTATTTTTGGGACCATTATGCCCCCATGACAAACAACTGAAGAAATTGGTATATATCCCTCTTTTCAATCAAATTCCCCTCCTCCTACAATCAACCAAACTATATGTGTCTAGTCTCTTTTCCCTCACGACTCTAAAATTTTACACTATGTTTCTGAGTTTTAAAATGGACAGAAAAGAAAAGAGATAGATGGAAAATTTAAGTTTTCTTTCCAATTCTTATGTTTCTGAGTTTTTTAATAAATGAAAAAAAAAAATGGATAGAAAACTTAGTCAATTTTTCTGCCAAAGTTTTTCGTCCAAAATCGGCCTGGTTTAGACGAAAAATAAATTGGAATAAGTAATATTTTTAAAATTATCATATTATCCTAAACTTTCTATAATAAATTTTTAATTACAACCCATTCCCTAATTTGTTTTTCTCTACTAAATCTAAGTTGATAAAGAGAAAGAGACTTCTTGGCCCGAACAACTTCTTTGTTGTCGCTAACGAGTTCTCAGACTGCCGCGAACGATTAAGGTACATGCATTTATTTATCTGCTTTACCTTCTCTTGAATATCGACTTTTTGTTGCAATTTCCTTGTGAAGACTTCAAATGGAGTATAAGTTATGATTGGTGTAATGATCCCCTATTTTGAATCTTAAATAGTAGATTGTAATTAAACATGTTATTATTAATGACTTGAATGCTTTTTGTAAATATGTTATTTAAATGATTTACGATGTACATATTTAAAATAGGGCATTTTATTGTAGTTATAATTGATATGCCTATCAGACCATGTTTCAAACTAATTTATTACAATTAGATTGTCTTTATATAGATAGTCTATTTATTGTTTTTTGAACAAAAATATGAATGTACTATTATTGTTTTATGTCTATTTGTTGTTGTATATTTAATTTTGAAACTCATTCAATTTTATTGATTGAATAGACGGACAATCACGAGAATAAATTTTGAGATTTTATGGTTCGATGACATTTTCTAGTAACATTGATCTTGTCCCTCATAGTTCAATATATCAAATGTCGTATGACTAGACCTTGTGGGAATAAACCTAGTAAAGAAATAACTAAAATAAAAAAAAATTAAGAGATGAATTGCTTCATGAGATAAGGTACAGTGAGAGAAGTCGTGATATTATTCGCATGAGACCATAACCCTTTGAAAAATTATGTAAGATATTGCATGACGAGGGCGGTCTTTGACCCATTCAACGAGTATCTCTAGAAGAACAAGTCGTAAAATTTTGCTCTCCAAAAAACCTTTAAATACCCCTTTTATTCCATTGGGAAAGGACCTCTCTTTGGACTTTGAACTCTTGGAAGATTGGAGGACTTGGACATTTCTCTCTCAACCCGAAACACTCTAAAAGGCTCTCTGAATCCATGTTACCCTAACAAGGTTTCCGAATTCTATGAGTTCTTCAACCCGAAGCATTCATGAAGGCTCTCTGAATCCCTGCTATCCTCACAAGGTTTTCGGATTCTGAGAGTTCTGTCACGTGTCATTGGAGTAATTGCTCACCTGTTCTTTTCCCCTCTTCAATTCATCAATCAATTCCGTACTATTCGTGAATTTTCCTCATCCTCAGCCAATATGAAACCCTAACCCTAGCAAGGTATGATTTTCTTGCCCACATTTCTTTGGCGACTCTGCTGGGGAGGTGTAGAATTTATGAAGGGTATGCTCACAACTCAAAGTGGGAGAACTACAGGAAGAGTTTCATCAACAATGAGCATTACTTCACCGAATCCAGTTCCAATGGAAGCAAATCAAACTTTCCAGGGCGCGAATCTGGATCTCAATCAACCCATCCTCGAATACGTTTTGGAAGGAAGTTCAACATCACCATACATGACTGATCAACAACCAACGGATGTTAGGCAGACAGGCGAGGACGCAAGTGGAGAGTAGACAAATGATGTGCAACTGGAGATGCTCAAGGTATTGAAGGAAGTACGGGAAGGACAAGGAATGATGATGGCTATTGTAAGACCCCAACTTTTTGAATAAAGATAAATTTTCTATAATTATCATTTTTGAGTATTATGAAATGAATTTAATATAATGTTATAGTTGGGGGTAATATTTACAAATTTTGTAAAGTATGCAAGTTGTCATATTATATTCGATTGGTCGGAAAATATTCTTTTTGTCAGGGAATATCCGTACGACGGTACAATCATTGGTGGACCCCACAAAAGAATTATTGTTGAATTGAGAAAATGACAAAAATATTTTATTGGAAATAACGACGGAAGTTTTACCGTTAATACTCTTGTTGAACTACTCAAGAGTAAAGAAATAATGTCTGGCGTTAGTTGCATAAGTAAGACACTATTGATTATTGATGCTTATGTGATAAGTCACTCGGTTTTGTTTTATTAGTATTATTAACGTAATAAAAGCGAAACATCTTTTATATAAAATGTAATACTTTTATAAAGTTATTCGTTTTATTTGATAATAATTAGATTATATTATATTTTATTATGCATAGTGTTGCGTAGTGTTTTGCATAGTAAAATTATAAATAGAATATATTTTATTTTATTTAAAAGATTTTGCTTTAAATATGGACCATCGATTAAAGTAAATCAATGGACCGCTTCATGAATTAGTTCTTATCGCGATCCATTCTTCTATAAATGAAGCTCACTCCTTCATTATTTTCTTACGAATTCAATTGAAACTCTGTAGAGATAAACTATAAAGAGAAAGAAGAAAAGTATCTCGCTACTTAACTACTCTTATATTCATTTCTTTTTACTGTAAGGGATATTATTCTTTTGTATTCATGAAGAGAACTTCATTATTCCATTCCTTATTATTCATTGGAATAACTCAGATACGCTGCAAGCTACCCTATACTTGATGACATTCTTCATTATTCATTTTATTATTCTCGTTAGAATATTCATGCATCGTGTATTTTACCTGGACTGGTTCCATCTTTATTATTCATTTGGAATATCCTGCATGCATGTGTTTTACACCGGACTGGTTCCGTATTTATTATTCTCGCTGGAATATCCTCATGCATGTTTTACAGGACTGGTTCCGCTCTTTATTATTCTGTTAGAATATCCTGTCTGCATGTGTTTTACACCGACCGGTTCCGCTTTTTATTATTCTGCTGGAACATCCTGCTCGTGTTTTACACCGACTGGTTCCGCTCTTTATTATTCTATTGGAACATCCTCATGCATGTGTTTTACACCGACTGGTTCCGCTCTTTATTATTCTCATTGGAATATCATATCCATGTGTTTTACACCGAGATCCGGTTCCGTCTTTATTATTCTCATTGGAACATCCTCGCTTGGGTGTAATTTCACCGAATCGATTCCGTTATTTATTATTACATTGGAATAACTCGCTCATCTGCAAGTACCGCATGCATGGTGATTTCTTTTGTTATTCCATTCTTTATTATACTCAAATTGGTTAAAGTTTTGACTTCTATATTCTATGAAATTAGTGGAATATCCTTGATATTTCAAGGCTTCATCCAAAGATCTTTTCATAGAAATATTCTTCCGAGCATTCTTGAATTTTACTCTACACGTAAGTATCATGTTGACAATTTGGGCGTTATTGGTTCCTGGATAAATTAATTCTTGAACTTGTTTTATTGAATTCTTATATCATTGTCATCATCTTCATGTTTATATTTTTAAAGTCATCTCGTGGCCTCAGAGTGCATAGATGGACTTGGTATGATTATGACCGAGATTATTCGGTGTAATCATAACCGTAATGTTACAAATGATGTGGTAAAAGTCCTCATTGGCCGTAGTACATTGATGGACAGTTGTTGGAATGATCATGACCATTGATGAATACACAAATATCCTTGTCCCGTAGTGCATGGAATTTGTGGTCGTAACCCTAATGAATGTCCTTGGCCCGTAGTGCATGGATAATTTGTGGTCGTGATACTAAAGAATATCCTTGGCCGTAGTGCATGGGTGATTCGATGATGTGGATTATTTATTAAGCTGAGTCTCAGCGATAAAAGTGATGAAAAACTTTTTAGATAGTAGATTTTATTCTCTACTTGACTATTTTAATGGATTGCTTGTTCCGCTGCAGTTAAACTTGATGTCTATTATATTTTATTAGTTTAACATTGTTGAAGACTAACGATAATTTATTCTGCATTATCTTAGTCATAATATTTCTTATTGGGCTAGTTGAGCTCACCCTTTCTTTCATTGTTCTCTTCAGGAAATGAGAACGTAGCTGGGACGAGTCGGGGAATGGAGTGATGGTCCGGATGATAGTATTAACTAGTAGTCCTCACTATTATTCATTAAATAGTGTGACAATAAATGTAATGAGGACTTATTCTCGAGAGTGGATATTATCTGAAGACAATATTTGTATTTAAACTCACAAAGATATGTTTTGTCGTATTTTACACGATCTTTGTATTATTAGTTTGTATTTGAATTTTGTACCATGTATTTGGCGACTCAAGATGGGTGATGTATACCTATTTTTGGGGCGTCACAGTTGGTATCAAAGCTTAAGGATATGATCCTCAAGCTAAGATATGAGACAAGAACTAGGAGGGAGAGACGGGAAATTCTTTCGCTAGTATGACCTACCTAAGTTTATTTGGTATTTAATTGGTCGGTCAGAGTATAGGGATAATATGTGATATGTTATTTAATCCTTATTTTGTGGCAGTATTTGAAAATGGCATCCGAGAATGTTGAGATTAGCAATGGAGCACAGAAGACCGTTGAGTTTCCACAGATCAATAATCAAGATAATGTGCATCAAGAAGGAGACATTCCTCAGGCAAATAATAACACGGACCAAATGATGAACAACGGAATGTTTAGAGGATTTATGCAATTCATGCAACATCAGGCAAGAATGACTCCTGTCCAAAATGCAGGTGGAAACACTGGCAACTCTCGGATGGTCACCGCCAAGCAGTTTAAGGAACTGGGACCACATGAGTTTTTTGGAGAGCCAAAACCACTTAAGGTGGAAACGTGGATTAAGCAGATCAACAAGATATTTGATGTCTTGGGATGCTCCGAGGAGCAAAAGGTTCCTTTTGCCACCTTCATGTTGCGTTGCGAGGCGGATTCATCGGGGAATCAGAAGCGACTCAACCCGCCAGACCAAGATGTCTTGGGAGAAGTTCTAGGAACTATTCAACGACAAGTACTTTTCCGAAAGTATTCATCACATGAAGAGGTAGAGTTCATCAAGCTGGAACAAAACAACATGACCGTATCGCAGTACGAAGCCAAGTTTGCCGAGTTGTCCCGGTTTGCGTCCCATTTGGTTGATAATGAGGAGAGAATGACACGAATGTTTTTAAGAGGTTTAAAACCTGAGATACGTCAATATCTTATCTCTCATAAACTGTGTTTGTATTCCAATGTTGTTAATAGGGCTCAGTTATTGGAGCGTGATAATGACTCAACCCAACCAAAAGAGAGCAAATACGTGAAATGATAATACCAATGAGAACAATCATCGAAGCGCACTACTAGAAAATCAATCTATAAGCGATTTATATTTAGCGATTTAGCGGCGGTCGGAACCGGCATGCTATAGATATACATATCATGATTTGCCTAAGTCCTAACCGTCGGATAGATCTCTCGATGGTAGTCTATTACGAGGGTCATCAGCCGGGCGTCAGATAGGCATTTTTTTTTGGGAATTTTAACGAGGGTCATAACTCATAAGGGAGGCGTAGATAATATTACTTCATCTCATCGATCTCTCCATTCAAACTTCATCTCGGTCGATCGATCTCTCCGTCCGGCTTCATCTCGGGCCACTCGATCTCTCCATCCGGATTCATCTCGGCCACGATCTCTCCGTTTCTATTTCGGCTCTCCACAATCGATCTCTCCGTCTGGCTTCATCTCACCACTCGATCTCATAAGGGGGCGTGCGAGGTTATAACGAGGGAGGCGTGGTAATAGCAGAGTAATTTCAGGGCTTCGATTTATATTTAACCCTAAGTTATGATTTCCTCTATTTCTCTCTCCATCTAACAAGCCCTAAAATGATTTTGTGATATGTTGAGTGATATGTTTAACTTGTTTTGAGTGATATTTAACTTGTTTTGAGTGATATGTTGTGCCACCGTGTTTTATAAGCTAGTATCGCTTTTAGCCTTGTATGTATTTTCTAAAATGATTTTGTGTATTGTAGTAACATGTGGTAGACTTGATTCTAATATAATGGCCTCTGCTAAGTTATGGGGATGGCTTTTGCCAATCTATTTTTTGTCTAAAATAATTACCAAATGAAACAACTATTCTAGATTTACACTAGTCTTATGTATCAGATCAAATGAAACTAGTGAAATTCTACACAAATTTACCTAAATCTAGCACCAAATGCAAGAGAATAGAATGGAATTAAAACACAAGGAAATTAGTTACCTTCTAAAGCGTAATCATCATAATCGATCTTTTGATGTCAGAGGGAAGACACAAGTCCTAGAGAGGCAATTTGCTCGACTTGATTTCATAATTTTAACATAAAATAAAATATATATATATATATACATATATATATATATATATATATATATATAGGGTAGGAGATTAAAGAAAAAGAAATCTTGAAAGAATTTGTGATTTTAAGATATGAATTAAGGTTTTTCATGTAATGGAGGGAGAAAGCAATAGTGAGTCTCACTGAATTAATTCAGAAGAAAATGGTTGTTATTTTATATTATTGGATGAATCATTCATTCATATATAGTTGCGAGATCAAAAAGAAGAAGAAGAAAGGTTGCTTATGCATTCAATCTCTCTCTCTCTCTCTCTCTGTGAGCTTGGTCATTCTCAATGTTTTGTTGGTGTTAGCTCATTAGAGAATAGTTGGTTCATGGTAGTTTTTTTTGCGCAATTTTTGGTTGATTGTTTTGACTTTTTCCATTGCCTGTTGGTATTAACTTTCCTAGTAGTATTAACTTTCTTAGGACAAGAGAATATAGGTGTGGAGGAAGCCTTTTTTATTACATAGTAATAAAAAAAAGTTTTTATTCTATATTTTTAGAAGCAAAAATAATAATGCCACTTGTGAAAATATTAATTACATTCTTGTATATTTCTCTATCTTTTCTTCCTTTGATTCACACAAAATCTAAATGGTTGTTAACCAGTTGATGGGATTTGGCTACTATTTTCTTCTTCTTTTGAAAACATTATTCAAGCTAATATAATCGACAAACTAAGGAAAAGAGGATTATAGTACTTCCAAAATCGTTATTCGTGTTAGTTGTCAACATTTATATGATTTTCAATTTGTCAATAATCATCAATAGAAGACAACATCAATAGGAAGACGCCATTCTATGCGTGTGAAGAGCTTTATATATGTTTGTATGCCCTTACAGATAAACCTCTTTCAAAGATGTATGTGTGATATTTTATCGTTAGAAACCTCAAGAAAGAAACCATGGAACAATGGCCTCTATATATTTTCTTATACGTCCTTTAAAATAAATGAAGTCTTAATGTAGTAAAATTTCAAACAATTTTATAACTTATTGAACATGGACATTTCTTTGTGAAAGCTCTACTGCTCATTAGATTTAACTAATAACTTTTCTTACGAGTGTCACATTCATATTTTTGTTTCTCGTGTCGCTTTAATGGCTTCTAATAGAACGCCTAGATCTCGTGCTAACTGCTCCAATGGCCTTGAAATTAATGATAATGAGATCCATGCCGATGAACCACATGTAGAGGAGGAAAGTATTCATGAGAATGTTGAAGGTACCATGATATATCTACACTTATACTGCATTGTCATGAGAATTAACTTGGTGTTGTGCTTTCTTTCGTAACCTTAATTTGATTAAATGTCCTTGTCGACTCGTAAGTTTTTATAGTTTGAGCATCTATATAAAGTCAGATTATGATATTTTACTTCATGGTTTTAAAATCTTGCTATCCAAATTTTAGTTCATACTTCATCCTTCATCCTTCATCTTGCTATCCAAATTTTAGTTCATAAAGTTGTTCTATATGTTCAATTCATCTTTTTGTTCAATACATAGTTCTTGATTCTTTCTCTCTTTGGTTCTCAACCTAAGAGGAAGCGTGGACCAACAATGGGAGCAAAATTATGGTCAAATATCGATGCACCCAAAAAGTAATTTATGATGCAAATGGTCACCTGTTGGGGAGAGGCCAATAAGTTAACCACTTTTCTCGTGTCTTGCTTGCAAGCAATGGAGAATTTTTCCAATAAGTACTCCAACATGGTCCAATATGATGAGGCTAATACGACAAGGGCTTGGGATGAAATTCAAAGTTATTAATCATACCATTTTATAGAATTTGACATTAAGCACATTGAAACAAACTAATATATGTGTAAATTTGTTTGTTGTAGAAAACGATTTACCACGATCACCCCAATGCTAAGAGAAAAATCGATGACTATCATGAACAATAGGTGGAGAGATTGGAAGTCTAACTTAAAGAGTAATAATTTTGTGCACCGGTGACTAGTACAAATCGATAAATAATACTATCAACAATGATCGAGTAAATCCTAATCAATGGGTCAAGGCTGGGTTGATTATTGGCTAACTGATAATGCATGTGTTTGTGTTTATTCTAATTTATGTATTATCAATTCTTACTTATTGTTATATATTATTATTAATTTATAAATACATACAATGCAGGATATAGAACAAAAAAATTGTGAAAATCGGAAAAAATTATTGGTAGGTCATACATTGGGCACTAAATCAATTCCAAAAAAGAAGCATGAATTGGTAATATTTGATGTTATTTCAATATTTTTATCGTTAATCAAGTATTGTACTTTTATAAATAGAGTATTATTATTAATTATGAACTATTTTTGTTTTATTTGTAGTACCAAATAAATAAAAAAGATTGATCGACGAGATATGTATATACAAATCCACACACAAGTGATAACTCAATTTTACCGGGAGCATCCTCGAATGTGGTGCATGATTTATCAATCCTCAAACAATGGGTTTTTTTAACTCTTTATCCTCAGAAATTGCTAGGTTTTAAATCACGGCAAAAACATTTGCAGAATGAACATACTTGATCCTCGCAATAGTTGGTAAAGAAAATACTTGTAAAAGTATTATAGAATTAGTAACTCTGTCAAATGTCAAACCCACACAAATTGTTCTCGAGTAAATTGTTGGTGTCCGATTAGTTTCACATGGAAAGATTGATATGGAAGATAGCGACTTTGGAAAAACTACAAAAGATTATCATCAAAATACATCCAAAAGTGAATATACCTTATTCAAAGAATAACACGCACAACAAATGCCCTAATAAAACTCCGTCTATAAGTATAAATCGTGCAAGAAGACACCACCAATGACCATCCATCCATTAAAGATTATACCTCCCCAATTTTAGCTTAACTTCTCCACCTTCAAACAGAACTTTCTTGTGGAAACTTAGAGTTTATGAAGTTTTCCTATAGTCATTTCTTCTTGCATTTTCGAATGCAGCTACTTTCTTTGTTAGATATTGTTGGCATATCGCTGATTTTATCATCCGGGCTAGTTTTTTCATTGGGAATCGATCGGTTTGGATCGTTGAATTGGTGGAGGATTTTGCTACCGAGGGTGCAATTGATTTTCTTGGGCATTACAACATAAAGAAGGCCATTGACAAACTTCGCATGAATGTCATTCACATCAGACGATTTGAAATTTTAACCTCCTTGTAAAATCGGCTTCGCTTTCTTTGCATTGATAAAGACGTTCTCCCAAAATCTTTAGGACTCCCAAAATTGTTGATTTGTATCTTCATTTGTTCCTTTTTGAATTCTTGAAAGAATTTAAAGAAGAAGAAAATATACTCAACAAAAATATACTTTCTTGATTGAAAACAAGGGGACCGATCAACACAAAAGGAAGGGAAGGGAAGGGGGGTTTATAGGTTTTGAGTTTGCTTTAGTTATGTCTTTGGCAATTCTATAGTGGATGATTTCTTCCGCATGGGAAAAAGAAAACATTCCTTTTTGGACAAGAATATTCTTGCTAGTTAAGGTTTAGCCGTGGTGAAGGATTGGTGAGTTTATGGAAGTTTAGTTGCAAAGTTAAAGTGATTGATGATTAAACTTGAAATACACTAGCCAAATGGCCTAAATTGTACTACCTTAGATTTGTTCAGATGTAGAACAAAAACAAAAGGTTTCTTGTCTTTTCATTGCTACATAAAAAAGATTGAAAACCCGATTTTTGTTATTATTTCGAGGTATTTGTATTATATTATCTTGAGCAATGCATCGCAGTAAACATTTTCAAGCTTTAGTAATAAGTTCCATGAAATGTAAGAACAAAGTTCTCGCAAATGAAATGTTATTTCTCATTATTATTCCATCTCTATGTATTACGCCTTTATATCAATCAAAACTAACCTATACATACGTAATGTATATATATATATTATATGAGCGTGAATGTAGGAAACTCTCCTCAACAGAACTAACCGTTAAAAGTCCGAAATTACAAGAGGACATTTAAACTAATCTAATACTAGTGTTTTATCCCAATGTGAGACTTGAGTAGACAATTCTTAATCGATGTTTTAGTTCACAATGTTGATGTATCTTGTTCTCAAGTTGCGTTATTTGAAATCTCATGCTCATACTCTACATCTTTACTATTACCTCTCCCTACAAATGGGAGGACCACAAGGATTGTGGAGTCCCAATTTGAAGAGAATATGCCAATGAAATGAATCTACCAAGTGGTTTGGTAAATACATTTGCAAGTCACTTTCACCTAACAAAAATTAACTTGAGAAAATTTTCTTGAAGTTTATCCCCGACAAAGTGACAATCAACCTCAATGTGTTTGGTACGAGCATGAAGCACAGGATTAGAGGCTAAAGAAATAGTAGAAAGATTGTCTACATGAAGAGGAATAGAGTTGCAACAGAAATGGTTAAATCTGCAAGTAAACTTTTAACCATACCAACTCACAAGCACGCAGCATCTGCTATCGATCTCAGATCGCTAGATCTCGATATTTGTGAATAATCTTTAAATTCCTATAAGACGTGGCAACTCACAAGTAAACTTTTTATCGGGGAGGTATAATCTTTAAAGTCCTATAGTAAATCGTAATACTTGAATAATCTACACCCCTACAATCGTAGAATGTGAAGTTCTTCAGATAAATAAAAGCACAAAAAAATTAGTCACCAATTCAAACTTAAAGAAGAGAAAAAGCACAAACCCGATTAAAAAAATCTAGAATCGAGAATCAATCAAAACTAATTAGAGATCTCGACCTTTCCGTAACAAACAAGCAAAGAATCTTTGGTTTTGTTGTATAGCTACCTCTCAAATGTGTGAATCTTCTGACCGATGCCATTTTTGTCAGAACTCGCCATTATTTGCTACTCTTCTTGGTTATGTTGAATTGCCTTGTATATTTAAGTTGCCTTGTATATTTAAGTTGTGTATAATTTGCCTTATATATTTTCACAGAAAAAATTATTGAGTTAAAGAAGACTCTGTGAATCGGTCGGTGAAAGCAGTAGAAGACAGATTGGAATGATATACTTGCACAAGTTCTTGGACCGAGCGACATGGTAGACTTTACAAGGTGGAGTCAGTGCCACACCTACAAACACTTGGGGCCTCGTGACACAAATAATGAGGTACAACGTGAGAATCAAGAATTGAAAAGTCGAGTTGAAAAGGTGCGGGAAAAGGAGATGATACTGCAAGGAAAGTGGATGAACTATTATCAATTATTACGTAATTTATGAAGAATTCATCAGCCCAAATGCTCAATCCAACAATCAAAAGTGTTCTTTCTCTCACTTCACTTATACTTAAATTTTTGGGGCTATCATTATGTTTTTATGGATTAACAAGTTCACTTGATAATTAATTTGTAGGATCGATACACGTAAGGAGATAATGGTGATATTAGCGGATCAAATAATCCTATAGAGGACTGTGACATGTCACGTGTCATTGAAATTTGTTATATGTAACACTATTTTTGATGAAAATTTGTTAGATGTGATACTAAAATATGTTAAATGTCTCATTGGTTATGTCTCGCTTTTGATACATAAGAATGATTTTTGGATGGTTATGTATATTTAGATGATATTATACATTAATAGACTTTATTTGTTTTATTCTTTTAGTTGTAAATGTTATATTCAGATTGATGGTTGAATGTGGTTATGTTTCTTAACAGTAAAAATAAATAAAAATTATTGTATAGAAAACAAAGATTTTCCTTAAAAATTTGGGGAAGATATAGCATTTACTGCCGACGATCGTCGCAATAGCTCAATGACCAAATCTCACTTAGACGACGGCTTCACGATCGTCGCAATAGCTCGAACAAATCTCACCTATAGCGACGGTTTACCGATCGTCGAATAGATCATAGCCAACTCATTTATACCGACTACCACCACGTATCACTTTAATATGTCACAAACCAAATCTTCTATAATATTATCGCCATTTAAGATATCCACTTTCCGAATCATTTCAAAAAACCTTCAACGCGTTTTTGTGGAGTTTTCTAGCGACTATTCGATCGTCGCTATAGAAAAAAAACCATCGCTATAGGTTTCAAACGACTATTTATAATGACGCGATCGTGACCGTCGCTATATCCTATAGCGACGGTTTTTATCTATATGATGACGATTAAATCGTCGCTATAGCCCCGATTTTCAGTAGTGGCGGTGACAACAAGCGTGGAGGAATCAACAAGGCGAAACCAGTAATCACTTCGGTGGTAATCATGGCCAAAACCATAAGAACAAACATTTCAAGAAGAGGAGATTCAACAATGATGGAAAGACGTCAGCATTAGCACCTGTCGTTAAGGAAGGAGAACGACCACCTATCATATGTTTCAAGTGTGGAGGAGAGGGACACATCAGTCCCAACTGTGCGATGCCATCCAAAACATGTTACAACTGTGGAAGAGAAGGTTACCTGGCCCGATTTTGTCGTTCACCGAAGACAAGTCCAGCTGGGATGGAGGCACCAAAGGCCGTCCCAGAAAAGTCAAAGCCGGTAGTGCAAGGGAGAGTGTTTGTTGTAACCTCCCAGAAAGCAAGGAACCCAAAAGAAGTCATTAAGGGTAAGCTAATCATAAACTCTAGCGAAATTTATACTTTATTTGATACTGGTTCTACCCACTCTTTCATTTCTCCTACTTGCGCTCAACGTTTAAATTTGACTCCAGAGAGATTAGACTTTGACTTATCTGTTGAAACTCCATTGAGAGAAACCTTCAATACATCCACGGTTTATAAGTCTTGTTTGATTCAAATTGGTAACCGCACGTTACCTGTCGATCTTATTTCTTTGAAAATACTTGCATTTGATGTGATTCTAGGGATTGATTGGTTAACTACTCATCATGCAAAAATTGATTATTTTCGTAAGGTTGTTAGCTTTTATATTCCTAATCAACCTATTATGCGAATTCAAGCAACCAAACCATTAAAATCAATCATCGTTATCTCAAGCCATAAAGCTATTCGTTTATTGAAAATGGATGTCAAGCTTTCTTAGCTTATGTCACTTGGATCTAAACAAAATACGCCGCTTTTGAATGATATTTCTATTGTTAATGAATTTTCCGACGTATTCCCCAAAGAACTTCCCAGCCTACCCCAGTGTGAAATGAAATTTTGTATTGACGACTTGAACCCGTGAGACAAAACCCATTTCCAAAGCCCCATATCGAATGGCTCTATTGAACTTCATGAGTTAAAGACCCAACTGCAGGAATTGTTAGACATCGGCTTTATTCGTCCTAGTACTTCTCCTTGGGGTGCTCCTGTTCTATTCGTGAAGAAGAAAGATGGGAGTATGCGACTTTGTATTGATTATCGGGAGTTGAATCATGTCACCATCAAAAATAGGTACCCATTGCCACGTATTGATGACCTGTTTGACCAGTTGCAAGGAGCCAAATTCTTTTCAAAGATTGATCTTCGTTACGGATATCACCAGTTGAAGATTAGAACCGATGACATTCCAAAGATGGCTTTCCGAACTCGGTACGGGCATTATGAATTCCTAGTTATATCTTTTGGATTGACTAATGCTCCTGCTGCCTTCATGGATATGATGAACCGAGTATTCAAGGAATATTTGGATCACTTTGTGGTCGTTTTTATTGATGACATCCTCATATATTCCAAAACCCGTGAAGATCATGAGCAACACTTGAGGCTGATACTCCAAAAGCTTTGTGAATATAAGCTTTATGCCGAGTTGAAGAAATGCGAGTTCTGGCTTGAGGAAGTGGCATTCCTTGGGCACGTGGTATCAAGTCATGGAATATTTGTTGACCCAAAGAAAGATCAAGCTATTCAAAGTCGGGAGAAACTCTAAATCGATGACCGAAGTACGTAGCTTTCTCAGTTTAGCTGGTTATTATCGGAGATTCGTGGAAGGATTTTCCCAAATCGCTACTCCACTAACTCAGCTGACTCAGAAAGATACAAAGTTCGGTTGGAGGGAGGAATGTGAGAAGAGTTTTCAAGAACTTAAGAGAAGACTCATTTCAGCACCTGTTCTGATAATACCATCTGGTTCGGAGGGATTTATCATCTACAGTGATGCTTCAGGCAAAGGGTTAGGATGTGTTCTCATGCAACATGGGAAAGTCATAGCCTATGTCTCACAATAACTCAAAGAATATGAGAGGAATTATCCTACTCATGATCTAGGTTGACAGCTGTTGTCTTCGAACTAAAGATTTGGAGGTATTACTTGTATGGGGAGAAAGTGGAGATCTTTACGGATCATAAAAGCCTTAAATATTTCTTCACTCAAAAGGAACTCAATATGCGACAATGACGTTGGCTTGAACTATTGAAAGATTATGATCATACCATCCAATACCATCTTGGAAAAGCAAACGTGGTAGCTGACGCATTGAGTAGAAGATCATATGTGGGCACGAGTGCAATATTGTCAACGGAAAGGCCCATTTTGTATGACTTGCAAAGGATGGAGATAGAGATAAAGACTCCAGGGACCCACTTGATGATGGCGAATATACGAGTAGAACCAACTTTAATTGATAAAGTTAAAGCTGCTCAAACTACAGACCTGGAGCTGATGCGTATGAGGAAGAAAGTGCAAGAAGGTGCTATACCGAAAGCAAGAATCGATGATGAAGGAATACTTCGAGTCAACTCCAGACTTTGTGTTCCTAACGATCCTGAGTTAAAGTATAAAATCATGATGGAGGCGCACAACACACCATTTGCAATCATGATGTATCGTGATCTTCGTCATACATTTTGGTGGAGCAATATGAAGAGAGAGATAGCGCTGTTTATCTCAAGGTGTCTAACTTGTCAACGAGTCAAGGCGGAGCATCAAGTACCAAAAGGTCCACTGCAACCACTTAAAATTCTAGAATGGAAGAGGGAGCACATTACCGTGGATTTTGTTACTGGTCTTCCCAAAGTTTCTAAAGGTATAGATGCAATTTGGGTCATTGTTGATAGATTGACCAAGTCTGCTTATTTCTTACCAATACGAGAAACTTATATGCTTGAACGTCTTGCTCGTATGTACATAAACGAGATTGTAAGACTGCATGGTATGCCAGTATCTATAGTTTCTGATCGAGACCCAAGATTTACTTCACGATTTTGGGTTAGTTTGGAAAAAGCTATGGGCATGGATTTACGATTTAGTTTAGCATATCATCCTCGAATTTGACGACAATCGATCGAGAGGACTATTCAAACTCTGGAAGATTTATTAAGACTCTGTGTCCTTGACTTCAAGGGAAGTTGGGATAAGTTCTTACCATTGGTGGAGTTTTCCTACAACAACAGTTATCAATAAAGTATTGGCATGGCTCCATTCGAGGCGTTGTATGGAAGAAAGTGTCGTTCTCCAGTATGCTAGGATGATGTGGGTGAGGCAACGTCGTTGGGACCGGAGTTGGTACGTATGACTATGGAAAAGATTCAAACGATCCGACAACGTATAAAAACCTCACAAGACCGACAAAAGAGTTATGCCGATCTTCATCGAAAGGACGTGGAATTCGATATTGGAGATCATGTGTTGTTACGTGTTGCTCCATAGAAAGGAGTTACGAAATTTGGAAAGAGAGGAAAACTCAATCCTCGATTCATTGGCCCATTTTTAATCCTCGATCGAGTAGGAACTGTGGCCTATAGACTCGCTTCTACTCTTAAGTATGTCTCGTGTTTATAACATTTTTCACATATCCATGTTACGAAAATATGTGGAAGACCCGAACCACATTATCGAAGTTAGAACCGAATTTAAATAGTGGAAGATTTAACGTATGAAGAGGTTCCTATTCAAATCTTGATAAGAAGGAACATATTCTATGCTCCAAGGTTATACCTCAAGTCAAAGTTTTGTGGAGAAATCACGATGTTGAGGAAATGACCGGGGAGTTAGAATCAAAATGAAGTCAAGGTATCCTTACCTCTTCGATATACTGTGTATCGCATTCTAATTTCGAGGGCGAAATTTCTTAAAAAGGGGAGGTTGTAAGACCCCAACTTTTTGAATAAAGATGAATTTTCTATAATTATCATTTTTGAGTATTATATAATGAATTTAATATAATGTTATAGTTGGAGGTAATATTTACAAATTTTGCAAAGTATGCAAGTTGTCATATTATATTCGATTGGTCGAAAAATATTCTTTTTGTCAGGGAATATCCGTACGATGGTACAATCATTGGTGGACCCCTATTAATGTAATTATTATTTGGATTGAGAAAACGACAAAAATATTTTATTGAAATAACGACGAAAGTTTTACCGCTATTATCTTGCTGAACTACTCTGTAGTAGTAAAAGTACAATGAATAATGCGTGGTTGCATAAGTAGCACACGGTATTGATTATCGATGCTTATGTGATAAGTCACTCGGTTTTGTTTTATTAGTATTATTGATGTAATAAAACAAAATATCTTTTATATAAAATGTAATACTTTTATAAAGTTATTCATTTTATTTGATAATAATTAGGTTATATTATATTTTATTATGCATAGTGTTGCATAGTATTGCATAGTATTTTGCATAGTAAAATTATAAATAGAATATATTATATTTTATTTAAAAGATTTTGCTTTAAATATAGGCCGTCGATTAAAGTAAATCAATCTGGACCGCTCATGAATTAGTTACTATGCAATCCATTCTTCTATAAATAAAGCTCATTCCTTCATTATTTTCTTACTTAATTCACCGAAACTCTGTAGAGAGATAAACCGTAAGAGAAAGAAGAAAAGTATTTTGCTACTTAACTACTCTTATATTCAGCTTTCTTTTACTGTAGTGGATATTATTCTTTTGTATTCATGAGAGAACTTCATTATTCCATTCCTTATTATTCTGCTGGAATAACTCAGATAATGCTGCTACCCTATACTTGGTGACATTCTTTTATTATTACTCGCTGGAATATCATGTCATGTATAGGTTTTACACCTGACCGTTCCGCTTTTATTATTCATTGAAATATACCGGTTTTTACACCGGACCGCTTTTATTATTTTGTTAGAATATCCTGTTTGTGTGTTTTACACCGGACCTGGTTCCGTCTTTAGTATTCTGTTTGAATATTCTGTTTGTGTGTTTTACACAGGACCTGGTTTTGTCTTTATTACTCTGTTAGAACATCCTGTCTATGTGTTTTACACCGACCTAGTTCCGCTCTTTATTATTATTCATTGAACATCCTGCTCATGTGTTTTACACCCACCGGTTCCGCTTTTATTATTACATTTGAACATCCCGCTTGGTGAATTTCACCGACTGGTTCCGTTATTTATTATTCTCGCTGAATAACTCGCCTATGCGCAAGTACCGCATGCATGGTGATTTCTTTTGTTATTCCATTCTTTATTATACTCAGTTGGTTAAAGTTTTGACTTCTATATTCTATGAAATTAGTGGAATATCCTTGATATTTGCTCTTCATCCAATATCTTTTCATGGAAATATTCTTCTGAGCATTCTTGAATTTTACTCTACACAGAAGTATCATGTTGACAATTTGGACATTATTGGTTCCTAGACAAATTAATTCTTGAACTTGTTTTATTGAATTCTTATATCATTGTCATCATCTTCATGTTTATATGTTTTTAAAGTCATCTGTGGCCTGTAGTGCATAGATGGACTTGGTATGATTATGACCAGGGATTATTCGGTGTAATCATAACCGTAATGTTACAAATGATGTGGTAAAAGTCCTCATTGGCCGTAGTGCATTGATGGACATTTGTTGGCATGATCATGATCATTGATGAATACACAAATATTCTTGGCCCGTAGTGCATGGAATTTGTGGTCGTGACCCTAATGAATATCCTCGGTCAGAAAAGTGGGGATGATGTGGATTATTTATTTAGTCGAGTCTCAAAGAATAAAAGTGATGAAAAACCTTTTAAATCATAAAAGATAGTAGATTTTATTCTCTACTTGACTCTTTTAATGAATTGCTTGTTTCGCTGCAGTTAAACTTAATGTCTATTGTATTTTATCAGTTTAACATTGTTAAAGACTAACGATAATTTATTCTGCATTATCTTAGTCATAATATTTCTTACTGGGCTAGTTGAGCTCACCCTTTCTTTCACTGTTCTCTTCAGGAAATGAGAACGTAGCTGGGACGAGTCGGGGAATGGAGTGATGGTCCGGATGATAGTATTAGCTAGTAGTCCTCACTATTCTGTTAAATAGTGTGACAATAAATGTAACGAGGACTTATTCTAAGAGTGGATATTGTCTAGAAGACAATATTTGTATTTAAACTCACAGCATATGTTTTGTTGTATTTTACACGACTGCTGTATTATTAGTTTGTATTTGAATTTTGAACCATGTATTTGGCGACTCAAGATGGGTGATGTATACCTATTTTGGGGGCATCACAGCTATGATGCTGAAAATGTAGAGGAAGCAAGAGAAAATGGGGAATTTTCGCTAGCAATTGATGTAAATCCCACTTTCAAGGCTATATTCCCAGGCAGTTCGCAGGAGAAATTAACGAGCAGAAGTGGAGGACGACAACTATAATAATAAAGAGAATCAGACTACACTTCTCACATAATGTGAGAAACCGTATAATTATATTCTTCTTTCGTAGCTCAACGGGAACAAGAAGTCATCATTTTCATAGAGTCTTAAGAGCAATAATATCATTGGAAGAAATTTTTTATTACAACCAAATGGAGCAGATGTACCTTCAGAAGTACTCAATAATTGTAGATTTTATCCATATTATAAGGTAAAACTTACAACTTAACATACTTTAACTCAAATTCATATTTTTATATATTTAACAAGGTATATGCATGTTTGTGAATTCTAGGATTGTGTAGGAGCAATAGACAGAACTCATGTTCATGTAAAAGTTCCTCACACTGATGTACCAAGATATCGTGGTAGGAAGGGCTACCTTACGCAAAATGTCTTAGCCGCATGTACATTTGACTTGAAATTTACTTATATTTTGACTTGTTGGGAAGGGACGACATCTGACTCCAGAATAATTAAAAATGCCCTTGTAAGAGAAGATAAGTTGAAAACCCCTAATGGTAATACACTATCAACCTTTTTAGGATTTAATTAAAAAATTCTTTGTTTTACATGTAACTAATATTATGTTTTTCTAGGCAAATATTATCTTGTAGATGTCGGATTACCATTTATATAAGACCCCAACTTTTTATGAATAAAGATTTAATTTTCTCTAAATATTATTCTAAATAGTAAGGTAATAATTTAATAAATGCTATAATTATGAGTGACATGTGCAAATTTTACAAAGTAAGCAAGTTGTCATAAAATATTCTTTTTGTTAGGGAATATTCGTACGATGACGCAATCATTGGTCGACCCCATAACGAAATAATTGTCGGATATAAAAAGTGATTAAAATAACTTTTTTTTATAAAAATAACGACAAAACTTTTATCGTTAAATTGTTGAAATACCCGGTGATAAAAGTACAATAATACGCGTTGTTGCACAATAGCACCCAATATTGCACAATATCTTTGATTATTGATGCTTACGTAAGAAGTCACTCAATTTCATTCAATAATTTCCACAGTAGTTGTTGCATAGTATCTCATATTATTGATTCAATTATTGTCACAGTATCATATGCACAATACATTATATTATTAAATTAATAATTGACACGACACAATTACTCATATTATTATTAGCAATGTCTAGAAAGTTCTGTCGAGAAAAGGGATTAGGTTATTTAATTGCGCGCCAGTAAGGAAAAATCCTTATCAAAAATCCCCCTCTTTCCTAGGAACGATCTGGTTGTCAATATTGTGAGTTATAATATTAATGATGAATAATTGTTGAAAGATTAAAAATGTGTTAATTGAAGATAAGTGATTTGTGGTAGATATTTATTCAATTTGTGATATAAATAGAAGAGTTGTTATATTATTTCATGGACCCCCTAAGTGCCAAATTATTCAAACAGTCAATAGAAATTATTTTTTAGTTTTTGTTTTACTGTTATAATAATAATAATATTAAAACATAAAACTTTTTGTATAATACAAAAAACTTTTTTATAAAATAGAAATTTTTAAATATATATAAAACTATTTGTTTTATTAGAATAATTTAGATGAATAGTGAAATTAGACAAAATTTTAGAAAATTCACTATTGAGTCTGTGATTGTTTACTATTTAAATAGTGCCCTACCATTCTTCTACAAATAGGTTGTTTAGTTAAGAAATAAAAATCACACCAGAATAAGAGATTTTTTTTTCTATAATATTGTGCTTGTTTCTTTTGAGTATAATGATATTTTGAGTGTAGCAAATAGTGCAAGATTTTCTCAAGATAATCTCTGTTATATCAATCAGATTTAGTCTCCTATTAAGGTAAAGGATGATATTTTCTTTCATATTCGTACGTGATATTACTTCATACTCGTATGGATTGTCATTCTATTCCTTATTAATCTGTAGGAATAACCTATCTACGTAGATTACAGCATGCGTGGTGAATAACACTTCATATTCATTCTTTATTAATTTGTGGGAATAACCTATCTACGCGGATTACCGCATGCATAGTGAATAACCCTTCGTATTCATTCTTTATTAAGTTCTGGAAATGATCTGTCTATGCGGATTACCGCATGACAGGTAAAAATCCATTTGCAGTTTCGTATATTATTTTATTTCTTATTCCTAAATCTAAACTTACTATGGTAAGTATTGCTTCTATAATTCCTGAAATGATTATAAATTCCTTGACGTTTGCGCTTCATCTAATATCATTTCATTGGAATATTGGTATGAACTTTCTTATTAAATTTTAACATCGGAGTACTATTCATCTGGGGTACTATTCTTGCTGGGGTACTATTCATCCAGGGTACTATTCATGCCAGAGTACTATTCACGATGAAATTTAGTTTCTTTTTTTTTTGTTCAAATTATCTTTGAAATTTGAATCTTAAATATTATTCTTGAATTTTACTCCATAATTGGTGATCATGTTGACAATTTGGATATTCTTGAACTCTGAATAAATTAAATTATAAATCTCTAATATTTATCTTTGATTTCACTTGATTCATTTTTTATATCATTATCATCATGCTCATGCTTATATTGTGGTGAAAGTCATCTTTGGCCCGTAGTGCAAAGATGAACTGTTGATTGGTATGATTATGACCAAAAATTGTGTATTGGTATAATCATGACCTTTAATGTTACAAATAAAGGTTTGTGGTGAAAGTTCTCTTTGGCCCGTAGTGCATAAATGGACAAGTGTTTAGCATGATCATGACTACTTGTGATATAAACGAATATCATTGGCCCGTAGTGTATGGATAATTCATTGATTTGAAATATTTAGTGATTGGTGTTACAGGGATAAAATATTGATTATGAACTTTTAAATCATAGAGGATAGTAGACATCATGCTCTACATGACTCTTCTAATTCCGCTGCAGTTGTTGATGTAAAACTTGTTGTCTATTGTATTCTATCAGATTTTTTATTGTTGAGGACTAAGGATAATTTGTTCTTTATTATCTTAGTCATAATATTATTTATTGGGCTAGTTGAGCTTACCCTTTTCCTTTTAGTTCCATTGTTCTTCTCAGGAGGCAAGAATGTAGTTGGGACTAGTCGGGGAGTGGAGTAATAGTCCAAGATGGTTATTATAGTAGTCATCACTAGTTTGTAAAATAGTGAGACAATAATTGTAGTGAGAACTTTATTTGAGTTTGGATATTGTCTACGAGACAATGTTTGTATTATAACTCACAACTTATGTTTTGTCGTATTTACATGATAGTTTAATATTTGTAAATAGAAAGTTTGTATTTAGATTCTTTACCATGTATTTGGCGACTCAGAATGGGTTGTGTAGACCTATTTTGGGGGCGTCACAATTTACCAACGGATTAATGACACCTTATAGAGGTGTTTGCTACCATTTAAAAGAGTACTCTGCTCGACCTCCAGAAAATCCTAGAGAATTATTTAATTTACGTCATGCATCATTACGTAATACAATTAAAAGGACATTTGGCGTACTAAAGAAAAGGTTTCCCATTATTATGAGGACAACTGAACCAAATACGATGTGGATACTCAATATGAAATTGTTTTAGCATGTTGCATTTTACATAATTATCATTAAAGATGAGATTGAATTTCTTGAAGAATTTGATGAATAATCTCTGTTAGTATTAATAATAAAGATTATGTTTGATGACTTTTGGGTATGGTATGACAATGACTTTGTAGAAGTAGTTTTTGTTTAACATTTATTTGGATATTTGTATTTGATTATATAATTTTTCTTTGATTAAATTTATCTTGCATATTTTTATTCATGGTTCAATGGTTATAATTAATAGAAATGTAAATATGTAAAAGTGATATTTTACTTTTCTTTCCATTTGCACTAAAAAGTGCAAGATTTTTTTTTTAAAAAAAATTCTATTAAAAACTTAGAAATAATACAATCAAGTTTTCTATTATTTTTCATTTCTGTTCTAATTTAAGTTTTCTATTCTTTTCTTTTCCGTACAAAATTGAGAAACAAAGTGTTAGTGATTTGATACCAAAGAATTTAGTTGAAATTTAGCGTTTGATATGGAATCGGTGGTGGAGGCAACGTCGGGGGCAATTGGAGCTCTGGTTAGCACTACTGTATTATACCCTTTAGATACCTGCAAGACCAAAACCAAGCCGAAGTTCAAGGAGCTGATAATTACCAAGTCAAAGACAGGTTTCTTTCTTTATAAATTACCTCTTCTGCCTAATCCTGTATTATATTGGACAAATCCTTTCTCCTTTTTATGTGAATTATTGGGTTGATTTGGATATGGGTTAAAAATTTATGCTAAACTTTCTCTGTAAACTACGAGTCTTTTTTATTTTTATTTTTTTTTAATTAAAAAAAATCATATATACATGTGGGTGATGAATGATGATAAGAATGTTAATGGACTTTTTTTCTATTATAAATTTTCATGTTTTTTATGAGTAACCAGTTCAAAGTTATTTGAATACAAGAAATATGTATTATACTTGTGACTTCTGTGAAGTTGTTGGTCTTACATGGAGTGATTGAAACCTTTGGTGAAAGAATCATTCATGATTACATGTTGTTACTGTTGCTGGTAGTTTTTAATTTTTAGACTTAATAGAAAACTTTGTGCTTTATGCAAGTGTGTGTGCATTATAGAATTCCCAGTAACCTGGTTTTGAATTAACTCTCCTGTCAATTATTATATGATGATAGGATTATGTGTAATTCATTCCCAACACTGCTAAACTCAACTCATTTAGTGTTGAATCCCAACTATTTGATGTCAGCTACATGTTTTCTACTTCAGCAGTTACCTTTCTTATTTCCGTTTGTGTTGAATTTAGATTTAGAGCCTAATCTACATGCTTTCCAGTTGCTTGAGAAAAATAATTCTCCAATGTTATTCATTTTATTATGGAAGTATGTTGTAAGGTGAGGGCCAAGAGGTGATGTTGAAAATTGATGGGTCTAGTTCAAGGATCCAGTCCATCTCATAGGCCTTATCCTCCAGCCCATCTCATAGGTCCATATGATAGGCCCAAGCTCAAGAAGTCTGGCGAGCCCAAAAAATGTGATCCATCATAGCCGGGTTAATTAAGCACGTGCACATCATAAAGTGGTCAAGCCTCGTTTCTGGACCTCACGGAGAGCACGCACATCACCTTGCACGTTAGGAAGAAGTTGGGAACTCCACTAAAGTAGTGGTTATGTGCTCACCCCAAAACGGTCACGGTCGCTATAAATAGAATACCTTACCATCATTGGGGGAAAAAACAACTTAATCTTGTATCCAATAGCTTATGCTCTTTGTATTCTCTCCAACACACATAATATAAAGTGCCAGGCCACCATAGCCATTCAACAATGGACTAGGTCAACTTGACCGAACCACTTTAATACTTGTCTTATTTCTTACTTTAATTACCGCTTTATAATTACTTGATTGGTGTTTGTACAAAGTCCATTTTGTGCATCATCAGTTTGGCGCCATCTGTGGGAATCGAAAAGATTTTCACCTTCAAACATCTTAACTAATGGCGATTACAACCAGGTCAATGAACCAACCTGAGGATAATCCACGGCTAGAGGGGGGTGCTCCTCCGCACACCAACCCTGCCCCAATTAATTCAGCTCCAAACCCACAACAGATGTTGGAGACCATGCAGCAGTTGGCTATGCAAAACCAACAGATACTGCAACTCCTGCTCGCCGGACAAGGAGGAGGAGTGCAACAAGGAGCTCCACCCTCTGGACATCAAGGAGCCCCACACAGGGGAGCCCATCATGATCCACCTCCTCCTCCTACTTCCCAAGGAGGAGATGTAAGACCCCAACTTATTATAAATAAATTGAATTTTCTTCTATTCATTATTCTAAATTAATAAGGTGTTAATTTGATATAATGCTTTGGTTATGGGTGAAATGTGCAAGTTTTGCAAAATAAGCAAGTGGCTATAAAATATTCATTTCTGTCGGGGAATATTCGTTTGGTCGTGGAATATTCTTTTTGTCGGGAATCTCCGTACGACGGCGCAGTCATTTATGGGCCCCATAACGGAAAACAGTTGGATGAAAGAAAACGACAAAGATTGAGTTTTATAAATAATGGCGTAAATTGTTACCATTAACACTTTTGGGTTACCTGGTGGTTGAAATCTGATGTCTGCTGTGGTCGCACAAAGAAGACACTACGGTATTGCAATATTGTTGAATTATTGATGTAAGACCCCAACTTATTATGAATAAAATTAAATTTTCTCTATTTATTATCTTGAAATAATTAGGAGTTAATTTGATATAATGCTTTGGTTATGGGTGAAATGTGCAAAGTTTACAAAATAAGCAAGCGGTTATAAAATATTCATTTTTGTCGGGGAATATTCGTTTGGTCGTTGAATATTCTTTTTTCGTCGAATCTCTCCGTTGACAGCCTTGCAATTTTTGGGCCCCATAACGGAAAACGGTTGGATGAAAGAAAACGACAAAGTTTGAGTTTTATAAATAATGGCGTAGTTGTTACCGTTAACACTATTGGATTACCTGGTGGTTGAAATCTGAATGTCTGGCGTGGTTGCGCAAATGAGCACACGGTATTGCATAGTATTGTTGAATTATTGATTCGTGCGTAGAAGGCATTACTCAATAATTGTTACGATGATTCTTATCGCTCAATATTTTATTTTATTGATTCAATAATTGCTGCATTGTTAGTTTATATTATTATTGTTTTAATAATTGTCACTGCACAATATTTTCCATTATTAGATCAATAATTCATATTATTTGAATAATATTATTAGATAACATTATTGGAAATGTCTAGAAAGTTTTGTTAAGGAGAGGTTAGGTCATCTAATTGCGCGCCAGTAAGGTGAAATCCTTATTAGAAAGCCCCCTCTTTCCTGGAAACGGCCTGGTTATCATAATTGTGATTCTGTAATATTATTTGTGATTAATTAATTATTGATTTATATGATAAGGAAATATTTATTTGATGTGGATATAAATGATGCATTTATTTATTTATGTGGTTATAAATGAAGGAATTAATGCTGAGATATTTTATCAAGATTTTTGTTGACCGGAAGTATTAAAAATCATCCGCTTTATGGATTTTGGATATTTTGGGTTGGAATTTGGAAAACTCAAAGTTACAAAGTTGTAGAGAATTGATTTCAGTAGAATGGACATAAAATTACAGATTTTTCGATAAAAATACTATTTTCTATGAATTATTGAAGTTTCAGAAAATAAAATGATTTTTATTAATTTTGGGTGGGACCCACTTGTGTTGAATACACATGGGATGCTATCTTTTGGTTCAAAGATGGCTGGTGGTTGAGATGGTCAAGAGGCATGCGTAGAAAAGAAAATAAGAATTTTATTATTTTATTATTTTAGTCTCCTATGGCGTTCTAGCATTTTCCTATAAATAGAGTGTAAGACCCCAACTTATTATTAATGAAATTTAATTTTCAGTATTTATTATTTTGAAATAGTAAGGGTTGATTTGATTAATGTGGATAGTTATGGGTAAAATACGCAAATATTTCAAAATAAGCAAGTGGTTATAAAATATTCATTGTTGTCGAGGAATATTCGTTTGGTCATGGAATATTCTTGCTGTCGGGGAATATTCGTACGACGGTGCAGTCTTTTGTGGGCCCCATAACGGAAAGTGATTGGATGAAGAAAACGACAAATATAAGTTGTTTAAAAATAACTTGCGTAGTTATTACAATTAATCTTGTTAAAATACTTCTATGGTTAAAACACAAGAAGATACCAGTATTGCACCAATTATTGATTCTTATGTAAGAAGGCACTTTACTCAATAATGGTTACGTGAATTATTATTCAATATTTTTATTTTATTGATTTAATAATTGCTACGTTGATATTTTATATTGTTGTTGTTTCAATAATTGTCATTACACAAGATTTTTCATTATCGAAGCAATAATTCATATTATCCTAATAATATTATTAGATAACATTATTGGCAATGTCTAGAAAGTTCTATCTAAGGAGAGGTTTGGTCACCTAATCAAGCGCCAAGAAGGAGAAATTCTTATTGAAAGCCCTCTTTCTTGGGAACCTGCCTGGTTGTCGATATTATGATTACGTAATATTATTTGTGAATAATTAATTATTGATTCATATGATGAGGAAAATATCGATTTTATGTGGATATAGATGGAGAAAATTTTAATGTGACAATTGTTGAAAATTGAAATTTTATCTTTTTCGATAAAATAATTCATTTAAATATATTATTATATTTTTAATAATATAATAATGGTGATATTTTTACAATGAATGTGTGATATATGAGTATACGAGGAGAAAAAGTATTTTTGTTGCAATAAATGTTTAAAACATGTTAAACATGTTTCATTGGACCCCATTTCTTGATCGAAATTTGATTATAAATTGTAAAATCGCCTGCTTATGGATTTCTTGTCAATTTACATTTGGAATTTGGAAAAACTTCCTTACGCAAAGTTAGAGATAATGGAATTTCCTATGGAAATTCATGAGTTTCAATTTTTCTGTTAAAAGAGCTATTTATTATGAATTATTGAAGTTCTGAAGCTCAAAATAATTAATTTTGAAGTTTTAAATATTTTAATAAGAAAAAACGTTTTTTTTATTTAGGCAAGGTGAGTCACTCTTGGTGACCGATGGTTTGAATCAGATTTTAGTGTGTAGGAATTTAATAAATATATATTAATATTTTATTAAATTTTCTTCGCTTTAATTTTCTAAGCATTTTCCTATAAATAGGTGCTTAGGTTAGAATTGAAAATTACACCGTAAACTCAAAGTTTTCTCCTATTTCTCTCTATATATATTGAGCGTATTCTTGTGAGATTTTGATACTTTGAGTATTGTTATACTGTACTGCAAGTTCCTTCAAAGACTATACCCAAAGATTCCAACTAGAACTACTAATCTTTCGAGGTAAGGGATATTATTATTATTTTAAAATGATATTATTTATTCTAATATCATTATGTTAAAGTATTGATCTGAACTTTTAATCAAATTTGGAACTTTTAGTGTTCTGGTTACTATTCACGATACTCGGCCTTATTCACGATACTGATTATTCACGAATCACGGCACTATTCATCAAAAATGAAAATTTTTCTTTTCGTTCCAAAATATCTATTCGGATACTAGTTTTGATTGTATCCATATTTTGATCATTCTTGAATTTTACACCACTATGATTATTTTTGGAGGTATTTTTGAACATGGATAAAACAAAGTACTAATCCTTAATCCTTATTCCTTGTCATTTTGTTTTTACCGGATTCGTTTCTTTAAAAAATATTTTCATCATCCTCGGTCTTAAATTATGATATTATTGAATATCTTTGACTGTAGTGCAAAGATGAATGATTTCGATGAATATCTTTGGCCCGTAGTGCAAAGATGAATGTGTTTAGATGAACACTTACCAATCGATGAATATCTTTGGCTCAGAGTGCAAAGATGAATATTTGATTTCGTATATATATTGATTGATGTTACAGGGATAAAAATAGACGATGAACTTTTAAATTCATACATAGAAGATAGTAGTTTGCATTCTCTACTTAACTCTTCTAATGAATTATTATTTCACATGCGAATATTGATTTAAAACTTGTTGTCAATTGTATTCTATTAGATTTTTCCTCGTGAAGACTAACGATAATTTGTTGTATATTATCTTAGTCATAATATTCTTTTTATGGTCTAGTTGAGCTCACCTTTCTCCTTTTTTGTTTTATTTTTCTTCTCGTGAGGCGAGAATATAGCGAAATGCAGCCTGGGTATGGAATGAAGGTTCTAGAGAGAGTTGTTTTAGTAGTCCTCACCATTTTGTAAAATAATGTATCAATAAATGTGATGAGGATTTATTTGTGTATAGATATTGTCTAGAAGATAATATTTGTATTCAAACTCACAGCTTTTACTTGTTGTAATAATAAAGTTGTAGTTGTTTACATCATGTATTGACAACTCGTAATGGGTGATGTATACCTATTTTGGGGCGTCACAATTGGTATCGAGCTTAGGATATGATCTCTGGCGGAGATCGGGGATTAGAACTAGGAGGGAGAGACGAGTAAATCCTTCGCTAGTGTGTCCTACCTAAGATTATTTGTTAGTTGGTCAAGATATAGGGATATTATGTGATATATTGATTTCTTTAATTAACCCTTGTTTTATGACGATGATTTGAGAATGTCGATCGAGAATATTAACAAAGGGAAATGAGGTCGTGAGAGCCGCTATACTCACCAACGAGGAGAATGTGCAACAGTGGCATTGTTCCTCCCGTGAACAACACTCATCGAGTAGATGATGAACGAGGGATGTTTAGAAGCTTTTTGTAGTTCATGCAAAATCGGACGAGGAGACTCGTGTTCAAAATACTGAGGAGGAAATGATAGCAATTCACGGGTTATCATAGCCAAGCGATTCAAAGAGTTGGGACCACCAGAATTTAAGGGAAAGCGGATCCGATCACGGCGGAAACATGGGTCAAGCAAATTACCAAGATATTTGATGTCTTGGGATGCACGGAAGAAACGAAGATTCCATTCGCCACCTTTATGTTCCCCTGCGAAAGGCGACTCATCGGTGGGAGTCTCAGGAAGCGTACCCATCCACCGCACTCAAAGATGTCTTGGGAGACGTTTGAAACTATTTAATGACAAATACTTTCCGAAAGTGTTCACGTATGAAGGAAGTGGAGTTCATCGATTAGAGCAAAACAACATTACGGTGTCTCAAAGACGAGGCAAAGTTTGCAGAGTTATCGAGTGTTTACACCTCAATTGGTGGAAAATGAGGAACGTGTATGACGCGATGTTTCTTAGAGGTTTGAAACCCAAGATACGTCGAGATCTCATTTCTCATAAATTTTCTCTCTATTCAGATGTTGTAAATAGGGCTCAATTATTAGAGCGAGATAACGAGTACTACGGTTAATTGAGGGACCACAACCAGATCATACTAGGAGATGGCGGTCAACAAAACAACGATAACCAAATGGAGAAAGAAAAAGACGGACAAAATGGTAACCACTCTGTGGTAATCATGGCCATAAAAATAGAAGAAACGAGTCGGGAGAAGATTTTAAAAAGAGGAGATTTAACAACGACCATGTGAAGATGACAAAGGCGTGCAAAGAATCGGTTCTAAGGGAGGAGAACGACCACCGGTCATATGCTATATAAATGCGAAAAGAGGGACATATCACCCAAACCGCCCACAACAGTTCAAGGTATGCTATAATTGTAGAAAGGAAGGACATATCGCCGAGATTATACGCAGAGCGAAACCTAGTTCAATGAGGATTCGGTGACTCAAAAGATCGTCCCCGTAAAAAGTCAAAGTCAATCTGTTCTGGAAGAGCGTTTGTTGTGATCGTCAAAATGCGAGGAACCCAAACGAGGTGATCACAGGTGTAAGCTATTTATAAATTCTTGCGAAGTTTATACCTTACTTGATACCTAGTGCTACCCATTCATTTATCTCTCCCGCTTGTGCTCAACGCTTTAAACTTGACTCGGAGAAATTAGACTTTGACCTATCTGTGGAAACTCCGTTAGAGAAACTTTCATCACATCCACTCGCTTATAAATCTTGTTTGATTCAAGTTGGCACCATCACCTTACCTGTTGACCTTATCTCTTTAAAGATAATTGCTTTTGATGTGATTTTAGGGATTGATTGGTTAACTACTCATCATGCCAAAATTGATTGTTTTCGTAAGGTTGTTAGTTTTCATATTCCTAACCAACCCGTTATGCGAATTCAAGCAACTAAACCATTAAAATCAATCATCATCATATTTAATCATAAAGCTATTCGCTTTATTGAAAAACGGATGTCAAGCTTTCTTAGCCCATGTTATGGATTTGAATAAAAACACGCCAAATTTGAATAATATTCCCGTTGTTATTGACTTTCCGATGTATTTCTGAAGAACTTCCCTGCCTACCCCGAACGTGAAGTTGAATTCTTTATTGATCTTGAACTCGCATACAAAGCCCATTTCTAAAACCCCATATCGAATGGCTCCTATTGAACTTCAGAGTTAAATGTCCAACTACGTGAGTTGTTGGACATCGATTTCATTCGCCCTAGTACATCTCCTTGGGGTGCTCCTATTTTATTCGTAGAAGAAGAAAGACGGGAGTATGCGACTTTGTATTGACTATCGAGAATTAAACCATGTCACTATCAAGAATAGGTATCCTCTACCTCGTATTGATGACTTGTTTGACCAAATTGCAAGGGGCACAATTTTTTTCAAAGATCGATCTTCGCTTACGGATATCATCACCGATGATTAGAACCGAGGATATTCCAAAGACCGCCTTTAGAACTCTCGATGCGGGCATTATGAATTCTTAGTCATATCTTTCGGATTGACTAATGCTCCTGCGACTTTCATGGATATGATGAACCGAGTATTCAAGGAATATTCGGATCAATTCGTTGTTGTCTTTATTGATGACATCCTCATATATTCCAAAAGTCGTGAAGATCATGAGCACCATTTGAAGTTTGGTACTCCAAAGGCTTCGTGAAAACAAGCTATATGCCAAATTAAAGAAATGCGAGTTCGCTTGAGGAAGTAGCATTCCTTGGGCACGCGGTGTCGTCGAAACATGGAGTATCTGCTGATCCGTGAAGGTTGAAGCAATACAAAGTTAGAGCAACCGAAGCCTGCGGATCAAGTACGTAGCTTTTTGGGCTTAATTTGGTTATTATCGGAGATTCGTGGAAGGGTTTTCTCGAATCGCTACTCCATTAACCCAAATTTAACTTTCTAAGGATATAAAATTCAGTATGGAGCGAAGAATGCGAGAAGAGTTTCCAAGAGCTTAAGAGGAGACTTATTTCAAAGACATGTGCTAACAATACCATCCGGTTTGGATGGATTTGTTATCTACAAAACATGCTTCGTGAAAAGGGTTAGGATGTGTTCTCATGCAACGTGGGAAAGTCGTAGCCTTTATGCCTCGCGACAACTTAAAGAGTATGAGAGGAATTATCCTACTCATGATCTAGAGTTAGCGGCCCGATCATTTTCAAGCTAAAGATATGGAGGCACTATCTATATGGGGAGAAAGTGGAGATATATTCGCACCATAAAAGCTTTAAATATTTCTTCACTCAAAAAGAACTCAACATGAGGCAAAATGACGTTGGCTCGAGCTATTGAAAGACTACGACCACACTATTCAATACCATCCCGGAAAAGCAAACGTGGTAAATTTGAGCGTTGAGTAGAAGATCATATGCGCGGGAATGAGTGCGATGATGTCAAGTATACCCATAGAGCCAACTTTAATAGAAAAAGTTAAGGTTGCTCAAGCCACCTAATCTTGAAATGATGTGTATGAAGAAGAAAGTACAAGAAGGTGCTATTCCTAAGCGAGAATTGATGAAGAAGGAATACTTGAGTCCACTCCGGACTTTGTGGTTCCTAACGACTCGATTTGAAGTACAAGATTATGATGGAGGCACACACAATACACCATTTGCAATCCATCCTCGGAAGTACTAAAATGTATCGTGATCTTCAACATACATTTTGGTGGAACAATATGAAGAGAGAGATTGCAAAGTTTATCTCGATGTGTTTAACTTGTCAACGTAAAAAGCGAGCATCTAGTACCTAAGGGTCCGTTGCAACCACTTGAGATTCCGAAATGGAAGTGGGAACACATTACCATGGATTTCGTTACGTGTCTTCCTACGGTTTCTCAAGGCATCAATGCTATTTGGGTTATTGTTGATAGATTAACCAAGTCTGCTCATTTCTTGCCGATACGGGAGACTTATTCCCTTTAACGTCTTGCTCAAATGTACGTAAATGAGATTGTGAGATTGCATGGAATGCCAATATCCATAGTTTCGAATCGTGACCCAAGATTCACTTCAAGATTTTGGGTTAGCTTGCAAAAAGCTATGGGCACGGATTTCTGATTGATTTCGGCATACCATCCTCAAATGGACGGACAATCGAGAGAACTATTCAAACTCTTGAAGATCTATTAAGACTCGTGTCCTGACTTTCAGGGCGGTTGGGATAAGTATTTACCATTGGTGGAATTCTCCTACAACAACAGCTTATCGTGCAAGTATAGGTGTGGCTCCATTCAAGCATTATATGGACGAAAGTGTCGCTCTCAATATGTTGGGATGAGGTGGGTGAAGCAACATTGTTGGGACCCGAATTAGTATGTATGATCACCAAAAAGATCCAAATGATTCGACAACGTATACAAACGGCACAAGATCGACAAAAGAGTTATGCGGATATTCATCGAAAGGACGTGGAATTTAGTATAGGGGATCATATATATTGTTGCGAGTTGCTCCATGGAAGGGAGTTACAAGATTTGGGAAGAGAGGAAAGCTCAATCCACGATTTATTGGTCCATTTCAAATTCTTGACCGAGTAGAAATGTAGCCTATAGACTCGCATTACCTCCGAGTATGTCTCGTGTTCATAATGTGTTTCACATATCTCATACTTCAGAAATATGTGAAAGACTCGAACCACGTTATAGAGTTAGAACCGAACGAGATAGCCAAGACTTAACGTATGTGGAGGTACTGTCAAGATCTTGGATAGGAAGGAGCATGTCCCACGCTAAGAAAGGTCATACCACAAGTTAAAGTTTTGTGGAGGAATCATGCTATAGAGGAAATGACCGGGAATTGGAAGCGGAAATGAAAGTGAGGTATCCTCACCTTTTCAAAACCACCAGTACGTCGTCGTCAATTTCGAGGATGAAATTTCATAAGGAGGGGAGGTTGTAAGACCCCAACTTATTATTAATAAAATTTAATTTTCTCTATTTATTATTTTGAAATAGTAAGGGTTGATTTGATTAATGTGGATAGTTATGGATAAAATATGCAAATATTTCAAAATAAGCAAGTGGTTATAAAATATTCATTGTTGTCGGGGAATATTCATTTGGTCGTGGAATATTCTTGCTGTCGGGGAATATTCGATTTTATGTGGATATAGATGGAGAAAATTTTTAATGTGACAATTGTTGAAAATTGAAATTTTATCTTTTTCTGATAAAATAATTCATTTAAATATATTATTATATTTTTAATAATATAATAATGGTGATATTTTTACAATGAATGTGTGATATATGAGTATACGAGGAGAAAAGAGTATTTTTGTTGCAATAAATGTTTAAAACATGTTAAACATGTCGGTGGACCCCATTTCTTGACTGAAATTTGATTATAGCTTGTAAAATCGCCCGTTTATGGATTTCGGTCAATTTCTGTTTGGAATTTGGAAAAACTTCCTTCTGTAAAGTTGTAGATAATGGAATTTCCTATGGAAATTCATGAGTTTCGAATTTTTCTGTTAAAAGAGCTATTTATTATGAATTATTGAAGTTCTGAAGCTCCGAAATAATTAATTTTTGAAGTTTTAAATATTTTTAATAAGAAAAACGTTTTTTTTTATTTAGGCAAAGTGAGTCACTCTTGGTGACTGATGGTTTGAATCAGATTTTGTGTGCGTAGGAATTTAATAAATATATATTAATATTTTATTAAATTTTCTGCTTTGGTGTTCTAAGCATTTTTCTATAAATAGGGTGCTTAGGTTAGAATTGAAAATTACACCAGAAACTGAAGTTTTCTCCCTATTTCTCTCTTTATATATTGAGTGTATTCTTGTGAGGATTTTGATACTTTGAGTATTGTTATACGGTGCAAGTTCCCTTCAGCGCTATACCCAGTATTCTAGCTAGAAGTACTAATCTTTCGAGGTAAGGGTTATTATTATTTTAAAATGATATTATTTATTCTAATATCATTATGCCGAAGTATTGATCTGAACTTTTTAATCAAATTTGGAACTTTTAGTGTCGGGGTTACTATTCACGTATACGGCACTATTCACGAATACGACACTATTCATCGAAAAATGAAAATTTTTCTTTTCGTCCAAAATATCTATTCTGGATACTAGTTTTGATTGTATCCATGTTTTGATCATTCTTGAATTTTACACCACTATGATTATTTTTGGAGGTATTTTTTGGACATGGATAAAACAAAGTACAAATCCTTAATTCTTAATCCTTGTCATTTTGTTTTACTGGATTCGTTTCTTTAAAAATATTTTTCATCATCCTCAGTCTTAAATGATGATATTATTGAATATCTTTGGCTTGTAGTGCAAAGATGAATGATTTCTGATGAATATCTTTGGCCCGTAGTGTAAAGATGAACATGTGTTTAGATGAACATGACCAACTGATGAATATCTTTGGCTTGTAGTGTAAAGATGAATATTTGATTTCAGACATATATTGATTGATGTTACAGGGATAAAAGATAGACGATGAACTTTTAAATTCATATATAGAAGATAGTAGTTTGCATTCTCTACTTAACTCTTCTAATGAATTATTATTTAGATTCATGAATATTGATTTAAAACTTGTTGTCTATTGTATTCTATTAGATTTTTCCTTGTTGAAGACTAATGATAATTTGTTGTATATTATCTTAGTCATAATATTCTTTTATTGGGCTAGTTGAGCTCACCCTTTTCCTTTTTGTTCCATTTTTCTTCTCGGAGGCGAGAATATAAGCGAGTACGAGTCGGGGGTATGGAATGAAGGTTCTAGAGAGAGTTGTTTAGTAGTCCTCACCATTTTGTAAAATAATGTATCAATAAATGCGATGAGGATTTATTTGAGTATAGATATTGTCTAGAAGATAATATTTGTATTCAAACTCACAGTTTTACTGTTGTAATAATAAAGTTGTAGTTGTTTCTGTACCATATATTGACAACTCAGAATGGGTGATGTATACCTATTTTGGGGGCGTCACATAGAGGGCTAAGTTAGAATTGAAAATCACACCAGAAACAAGTTTTCTTTCTCTCTATATTTTCAAGTGTATTTTAGTGAGTATTTTGATACTTTGAGAGTTGCTATTCCGTTCAAGTTTCTGTCGGCTTTATACCCGAAATTCAATCAGAAGTACGATTATTTTAAGGTAAGGGATGTTATTTTCTTCATATATGATATTATTTCTTTCAATATCATTATGCTGAATTATTGATCTAAACTTTTAATAAAATTTGGAACTTGTTGTGTCAGGGTTACTATTCATGTATACGGCACTATTCACGTATACGGCATTATTCACAAATACGACACTATTCACCGAAAAATGAAATTTTCTCTTTTTCTTCCAGATGTCTTTTATGGTTACTATCTTTGATTGTATCTATGTTTTGATTTTTATTTTTGAATTCTACTTCACATTTCGTTATTATAGAGTATTATTGAATTTGGATAAACCGAAATACGAATCCCTAATATTTGTCCTTCCGTCTCACTGGATTCGTTCTCTAAAATGTTTTTCATCATCCTCAGTCCTTAATGATGATACTTGATGAATATCTTTGGCCTTTAGTGCAAAGATGAATGATTACCTGATGAATATCATTGGCCCATAGAGCAAAGATGAACGGGTGTTGAGATGAACATGACCAACTGGTGATACAAATGAATATCTTTGGCCCGTAGTGCAAATATGTATATTGATTGATGTTAGAGGGATAAAATATTGATGATGGACTTTTAAATTCATAGATGATAGTAGATTTCATTCTTTACTTAACCCTTCTAATGAATTGTTGTTTCCGCTACAGTTGTTGATCTAAAACTTGTTGTCTGTTGTATTCTATCAGATTTTTTCCTGTTGAAGACTAAGGATAATTTGTTGTATATTATCTTTGTCATAATGTTCTTTACTGGGCTAGTTGAGCTCACCCTTTTCCTTTTTGTTCCATCTTTCTTCTCAGGAGGTGAGAGTTTTACAGGAACTAGCTGGGGTACGGAGTGATGATTCAAGATAGTTGTTTTAGTAGTCCTCACTATTATGTAAAATAGTGCATCAATAATTGTAATGAGGACTTTATTTGGGTGTGAATATTATCTAGAAGATAATATTGAATTTAAACTCACAGTATTTTGCACGACAATTGTATTAATAAAGTTGTAGTTGTTTTTCTGTACCATGTATTTGGCGACTCAGAATGAGTGATGTATACCTATTTTGGGGGCGTCACAATTGATTCGTACGTAAGAAGGCACTACTCAATAATTTTTACAGTAGTTAATGTTCAATATTTTATTTTATTGATTCAATAATTGCTGCGTTATTAGTTTATATTATTATTGTTTCAATAATTGTCACTGCACAGTATTTTCCATTATCAGATCAATAATTCATATTATTTGAATAATATTATTAGATAACATTATTGGCAATGTCTAGAAAGTTCTGTCAAGGAGAGGTTAGGTCATCTAATCATGCGCCCGATGAAGAGAAATCCTTATTGGAAAGCCCCTCTTTCACTGGAACTACTTTGGTTGTCATAATTGTGATTCTGTAATATTATTTGAGAATAATTAATTATTGATTTATATGATAAGAAAATATTTATTTGATGTGGATATAAATGATGCATTTATTTATTTATGTGGTTATAAATGAAGGAATTAATGCTGAGGTGTTTTATCAGTATTTTGTCGGACTGGAAGTATTAAAAATCATCCGTTTGTGGATTTCAGATATTTTCGGTTTGGAATTTGGAAAAACTCAAAGCTACAAAGTTGTAGAGAATTCGATTTCAGGCTAAATGGACATAAAATTCGTATTTTTCTGATAACTGGGCTATTTTTTATGAATTATTGAAGTTTTAGAAAATAAAATAATTTTTATTAAAAATAGGGCGGGACCCACTTTTGGTTGGTGTTAATAACATGTGGGCTGCTATTATTTTTCAGATTTGGCATGCTAGAGTTTTCAAAGCATGTGCGTAGAATTTGAAATAATAATAATATTATTTTAGTCTCCTATGGCGTTCTAGCATTTTCCTATAAATAGACGCTTAGGTTAGAATTGAAAATCACACCAGAAACAAGTTTTCTTTCTCTCTAGATTATCGAGCGTATTTTTGTGAGTATTTTAATACTTTAAGAGTTGTTGTTCGGTTCAAGTTTCCTTCGGCTTTCTATCCGATATTCCGATCAGAAGTACCGTTATTTTGAGGTAAGGGATGTTATTTTCTTCTTAAATGATATTATTTTCTTCAATATCATTATGCTTGGAAATATTGGTGAACTTTTAATCAAATTTGGAACTTTTTGTGTCTGAGTTACTATTCACGATACGACCTTTATTCACGATATCTGACTATTCACCGAAAAATGAAATTTTCTTCTTTTTGTCCAAGATGTCTATTATGGTTACTATCTTTGATTGTATCCATGTTTTGATCTTTACTTTGAGTTCTGCTTCACAATTGGTTATTTTGAAGTATTATTGATCTTGTATAAACTGTTATACGAATCCCTAATATTTTTCCTTCTGTCTTTTTGGATTCGTTTTATGTAAAATATTTTTCATTATCCTCAGTCCTAATTGATGATATCACTGAATATCTTTGGCCTGTAGTGCAAAGATGAATGATTAAATTGATGAATATCTTTGGCCTGTAGAGCAAAGATGAATAGGTGTTGAGATGAACATGACCAACTGGTGATACAAATGAATATCTTTGGCCTGTAGTGCAAAGATGAATATTTGATTAAAGATGTATATTGATTGTTGTTACAGGGATAAAATATTGATGATGGACTTTTAAATCTTAGAAGATAGTAGAACTCATTCTCTACTTGACTCTTCTAATGGATTGTTATTTCCGCTGCAGTTGTTGATCTAAAACTTGTTGTCTATTATATTTTATCAGATTTTACCCTGTTGAGGACTAACGATAATTTGTTGTATTTTATCTTAGTCATAATATTCTTTACTGGGCTAGTTGAGCTCACCCTTTTCTTTTTTGTTCCATTTTTCTTCTCAGGCGGTGAGAACATAGTAGGATCGAGTCGGGGTATAGAGTAATGGTTCTAGAAAGGTGTTTTAGTAGTCCTCACTATTTCTGTAAAATAGTGTTTGAATAACTGTAATGAGGACTTATTTGAGTGTGGATATTGTCTAGAAGACAATATTTGTATTTAAACTCACAGCATGTATTGTCGTATTTCACATGACATTTGTATTATTGAAGTTGTAGTTTGCTTTATGTACCATGTATTTGGCGACTCAGAATGGGTGTTGTATACCTATTTTGGGGGCTCACAGGAGACCCTTATCTCCAAGAAGAGGAGGGCGAGAACCAAAGTGTGGAGCATGGGAGTCATCCCCATGATCATTCCAGAGGAGCCCTTAATCACTGGGATGAGAAAATCAAGGAAGTACAAAATCAACTAGGCGATGTCTTCAACGCCATGAATGCCCGAGGACTAGAAACCGTAGATTATCTTGTGGGGCGAATGGACACGCCTTTCAAGCCTGACGTGGTGAACTATCCACTCCCTCAGAAGTTCAAAATGCCATCCGTGGAGACCTTTGACGGAACGAAAGATCTGCTAGATCACCTCGAAACATACAAAACCCTGATGCAGCTCCATAACATCCCTGATGAAAACATGTGCAGGTCATTCTCGACCACCTTGAGGGGCTCCACTCGACAGTGGTTTGCCAAGCTCTCTCCAGCCTCCATCTCCACCTTTGCTGAGCTGAGCAGGTCTTTTGTATCCCACTTTATTGGGTGGCGACGTCATCAAAATCCCGTCACACACCTTCTCAGCATAAAACAAGACAAAGATGAGAGCCTAAGGGACTACCTCACTCGCTTCAACAAGGAGGTTCTTCAAGTGGAAGAACCTAATGATAAGGTAACCATAACCGCCTTTTTGGGAGGTCTTCGCTCGTCAAGTTTTCTTTTCTCAATGATGAAACATCCACCAAAGAACATGACTGAGCTACTAGCAAAGGCCCAAAAATACATGAATGCTGAAGACGTCACAAGGGCCAGACATGGTGAATCCTCCAGAGCAGGAGAGAAGAGAAAAGGAAGAGATAGGGACGATAAGAGGGAGACTGATAACAAATCAAGCAGGACAGAGAGGGTATCTGCTAAAGACAGACTCGGTCCTGCTCCTCAGAAAGATCGACCGTCATTCACTCCCCTCAATGCCACCATAGGGAACATTATCTTACAGATCCAAGATGACCCCACCATAAAGTGGCCAGCGAGGATGAAGTCTCCTCCAAACCGCAGGAACCCAAATAAGTACTGCCGTTTCCATCGTGACCACGGTCATGACACCGACTACTGCTATGAACTCAAGAAACAAATTGAAGATCTCATTCAACGTGGTCAACTACGCTAGTAGAAACACGCCCCATCACCAACTCATAACCAAGAAGATCAAAATCCAGTTGGGGAAATCCACACCATCTCAGGAGGATTCGCAGGAGGGGGAGAGTCATTGTTTGCCATGAAGGCACACGCCAGAAAAGCAAGGCACCCGAAAGAAGGGCGCCCATCCAAGATGCCTAGACAAGACGCCAAAGAAGTTATATCCTTCTCAGATGAGGACTTGAAGGGAATTCAGCACCCACACGATGACCCCCTGGTGCTCACCATGGCATAGTGGCCAATTTTTAAATCACGCGAGAATCTTTGGTAGGCAATGGCGACTCTGCCGATATCTTGTTCATAGAAGCTTATAACAAACTCAACCTGGATAGGGAAAGATTACAGCCTATCAGGTCCCCCCTCATGGGGTTCTTATGGGAGAAGGTATATCCCCTAGGGTCCATCACCCTACCAATCACAGCCGGAGCATCACCAAAAAGATCTACAGTTATGGTCAATTTCTTAGTGATAGACTGCCCATCAGCCTATAACATTATTCTAGGGTGACCTGCTCTTAACACATTGAGGGCCATCCCTTCTACCTATCATCTCGTCCTCCGCTTTCCAACCCCAAATGGAGTCGAAGAAGTCAGAGGCGACCAAGTAGCAGCAAGGGAGTGCTATGTCTCCTCCATGAAGACCAGAAAGCAAGAGGAAGCATTACAGGTCGAAGTCCTTGACCCAAGGGATGACTCCACCATAGAAAGAGGAGAGCCCGTTGAAGAGCTCACCCTTGTAGTCTTGGACAAGGAACACCCAGATAGGAGGGTGTACATTGGTTCTTCCCTCAGTAAAGACCTAGTTCATCAACTAATAGACTTCCTAAAGAATAACATGGATGTCTTTGCATGGTCACACGCAGACTTGGAGGGCATCGACCCAGAAGTAGCCATGCATTGTCTCAATGTTGATCCTCATTACAAGCCAGTTCGCCAAAAGCTAAGGGGTGCCTCCACTAAAAGGGCCCAAGCCATGGACGAGGAAGTTAAAAAGTTAATAGATAATGGAGCGGTTAGAGAGGTAGCATATCCAGAATGGCTCTCCAACGTGGTAATGGTCACCAAAGCTAATGGGAAGTGGTGCCTCATGTTGACTTCACAGAGCTCAATAAGGCGTGCCCAAAAGATAGCTATCCCCTACCACGGATTGACCTCCTCATCGATGCCACTGCGGGGCATGAATTGCTCACTTTCCTGGATGCGTACTCCGGGTATAACCAGATTAGCATGCTCCCCCCAGACCAGGAAAAGACATCGTTCATCACTCCCAAACGAACTTACTATTACAGGGCCATGCCTTTCGGGTTGAGGAACTTAGGAGCGACGTACCAGCTACTGGTGAACAAAATGTTCCAATCTCAAATTGGACGAACAATGGAAGTCTATGTTGACGATATGTTGGTAAAGAGCCTCGCCACGGCAGATCACATTAATCACCTCTAAGAGACCTTCAATGTTCTTAGATCCTACCGAATGAAGCTGAACCCTGAAAAGTGTGCCTTCGGCGTTGGATCGGGAAAGTTCCTGGGCTTTATGGTCAACCAGACGGGAATTAAAGCAAACCCCGACAAGATCAAATCCATCCTCGATATGAAATCACCCACTTCAACAAAAGAGCTCTAGCGCCTCAATGGAAGAATTGCAGCACTCAACAGGTTCGTCTCCAAGTCTACAGATAAGTGTTTGCCCTTTTTTAAAATTCTTCGAAAAACTTTTGAGTGGGGACATGAGGCAGAGGAGGCATTCCCAAAACTCAAAGCCTACTTGGCTGCACCTCCTCTCCTTTCGCATGCCACACCAGGCGAGGTGTTATATCTGTACATTTACGCCCTCCCCATCGGCGATGGCTTCGATCTCGTCGAAAGCGATGACGAGTATAAAAGCCAATCTACTATATAAGCAGAGCATACCGAGGAGCAGAAGTCAGGTACTCGAGACTAGAAAAACTGGCGCTCGCCTTAATCACAACAGCGAGACGGTTGCGACATTACTTCCAAAGTCACAGCGTTGTTGTCATCACAGATCAACCTCTGAAAAAAGTCCTTGGAAAGTTTGACGTATCTGGGAGGCTGCTTAAGTGGGCAGTGGAGCTTGGTGAATTTGACATACAGTACCAACCAAGGTCAGCCATCAAAGCACAAGCACTGGCCGATTTCGTTGCTGAACTGACACCAGCAGAGACGAAGAACAACGAAATTCCCACCTCACCCGGTTCAGAGATGGTTGAGGGAAGCGCTCAACAGCATAACGAAGATTAGGCGCCCGAACCGAGCACACAGGCCCTCCCAGGCAACCAGACCATCATGTTGAGCGCCCAGACTCCCTCCTCAGACACCCAAACAGCTCTTTCGAATGACCAGACGCTCCAAAGGACCCAGACTAGAGCCCCAGTTCCCAATCCTGGCACCAAGTCTCCCTCTTTAATCTCCGAGCCCTACTCTCTTCCATCCTGGAAACTCTATGTAGACGGTTCCTCGACGAGCGATGGAGGCAGAACAGGTTTGATCTTGATCAGCCCAGATGGTACCGCTCTCAAGTATGTAGTGAAGCTCCACTTTATTGCCTCGAACAATGAGGCAGAATATGAAGCCCTCCTCTCCGGATTAAGATTGGCAATTGAGATGGAGACTCAAGACCTTATTATATATAGCGACTCTCAGTTGATAGTTAACCAAGTGAAAGGAAAATTCGAAGCAAAAGGAGCCAGAATGCAAGAATATCTTGGCATGGTAAAGAGCATGATGCCGAAGTTCAAACATTTCCAAATTTGCCACATTCCTAGAGAAGACAACATGGCCGCCGATGCACTTTCAAGGCTTGCCTCGTCCTTGGAAACCCCACCAGGAGGACCAGTATTTATTGGTCACTAGTTTGAACCAAGTATGACAGACTCGAGAATCACAAGTATCAACTGCGCATCGGCTGAATCAAACTGGATGACCCCGATAATGACATATCTCTGAGAAGGAGTGTTGCCAAATAACCCTTCAGAAGCCAGGAAGCTAAGAATGAGAGCTTCTAAGTTCACCATCCTGCAGGACACTCTATACAAGAAGGGTTATTCCTTGCCACTGCTCCGATGCATTTCACTCGAAGAGGCTCACTATGCCCTGCAAGAGATCCACAAGGGAATATGTGGAAACCACTCTGGAGGACGATCCCTTGCCCACAAGGCGCTCAGACAAGTTACTTCTGGCCTTCTATGGTAAGGGACGCCCAAGAGTTTTCCAGGAAGTGTGACAAATGCCAATGCTTCGCAACTGTACCCAGGCAACCACCAGAAGAGCTAATGACTATTTCAAGTCCATGGCCTTTCTCTAAATGGGGCATCGACATCCTAGGCCCGTTGCCTCTAAGCAAAGGATAATGCAAGTTCGTAGTAGTAGAAGTTGATTATTTTACCAAGTGGGTTGAGGCCGAACCCTTAGCAAAAACCACAGATGCAAATGTTAAAGATTTCATTTGGAAGAATCTAGTATGTCGCTTCGGCATACCCCACTCCATTGTCAGTGACAACGCAAAACAATTCGACAACAAGCTACTAAACTCCTTCTGCTTCGACCTTCAAATAAAGAAGCAGCACTCTAGCCCAGCTCACCCGCAGGTAAATGGACAAGCAAAAGTCATGGTGAGAACAGTGCTACGCAATTTAAAGACAAGGCTTGAAAGGGCGAAAGGACTTTGGGTCGATGAACTCCCAGGCGTATTGTGGGCCTACCGAACCACGCCAAGAACTCCAACTGGGGAAACCCCTTTTTCCCTAGCCTTTTGAACTGAGGCGGTCATCCCTGTAGAGATTGGGGTGAACTCTCTAAGGGTCCAGCACCATGACCCTACCACCAATGAAGAAGGACTCCGCATCAACCTCGACTTGGTAGAGGAGGCAAGGGAGATGGCCGTGGTCCGCAACACATAGTATAAGCGTCGCATGGCAAAGTATTACAATTCAAGGGTGAAGCCTCGTTCCTTCCAACCAAGAGACTGGGTCCTTAAGAAGGTGATCCTCGCCACGAAGGATTCGCGCGAAGGAAAACTGGGACCAAATTGGGAAGGACCATACCTTGTAACAGAAGTGGTGAGATCAGACACTTACAAGATCCAAAATTCCGAAGGGAATGTCTTACCTCATCTATGGAAAGCTGAGCACTTGAAGAGGTATTACTAGTGACACCTTGAAGAAGTAATGGTAGTATAGTTAGGGACTTAATTTTATTTTCTTTTTAAGATTATTAGCCAATGTTTAATGTAAGACCCCAATTTTTTATAAATAATATTGAATTTTTCTCCAATTATTATTTTGAATTAATAAGGTGTTAAATTGATATAATGTTTTGGTTATGGGTGAAATGTGCATTTTTGCAAAATAAACAAGTGGTTATAAAATAATCATTTTTGTTGGGAAATATTCGTTTGGTCGTGGAATATTCTTTTTGTCGGGAATATCCGTACGACGGCGCAGTCATTTGTGGGACCCATAATAGAATAACTGTCGGATGAGGAAAACGACAAAGTATGAGTTTTTATGAATAGCAGCGTAGTTATTCTGAATTAACACCGTTGGATTACACGGTGGTTAAAATACGATGTCTGGCGTGAGTTACCACATGAAGCACCAGTATTGCACAAAGATATTGTTGAATTATTGATTAAATGCGTAAAAGGCACTACTTAATAATTATTCTGATGAATTCTTGTTTAATATTTTATTTGATTAATTCAATAATTGCCACGTTGATAGTTTATGTTATTGTTGTTTCAATAATTGTCACTGCACAGTATTTCCCATTATCAGATCAATAATTCATATTATTTGAATAATATTATTAGATAACATTATTGGCAATGTCTAGAAAGTTCTGTCGAGAAGAGTTTAGATAATCTAATTGCGCGCTAGTAAGGAGAAATCCTTATTGGAAAGCCCCCTCTTTCATGGGAACAGCCTGATTGTCATAATTGTGATTCTATAATATTATTTGGGAATAATTAATTATTGATTTATATGATAAGAAAATATTTATTTGATGTGGATATAATTGATGGATATATTTATTTTAGGTGTATATAAATGAAGGAATTAATGCTGAGGTCTTTTATCAGTATTTTATCGGAAGGGAGATATTAAAAATCATCCGTTTGTGGATTTCAGATATTTTCTATTTGGAATTTGGAAAAACTTTCTTTTGCAAAGTTGTAGAGAATTCGATTTCGTGTGAAATGGATATAAAATTCGTATTTTTCTGATAAACGGGCTATTTTCTAAGAATTATTAAAGTTTCTGATTATTATTTAAATGATAAAACATTTTGGAAAATTTTAGAATTGGTTGGTGAGAAATGTGCTCAATTGAATTTTCAAATGTGGTGGGTGGCAATAGTAGTAGGTAAAGCCATCAAGTAGCAGGTCAAGTCTGCTTCGGCGTGCTAACATTTTCCTATAAATAGAGGGCTAAGTTAGAATTGAAAATCACACCAGAAACAAGTTTTCTCTATTTATCTCTCTATATTATCGAGCGTATTCTTGTGAGTATTTTGATACTTGAGTGTTGTTATACGGTGCAAGTTCCTTCAGCACTATATCCAGTATTCTAGTCAGAAGTATGGTTATTTTGAGGTAAGGGATGTTATTTTCTTCATATATGATATTATTTCTTTCAATATCATTATGCTGAACTATTGATCTGAACTTTTAATCAAATTTGGAATTTATTGTGTCGGGGTTACTATTCACGTATACGACACTTGTGACGCCCCCAAAATAGGTCCATTCCATCCAACCCATTACGGACCAAATCGTGATGCGGAAATAACTTCTGACTTTATTAATACATTTGCCCCCAAAATAGGTCCATTCCATCCAACCCATTCGAGTCGCCAAATACATGGTATGAAATAACTACAACTTTATTAATACATTTGTCGTGCAAAATACGACAACATATATATCATGAGTTTAAATACAATTATTGTCTTATTCTGAATATACAAACCCAAATAAATCCTCATCACAATTATTTATACATTATTTTACAAAATGGTGAGGACTACTAAACAACTCTCTAGAACTTTCATTCCATACCTCACTAGTACTCGCTACATTCTCGCCTCCCATTCGAGAAGAAAAATGGAACAACAAGGAAAAGGGTGAGCTAAACTAGCCCGAAGAAGAATATTATGACTAAGATAATATACAGCCCTTTTATCAGAAAATTCAAATCTCGCAAATGACCTTCTCTTCTTGAAATTTCCGCTTATTATCTGAGTTTTTATAGGAAATTCAATTCTCTACAACTTTGCAGAAGAAAGTTTTTCCAAATTCCAAACATAAATTGACCAAAATCCACAAACGAACGATTAAATATAATCATAAAACTTACTAATACCACGAATACCCATGATTTCATTATCCATATAATCAAATTTTGGTCATAATTGTGTCCACCAACACACAAAATATGTGTTAAACATTTAATGCCACAAAATACTCTTCCTCCTCATATACTTATATATCCCACATTCATTATAAAAATATCACCAAAGTTAATATATTATTAAAATAATATATTTAAATGAATTATTTTATCGTAAAAAGATAAAATTTCAATTTTCAACAATTGTCACTTTAAAAATTTTCTCCATCTATATCCACATAAAATCAATATTTTCCTCATCATATAAATCAATAATTAATTATTCACAAATAATATTACGTAATCACAAGATCTTGTGGCAACCAGTAGCCTTAGGAAAGAGGGCTTTCCAATAAGGATCTCTCCTTCTTGGGCAATTGTCACTTGATTAGGTGATCAAACCTCTCCTTGAATGAACTTTCTAGACATTGCCAATAATGTTATCCAATAATATTATTCAGATAATATGAATTATTGCTCCGATAATGAAAATCTTTGTGTAATGACAATTATTGAAACAACAAAGAATATAAAATATCAACGCATCAATTATTAAATCAATAAAATAATTTGAACAAGTAATTACGTAACTATTATTGAGTAGTGCCTTCTTATGTAAGAATCAATAATTGGTGCAATCCGTGTATAACTTCTGTGTTTTAACCACCGAAAGTATTTTAACAAGATAAGCTGTAATATAACTACGCTTATTTTTAAACAACTTATATTTGTCGTTTTTTCATCCAATCGCTTTACATTATGGGGCCCACAAAAGATCAAGGGCAATCGCATTTAATATTCCTCGACGATTTAATATTCCATGACCAAACGAATATTCCCAAATAATAATGAATATTTTATAACCACTTCGCTTATTTGAAATATTTCATGTATTTTATCCATAACTATCCACATTAATCAAATCAACCCTTACTATTTCAAAATAATAAATAGAGGAAAATAAATTTCATTTATTAATAATTTGGGGTCTTACAACCTCCTCTCCTTATGAAATTTAAGTCCTCGAAATTGACGTGCGATACTGGTGTTTGAAAAGATGAGAATACCTCGCTTTCATTTCCGTTTCCAACTCCCGGTCATTTCCTCAATAGCATGGTTTCTCTACAAAACTTTAACTTCTGGTATAACCTCGGTACATAGGACATGTTCTTTCCTATCCAAGATCTTGACAGGTACCTCCTCGTATGTTAAGTCTTGGCTATCTCATCCGGTTCTAACTTTCAATGATGTGGTTGAATCGTCCACATATTTACGTAACATCGATCGTGAAAAACGTTATGAACACGCGTCATACTTGGCGGTAAAACAAGTCTATAGGCCACAATTCCTATTCGATCGAGAATTTCAAATGGATTAATAAATCGAAGGTTTGAGCTTTCCTCACCTCACCGATTCTTGCTTTTGAAATAACAACTTCTTGCACCTCCTTCTTCAAATTCATCGACTCGGTGTGTGGCTTGAAATGACTTTTAACTTTATCGATTAAAGTCGATTATACTCGTATATCATCACGTGGGGACCTAGAGTTTTCATCTCTATCTCTATTATTTGTAAATTATACGAAATGAGTCTTTGACAATATCGTATTCGTACTTGTATCGATCTTCTACTCAACACGTCGCCTACCACGTTGGCTTTTCCAGATGGCATGGTCAGAACATGTGCTTAAATGAGTCTCCTCTTGAGTTCTTCGAAACTCTTCCCACATTCCTTGCTCCATTCGAATTTTGTATCTCTACGAGTTAGTCAATGCGTTAATGGAATAGCGATTCGAGAATATCCTTCAACGAATCTTCGATAATAACCAACTAAGCCTGAAAGCTACGTATTTTGAATCTGAGCTTAGGTTGTTCTCAATCGTGACTCATACCCCAACCTTGGATATGCGTTACAATAACACCTATCGGTTTACTATCGCATCGAATATGGTGTCCCCTGAGAGTCGGCTTTGCATTCTCTACAAAGGAAGTCACCGGATAAAGGCTCGGTACCAAATTCTATAGTTGAATTTTAACTCCTGAGAAGTTCAATAGAGCCATTCGATGTGAGATTTTAGAAATGAGTTTTGTCTTAGGGTTCAAAATCGATACAAAATTTAATATCGAGGCTTTGGGAGTAAGCCAAGAAATTCTTCAGAAATACGTCGGGAAAAATCAATAACAACGGAATATTATTCAAATCGGCGTGTCTTTATTCAAATCCATAACATGGACTAAGAAAACTTGACATCCGTAATAAACGAATGACTTCATGGCTTGATATGAAAATGTTTGACTACTGATGGTTTGATTGCTTGAATTGAATAACAAGGTTGCTTAGGAATATGAAAACTAACAACCTTACGAAAAGTAATCAATTTTGGCATGATGAGTAGTTAACCTTAAAATCACATCAAAAGCAAATATCTCTATAGAAATAAGGTTAACGGTAATGTGATAGTGCCAACTGAATCAAGCAAGATTTCTAAACAACGGATGTAATGAAAGTTTCTCTAGCAGAGATTCTCCATAAATAGGTCGAAGTCTAATTTCTCCGTAGTCGAGTTCAAACGTTGAAGCGCAAGCAAAGAGATAAAAGAATGGGTAGAACCCAGATATCTAGTAAAGTATAAACTTCAAAGAATTTATAATTAACTAACCCGTGCTAACTTCGTTCGGGTTCCTCGCATTTTAATGGTCACGACAAAGCGCTCTTCCGTGAATCGTTGACTTTGACCTTTACGGGACATCCTTTTGAGTCACCATTCATTGGACTGGGTTTCGATCACCGCATAATCTCGAGTAATATGTCCTTCTTTTCCACAATTATAGCATACCTTAAATTGTTGTGGGCAGTTTGGGCTGATATGTCCCTCTTTCCCGCATTTGTAACATACGACCGATGGTCTTTCTCCTCCCTTGGAACCAGTTGCTACTGGCGCTGACGTCTTCACATGGTTGTTGTTGAATCTCCTCTTTTTAAAATCTCCTCCCAACTCGCTTCTTCTATTTTCATGGTCATGATTACCACCAGAGGGGTTACCACCTTTGTCCGTATTCTTCTTTCTCCGCTGGTTATCGTTATTCGATGACCGCTTTATCGTTGGTATGATCCTCGTTATGGTCCCTCGGTTGAGCGTACTTTCGTTATCTCGCTTCTAACAATTGAGCCACATTGACAACATCTGAATAGAGAAAATTTATGAGAAAATGGGATCTTGGCGTATGTCGGGTTTCAAACCTCTCAAAAACATCCAGCGTCATACGTTCCTCATTCTCCACCAAATGAGGTGCAAACTCGATAACTCCGCGAACTTACGCCTCGTCTTTGGGACACACCGCCATGTTATTATCGCTGCTCGCCTAATAAACTCCACTTCCTTCATATGATTTAATACTTTCGAGGAAGTACTTGTCGAACTGCTTTCTTCAAACGTCTCCCACGACATCGCTAAATGCAATTTGGATGGAGTACGCTTCACGATTCCCACCAATAATCTACCTCGTTCGTTTAACATAAAAGTAGCGAATGGAACTTTCTTCCTCCACGCATCCCAAGACATCGAATATCTTGGTAATTTGTTTGACCACGTCTCACTTTAATCGGATCCGTCTTTCCCCGAGTGCAGGTGGTCTCAACTCTTTGACCGCTTGCATTTGTGACCACCCGTGAATTGCTATCATTTCCTCCTCAGATTTTGAACACGAGTCTCCTCGTCCCGATTTTGCATGAACTGCAAAAGCTTCTAAACATCCCCTCGTTCATCATCTCTTCAGCAGGTGTTGTTTTCACGGGAGGAACATTGTCACTGTTGCACGTTCTCCTCGTTGGTAAATACAGTGCATCTCACGATCTCATTTACTCCTTTGTTAATATTCTCGATTCGACATTCTCAAATACCGTCATAAAACAAGGGTTAATTAAGAAATCAATATATCACATAATATCCCTATATACTAACCAACTAACAAATAAGCTTAGGTAGGACACACTAGCGAAGGATTTACTAAATCTCTCCCCTCCTAGTTCTATTCCCGATCTCATGCTGAGATCATATCCCTAAGCTCGATACCAACCGTAACGCCCCAAAATAGGTCCATTCCATCCAACCCATTCTCGAAGTCGCCAATACATGGTACGCGAAATAACTACAACTTTATTAATACATTTGTCGCAAAAAATATACATGACATATATATCATGAAGTTTAAATACAATTATTGTCTTCTGCACAATATACATACCCAAATAAATCTTTATCACAATTATTTATACATTATTTTACAAAATGGTGAGGACTACTAAACAACTCTCTCTAGAACCTTCATTCCATACCCGACTAATACTCGCTACATTCTCGCCTCACGAGAAGAAAAATGGAACAACAAGGAAAAGGGTGAGCTCAACTAGCCCAAGAAGAATATTATGACTAAGATAATATACAACAAATTATCGTTAGTCTTCAACAGGAAAATCTAATAGAATACAATAGACAACCGGTTTTAAATCAACAATCGCGGTGGAAACAACAATTCATTAGAAGAGTTAAGTAGAGAATGCAAACTACTATCTTCTATATATGAATTTAAAAGTTCATCGTTGATATTTTATCCCCGTAACATCAATCAATATATATCCGAATCAAATATTCATCTTTGCACTACTGAGCCCAAAGATATTCATCACCGGGTCATGTTCATCTAAACACTGCTCATCTTTTTGCACTACGGGCCAAAGATATTAATCGATTAGTCATGTTCATCTCAACACTGCTCATCTTTGCACTACGGGCCAAAGATATTCATCAAGAAATCATTCATCTTTGCACTACGTGCCAAAGATATTCAATAATATCATCATTTAGGGTAGAGGATGATGAAAAATATTTTAAAGAAACGAATCCAAAGGAAACAAAAGAACAATTATTAAGGATTCGTATTTTAAACAATCCAAGTTCAAAAATACTTCATAAGTAATCGGTGTGGAGTAAAATTCAAGAATGATCAAAACACGGATACAATCAAAGCTAGTATCCATAGTAGATATTTTGACGAAAAGAAGAAATTTCATTTTTGAATAATAAAGGTCAGATTAAATGAATAATTATGATATCGTGAATAATGTCGATACGTGAATAGTAACTCCAACACCAAAAGATAAAAATTTCACAAAAAACATCATCATGCTTCGTGAATAGTACTTTCGTGAATAAGAAATATGAATAAGAACTTCGCTGAATAAGAACTCGTGAATAAGAACTCATGAATAAGAACTCATGAATAAGAACCCCACATGAAAAAGTTCCAAATTTGATAAAAATTTCCAACCAATATTTCGGCATAATGATATTGAAGAAATAATATCATTTTCGAATAAAATAACATCCCTTACCTCGAAAGACAGTACTTCTAGTTGAAAAACCGGATATAGGATATGACTTGAACTTGCACCGTATAGCAATACTCAAAGTATACTTAAAATACTCATAAGAATACACTCGATAATATAGAGAGGGAAAACTTCAGTTTCTGGTGTGATTTTCAATTCTAACCTAAGCACCCTATTTATAGGAAATTGCTTAGAACACCAAAGCAGAAAATTTAATAAATTAATAATATATATATATATATATATATATATATATTTCCAACACACACTTAATTTACCCAACATCAGCCACCAACCAGCCCACTACACAAGACTAACAACAAAAAAACGTTTTTCTAATTTTAAATATTTTAAACTTCCGTAAATCAATTATTTGAGACTTGAACTTCAATAATTCATAATAAATAGCCCTTTTATCAGAAAATTCAAATCTCGCGAGTTTTTATAGGAAATTCAATTCTCTACAACTTTGCAGAAGAAAGTTTTTCCAAATTCCAAACATAAATTGACCGAAATCCACAAACGAACGATTTTACAGGCTATAATCAAATTTCGGTCAATAATTGTGTCCACCAACACACAAAATATGTGTTAAACATTTAATGCCACAAAAATACTCTTCCTCCTCATATACTTATATATCCCACATTCATTATAAAAATATCACCGTTAATATATTATTAAAATAATATATTTAAATGAATTATTTTATCAGAAAAAGATAAAATTTCAATTTTCAATAATTGTCACTTTAAAAATTTTCTCAATCTATATCCACATAAAATCAATATTTTCTCATCATATAAATTAATAATTAATTATTCACAAATAATATTACAGAATCACAATCTTCGGAACCGTAGTTCTCCTGAAAAGAGGGGCTTTCCAATAAGGATCTCTCCTTCTCATGCGCCGAATTAGGTGACCAAACCTCTCCTTAGAAGCGTAACTTTCTAGATATTGCTAATAATGTTATCCAATAATATTATTCGGATAATATGAATTATTGTCTGATAATAAAAAATACCGTGTAATGACAATTATTAAAACAACAACAATATAAAATATCAACGCATCAATTATTAAATCAATAAAATCTTTGAGCGATTAATTCACGTAACTATTATTGAGTAGTGCCTTCTTTATAAGAATCAATAATTGGTGCAATACCGGTGTCTTCTTGTGTTTTAACCAATTTAGTATTTTAACAAGATTATTGATAAATAACTACGCCGTTATTTTTAAACAACTTATATTTGTCGCTTTTTCATCCAATCGCTTTACATTATGGGGCCCACAAAAGATCGGCCGTCGTATTTGAATATTCCTCGACAAGCACGAATATTCCATGACCAAACAAATATTCCCAAACAATAATGAATATTTTATAACCACTGCTTATTCAAAATATTTGCGTATTTTATCCATAACTATCCACATTAATCAAATCAACCCTTACTATTTCAAAATAATAAATAGAGGAAAATAAATTTCATTTATTAATAATTTGGGGTCTTACAGCACTATTCACGTATATGGCACTATTCACGAATATTGTTCACGAAGTATGATTTTTTTTGTGGAATTTCTACCTTTTTGTGTCGGGGTTACTATTCACGATACTACAGATTATTCACGATATCTACACTATTCACAAATCTGAAGACTATTCACCGAAAAATGAAATTTTCTCTTTTTCTTCCAGATATCTTTTATGGTTGCTATCTTTGATCGTATCCATGTTTTGAGCGTTATTTTTGAATCCTGCTTCAAAATTGGTTATTATGGAGTATTATTGATGTTGGATAAATTGTAATACGAATCCCTAATATTTATCCTTCTGTCTTACTGGATTCGTTCTTTAAAATGTTTTTCATCATCTTCAGTCCTTAATGGTGATACTTGATGAATATCTTTGGCCTATAGTGCAAAGATGAATGATTACTGGATGAATATCTTTGGCCGTAGTAGTGCAGATGAACAGTGTTGAGATGAACATGACCAATCGGTGATACAAATAAATATCTTTGGCACAGTAGTGCAAAGATGAATATTTGATTAAAGATGTATATTGATTGTTGTTACGAGGATAAAATATTGATGATGGACTTTTAAATCTTAGAAGATAGTAGAACTCATTCTCTACTTAACTCTTCTAATGGATTGTTGTTTCCGCTGCAGTTGTTGATCTAAAACTTGTTGTCTATTATATGCTATCAGATTTTTCCCTGTTGAGGACTAACGATAATTTTTTGTATATTATCTTAGTCATAATGTTCTTTACTGGGCTAGTTGAGCTCACCCTTTTCTTTTTGTTCCATTTTTCTTCTCGGGAGGTGAGAACATAAAGCGAGATCTAATTGGGGTATGGAGTGATGGTTCTAGAAAGATGTTTTAGCGATCCTCACTATTTCTCGTAAAATAGTGTATGAATAATTGTAATGAGGATTTATTTGAGTGTGGATATTGTCTAGAAGACAATATTTGTATTTAAACTTACGATGATGTGTTGTCGTATTTTTTTACGACAATTGTATTATTGAAGTTGTAGTTTGCTTTCATGTACTCATGTATTTGGCGACTTTTAATGGGTGTGGTGTATACCTATTTTGGGGGCGTCCACGCTTGGTATTAAAGCTTAGGGATATGGTCACTGGAGGAGATCGGGGAATAGAACTAGGAGGGGAGAGATGAGTAAATCCTTCGCTAGGGTGTCCTATCTAAGCTTATTTGTTGGTCGGTTATAATATAGGGATATTATGTGGTATGTTAATTTGTTTAATTAACCCTTGTTTTATGGAAGTATTTAAGAATGGCAACTGAGAACGTTAACAATGGAGTGAATGAGATTGTGGAGACACCTTTAGTCACCAACCAGGCTAATGTGATGTCGGGGAAGAAGGAATTAGAGATATCCATGTGGTTAGTGAAGAATTAATAGTTGCACCCGAGATAGTCGCAGAGGTAACAGTGAGAGTGAGGAAGAAGAGGTACCTGAGGAGAATTTATTAGAGGTATTTTATGATCAAAATGTAGAATTATAAAATCGTATTCATGAGTTAGAAGAACAGGCTGAAGAATGGCAGGCGGTCGTGGAGCAAAAGGATGCAACGATTCAAGCTTGTGTTACCCGATATGTGATGCTTGAACAGAAGCACTCTTTCGCAGAGTATAAGATGATAAAGTCGAATCAAATGAAAGAAGAAATAACTGAACGAGTGAGAATGAGTGATGCATGGGTAAAAGCCGCACGACGCGTTGATATTGTAGAAAGAGATGTTCGATCTAAGAAGAGAAGATTTAACGATGATGGGAAGACGTCGGCAGCAGCACCAGCAACAAATTCTAGGGGAGGAAAACGACCACCAGTTAGATGCTACAGATGCGGAGAGTAGGGACATATAAGGCCAAATTGTTCAAAGCCTTCCAAGGTATATTTTAGTTGTTGAAAAGACGGTCACATAGCTCAATTTTGTCCTGTAGCGAAATCAAGTCCAGCTGGGACGGTGGCACCAAAGGCGGATACGGACAAAATGAAGTCGACGGTTTCTAGAAGAGCGTTTGTCGTGACTGCCCAAAATGCTAGGAACCCGAACGAAGGTATCACACGTTAGTTAATTATAAATTCTTGCGAAGTCTATACCTTATTAGATACCGATTCTACCCATTCTTTTATCTCTCCTGCTTGCGCTCAACGTTTAAACTTGACTCCAGAGAAATTAGACTTTGACTTATCTATGGAGACTCCATTAGGAGAAACCTTTATAACATCCACTGTTTATAAATCTTGCTTAATCCAAGTTGGCACTGTCACATTACCTGTTGATCTTATCTCTTTAAAGATACTTGCATTTGACGTGATTTTAGGGATTGATTTGTTAACCACTCATCATGCCAAAATTGATTATTTTCGTAAGGTTGTTAGTTTTCATATTCCTAACCAACCTATAATGTGAATTCAAGCAACCAAACCATTGAAGTCGAACACTTTCATATCAAGCCATAAAGCCATTCGTTTATTGAAAAATGGATGTCAAGCTTTCTTAGCCATTTCATGGATTTAAACAAAAATACGTCAGATTTGAATGATATTTCTGTTGTTAGTAAATCTCTTGATGTATTTCCTAAAGAATTTCCTGGTCTACCCCAGAGTGTGATATTAAATTTTGTATCGACTTTGAACCCGGTATAAATCCCATTTCTAAAATCTCATATCGAATGGCTCCTATTTGAACTTCAGGAGTTAAAAACCAAAGTACAAGAGTTGGTACCCGAGCCTCTATCTGGTGACTTCCTTTGTGGAATACACTGAAGCCAAACTCTCCATAGGGGACGTCATATTCATGCGGTGGTAAACTGATAGGTGTCATTGTGATGTGCTATCCAAGATTGGGATATGAGTCACAGTTGAGAGCAACTTAAGTTAGTAATCGAAATATCTAGCTTTCTAGGTATAGCTGGTTACTATCGAAGATTCGTGGAAGGATTTTCTCGAATCGCTACTCTATTAACTTAGTTGACTCGGAAAGATACAAAATTCGTATGGAGCGAGGAATGTGAGAAGATTTTCCAAGAGCTTAAGAGGCAACTCATTTCGGCACATGTTCTGACCATACCATCCTGAAAAAGCGAACGTGGTAGCTGACGCATTGAGTAGAAGATCGTATGTGAATACGAGTGTGATGTTGTTAACACAAAGACACATTTTGTACGATTTACAAATGATAGAGATAGAGTTAAAGACTCTAGGGACTCACGTGATGACATATGAGTAGAATCAAATTTAATCGATAACGTTAAATTCGTTCAAGCTACATACCGGAGTTGATGAATATAAAGAAGAAGGTGCAAGAAGGCGTTATTCTAGAAGTAAGAGTCGATGAAGAGAAGAAAGCTCAAACCTTCGATTTATTTGACATCCTCGATCGAGTAGGAACTGTGGTCTATAGACTCGTCTTAACGCTAAGTATATCGCGTGTTCATAACATTTTTCATGTATCGATGTTACGTAAATATGTGGACGACCCGAATCATATTATTACGTTAGAACCAGACGAGATAGCCGAAGATTTAACGTACGAGGAGGTATCTGTCAAGATCTTGGATAGGAAAGAGCATGTCCTACGCACAAAGGTTATACCACAAGTTAAAGTTTTGTGGAGGAACCATGCTATTGAAGAAATGACCTGGGAGTTAGAATCGGAAATGAAAGTGAGGTACCCTCACCTGTTCGAAATACCAGGTACGTACGTCAATTTCGAGGACGAAATTTCATAAGGAGTGGAGGTTGTAAGACCCCAATTTTTTATAAATAATATTAAATTTTTCTCCAAATATTATTTTGAATTAATAAAGTGTTAAATTGATATAATGTTTTGGTTATGGGTGAAATGTGCATTTTTGCAAAATAAGCAAGTGGTTATTGTGAGACCTCAGATTTTTATGAATAAATATTTAATTTTCTAAAAATATTTTTTTTTATATTATGGTATGGATTTGAGATAGTATTATAGTTGTGGGTAGTATTTGAAATTTTTTCGAAGCATGCAAGTTGTTATAAATATTCAATTGGTCGGGAAATATTCTTTTTGTCATGGAATATTCGTACGACGACACAATCATTGGTGGACCCCACAACGGAATTATTGTCGGATTGAGAAAATGACAAAGTTATTCATATTATTAAATTTCAATATTTACAATGTCTAGAAGTTCTGTCAAGGAGAGGTTTGGTCACCTAATTGTGCGCCAATAGGGAGAAATCCTTATTGGAAAGCCCCCTCTTTCCTGGGAACGACCTGGTTGATAAATATTGTGAGTTATGATATTAATGATGAATGTTATTGAAATTAAAGTTGTGCTCGGAGTTGAATTTGGAGTCGCGGACGTAATATTTGAGTCCGGAACGACGAAATTAGTAAAAATAGTCTATAAACACAAAATTTTCCGGGATTCACTATTTGGCCAAAAAGTCAATAGTTGACTTTTTTGGGAAAAGTTAAAATTCAAAATTTCAAAATTTATATTTTTGATAAAAATAGTTTCATTGTGTTGGAATTGTTTGTGTTAGTGAAATTCGACATTTATTTCGATAAAAATTGATGTCTGGAGATTATATTGACCAGTCGGGTAATTAACCGGATAAATGAGCAATTGATTGCTATTAATTCACATAATTATAACTATTTATTCACATGTGTGTACTATTGATTCACATTCTTGTTACTATTAGGGGAGTTGGTGCAAGATTGATAATACTTGCATGACTAAGTTAAAAATGGAGGTATAGATGGAGGTACTATATCGTAATTATTTTTGTCACATGATTTACTATTGAGTCACATGATTTTACTATTGATTTACATGATTTACTATTAGGGGAGTTGGTGCAAGTTTGATAATACTTGGATGACTGAATTAAAAATGAAAGAAAAGTCGAGGTATTGTCTCAGAATATTCTCGAGCCCTACGATGCGATTATCGAAACTATGTTTTCCTATAAATAAGCTCATTCTTCCTTCTTTTCTCACCAATTCACTAAAGCTTTAGAGCCATTATTATAGAGAGAAATCTATAGAGAGAAAGAAGAAGAGAAGTCTGAGGGCTATTCCAAGATCCGCCTCTTCTTTTTGAGGTAAGGGATATTATTTATCGTTACTTCAAGGGTATTATTTCTTTCTTATTCACGAAGAGAACTTCATTATTCCATTCTTTATTAGTATGTTGGAATAACTCAGAAATGAAAAGTAATCTTTGCATACATGGTGAAATTCTTCTATTATTCCATTCTTTACTATTCGCTTAATATCCTCCGTCAGATTTTATCTTTGGACTGGTTCCATCATTTATTATTTCGCATTTAATATTCTGTCAGAATATTCTGTCGGTGTGAATTTCACCTGACCTGGTTCCATTATTTATTATTCCGCATTTATTATTATGTTGGAATAACCTGTCTATGCGAAGTACCGCATGCATGGTGATTTCTGTTGTTATTCCATTCTTTGCTATTCTGTTAGAACATCCTGTCGGTGTGAATTTCACCTGATCTGGTTTCGTTCTTTATTATTTTGTTGGGAATAACATGTCTGTGCGGTCTCTATCGCATGCATGGTGAATCCTTCTGTTATTCTATTCTTTATTATTCTGTTGGAATAACCTGTCTATGTGGATTACCACATGCATGGTGAATGATCCTTTGTATTTCATTCCTTATTAAATTGTGGAAATGATCTGTTTACGTGGATTATGATGAAAATCATAACAAAAGTATTGGACTGATGAAAATCATGGGTATATGAATTATTAGTAAGTGTTATGATGAGTTATGTTGGTTATTATATGAAAACATGAAAGTTTCTTAGAAATCACAAAGGGTTGAAAAATTAGATTTTGGTAAAAATGTAACATGAAATTCAATTGACCCTATCTCCTATTATATTTCAAATTTTTGAGTGTGGTCAAGTCCTAGAGTTAGATTTATGAGTTTTGTACCATCTCCAAGTGGAATCACTGGAAAAGGAGTTGTAGGTTTTTGTGTGGACTGATTTTAGCAAAGGAGTCAAAAGTTGGAAATTACCAAAAAGCTACTGATCTTATTTTTAAAAGGGAATTTTTGGCCTCTTAATTGATGAAACAAATTCTGGCCTTTTGGGAAATGAAAGTATATGGTAGAAAGAACCTCCTGTCCAAAAATAATCTCATTCTGACTTAAATTGAGCAATTTATGACCGTTTTAATATTTAGATTTTTCCGACGAAAATATTATAACTAGAGTTCTATAACTCCGATGATCATGAAATTTAAACTGGAAGCTCACATTAACATGTGTAAGATCCTGCCAAGATTTGGGAATTTTTGGAGTCAAACTTGAGGTAGCTAATTTCTTAAGGAATTAATTGGAAATTGATTTTTTAAAAATAGTAAATAAATTTTAAAAATTTCAAGAAAAATATATTTTCTTTATGGGACTATATTATGCTAAATCCCAGAAAAGAAATATTTTTGGAACTGATTTGGTATTTTTCATGAAAATAGTTTAGTTACGAATATATGAGTTAAATATGTTATGTGAAGTAACAAAGTTGGAAAATAGGATTTTATGGCTTGGAAATCCTATATAAGGTATATGCATATTGTTGATGAGGAATTTGATCATTGGTGATGAAATCTTATGAGTATGACATTCTTGAATGATTAAATACATTAATTGGTAAAGTGTAAATAATTGAAATAAATTGTTATTAAGTTTAAGAAGTGATTAAAACATTATTATGATATTAACAATATTAGATTATGAATTTATTATGTGATTGATAATATTTGGATAAATTTAAAGTCTTTAATATTTATCCTTGTTTTATTTTGATTAATGCTTATATCATTGTCATCATCCTCATGCTTATATGGTGATGAAAGTTATCTTTGGCTTACGTGCGAAGATGGACTGTTGATTATTGAATTGTATATCTTTGGCTTACGTGCAAAAATGGATTGTTGAATATTGATTTTATTGTTGTATATCTTTGGCTTAAATGCAGAAGATGGACTTGATATGATTATGACCAGGGATTATTCGGTATAGTCATGACCATTGATGATTTAATGATTATCCTTGGCCCGTAGTGCATGGATGATTCGATGATGCGATTTATTTATGAAGCTGAGTCTCAGCGATAAAAATTGATGAAAACATTTTAAATCATAAAAGATAGTAGATTTTATTCTTTACTTGACTCTTCTTATGAATTGCTTATTCCACTGCAGTTAAACTTGATGTCTATTGTATTTTATCAGTTTAACATTGTTGAAGACTATTTGTGACGCCCCCAAAATTAGGTATACGTCACCCATCTTGGGTCGCCACTTACATGGTACATAAATTCAAATACAACTTACTAACCTAACTGTCGTGTACAATACGACATAAACTGTGAGTTTGAATACAAATATTGTCTACTAGATATTATACAAACTCAAAAGGAGTCCTCATTACAACTATTATCACATTATTTCACAGAATAGTGAGGACTACTAATGCTATCCTTTGGACCATTACTTACGTTCCCCGACTGTCCCAAATATGTTCTCATTTCCTCAAGAGAACAATGAAAGAAAAGGGTGAGCTCAACTAGCCCAAGAAGAAATATTATGACTAAGATAATGCGAGAATAAATTATCATTAGCCTTCAACAAAGATGTTAAACCGATAAAATACAATAGACAACCAGCTTTAATCTGCGGTAGAATTAGCAATCCATTAAAAGAGTCAAGTAGAGAATAAAGTCTACTATCTTTTAGGTTTTAAAAGGTTTTCATCAATTTTTATCGCCGAGACTCGACAATAAATAAACCACCACATCTAATCATCCCCGTGTACTACGATTCAAGGATTTTTATCAAATTATCAATGGTCATGACTATACCGAATCACCCCCAGGTCATAATCATACCAAAAACTATCCATCAACGCATTACAGTGCCATCAAGACTTTTGTCACATCATTTATATCAAGTCATGATTATACCGAATGATCCTCGGTCATAATCATACTAAGTTCATCTATGCACGTAAGCCAAAGATAACATAATATAACATGAGGATGATGACAATGACATAGTAATTCAATAAAACAAGTTCAAGAATTATTTAATCCATGAATTATTAACGTCCAAATTGTTAACATGATACTATTTCGTAGAGTAAAATTCAAGAATGATCGTAAGAATATTTCCATGAAAAGATATCTTTGGAAAAAGCGCAAATATCAAGGATATTCTACTAATTTCATGGAGTATAAAGTCAAAGTTTTAACCAACCGGGTATAATAAAGAATGGAATAACAAAAGAAATCACCATGCATGCGGTAATTATTGTGATGTATGTGTTATTCCAACGTAATAATAATAATGTAACCAGTCGTCGTGAAATTCACACCGAAGCGTGGATGTTCCAACAGTAATAATAAAGACTTTTAACCAGATCCTAGATAAAACACACGATAGGATATTCCAACAGAATGATAAAGATTTTAACTAGGTCCCAGTAAAACACACGCATGTGATGTTCCAATGTAATAATAAAAAGCGGAACCGCATCCATTGTAAAACACACGCACAGTGATGTTCCAAATGAAATAATAGAAGAATGTCACCAAGTATAGGGTAAACCACGATACAGTTATTATGTATAGGGTATGCCACAGATACAAGTTATTCCAACGTAATAATAAAGAATGGAATAATGTAAGAAGATCACCAAGTATAGGGGATTCATAGATATCGAGTTATTCCAATGTAATAAATAAGGATGGAATAACATAAGGATTTCACCAAGTATAGGCTATCAAGCATATACAAAGTTATGTATAGGGTATACCACTTTTTACAAAGTTATTCCAATGTAATAATAATGAATGGAATAACAGAGGTTCTCTTCATGAATACAAACGAATAATATCTCTTACGGCACAACAAATAATACCCCTCTATAGTAAAAAGACATCGGATATCAAAGTAGTGAAGTACCGTAATACTCTTCTTCTTTCTCTATATATTTTCTCTCTATAGCTTCTCTCTATAATTTCTCTCTCTAGAGTTTCAAAGAATTAAGTAAGAAAATAATGAAGGAATGAGCTTCTATTTATAGGAAAATGGAATGCATAAGAACTAATCCATGAATCGGTCAGGATTGATTTACTTTAATCAAGACGGTCATATTTAAAGCAAAATCTTTTAAATAAAATATAATATATTCTATTTATATAAAAACATTTTACTATGCAAACACTATGCAACACTATGCAAAACACTATGCAACACTATGTAATAAAAAATAATATATTCTATTTATAGAATAACTTTAATAAAGTATTCATTTTATATAAAAGATGTTTCGCTTTATTATGTTAATAATACTGAATAAAACAAAACGTCATTATCGCTATAATAATTCATATTATTAATCGACAATAATGGAATCAAACCGAGTGACTTCTCACATAAGTATCAATAATCAATACCGCAATGCTACTATGCAACCACACGTATTCTCGTATTTTTTACTACCGAAAGTAGTTCAACAAGATCAACGGTAAAACTTCCGTCGTTATTTCAATAAAATATTTTTGTCGCTTTCTCGATCCGAAATAATAATTACATTGTGGGGTCCACCAATGATTGAGTAGTTGTATCTGATATTCCTCGCTAAACCAATATTCCCCACCAATCGAATATAATATAACCACTTGCATACTTTGTAAAATTTATAAATACTACCCACAACTATAATATTATCTCAAATTCACACCATAATATTAAAAATTATTTCGACAAAATTTAAATCTTTATTGATAAAATCTGGGGTCTCACACTATTGATAATTTATTCTGCATTATCTTAGTCATAATATTTCTTATTGGGCTAGTTGAACTCACCCTTTCTTTCATTGTTCTCTTCAGGAAATGAGAATATAGTTGGGACGAGTCGGGAAAAGGAGTGACGGTCCAGAAGATAGCATTAGTAGTCCTCGCTATTCTGTTAAATTGGGTGACAATAAATGTAACGAGGGCTGAATTTGAGTTTGTATACTGTCTATGAGGACTCCATTGGGAATGGATATTGTCTAGAAGGCAGTATTCTTGTTTAAACTCTCAGTTTATATTTTGTCGTATTTTACGCGACAGCTGTATAGTTAAGTTTGTATTTGTATTTTGTACCATGTATTTTGGCGACTCAGAATTGGGTGATGAATACCAAATTTTGGGGGCGTCACAGTTGGTATCAAAGCTTAGGGATATTATCCCTGGCTGAGATGTGAGATAAGAACTAGTAGGGGAGAGACGGGGAATTTCTTCGCTAGTATGACCTACCTAAGTTTATTTGGTATTAAATTGGTCGGTCAGAGTATAGGGATAATATGTGATATGTTAATTAACCCTTATTTTGAAACTATGTTCTAGAATGATATTTGAAATACAGGAGATGAGAAATGGGAAAATCATGATAGAGCAGAAATAACCGGGAAGGTACAATCCGAAAAGAAAGCAAGGTATTCTCATCTCTTCGAATACCAGGTACGTACATAAATATCGAGGGCGAAATTTCATAAGGAGGGGAGATTGTGAGACCCCAGATTTTTATGAATAAATATTTAATTTTCTCAAAATATTTTTTTTTATATTATGGTATGGATTTGAGATAGTATTATAGTTATGGGTAGTATTTGAAAATTTTTCAAAGTATGCAAGTTGTTATAAATATTCGATTGGTCAGGGAATATTCTTTTTGTCAGGAAATATTCGTACGACGACACAATCATTGGTGGACCCCACAACGGAATTATTGTCGGATTGAGAAAATGAAAAAGTTATTCATATTATTAAATTTCAATATTTACAATGTCTAGAAGTTCTGTCAAGGAGAGGTTTGGTCACCTAATTGCTTGCGCTTGATAGGGAGAAATCCTTATCGAAAGCCCCTCTTCTCTGAGGAACGACTGGTTGATAAATATTGTGAGTTATGATATTAATGATGAATGTTATTGAAATTGAAGTTGTGCTCGGAGTTGAATTTGGAGTCGCGGACGTAATATTTGAGTCCGGAACGACGAAATTAGTAAAAATAGTCTATAAACACAAAATTTTTCGGGATTCACTATTTGGTCAAAAAGTCAATAGTTGACTTTTTCGGGAAAAGTCAAACTTCAAAATTTCAAAATTTATATTTTTGATAAAAATAGTTTCATTGTGTTGGAATTGTTTGTGTTAGTGAAATTCGACATTTATTTCGATAAAAATTGATGTCTGGAGGTTATATTGACCAGTCGGGTAATTAACCGGATAAATGAGCAATTGATTGCTATTAATTCACATGATTATAACTATTTATTCACATGTGTGTACTATTAATTCACATTCTTGTTACTATTAGGGGAGTTGGTGCAAGATTGATAATACTTGCATGACTAAGTTAAAAATGGAGGTATAGATGGAGGTACTATATCATAATTATTTTTGTCACATGATTTACTATTGAGTCACATGATTTTACTATTGATTCACATGATTTACTATTAGGGGAGTTGGTGTAAGTTTGATAATACTTGGATGACTGAATTAAAAATGAAAGAAAAGTTGTTGGTATTGTACTGTAATATTCTGAGCCCTAAAACATGCAATTATCGAAACTATGTTTTCCTATAAATAGAAGCTCATTCTTCCTTCATTTCTCACCAATTCACTAAATCTTTAGAGCCATTATTATAGAGAGAAATCTATAGAGAGAAAGAAGAAGAGAAGTCTGCTCCCTCACTATTCCAGTATCTAGTCTTCTTTTGAAGTAAGGAATATTATTTATTGTACCTGTAAGGGGTATTATTTCTTTCTTATTCACGAAGAGAACTTCTATTATTTCATTCTTTATTAGTATGTTGGAATAACCTGTAAATGCAAAGTACTGCATACATGGTGAAATTCTTCTATTATTCCATTCTTTACTATTCTCATTTAATATCCCATCATGCATTTTACTTGGGACTGGTTCCATCATTTATTATTCCGCATTTAATATTCTCATTTAATATCTCGCTTGGTGAATTTCACGACCTAGTTCCATTATTTATTATTCCGCATTTATTATTCGTTGGAATAACTCGCCTATGTGAAGTACCGCATGCATGGTGATTTCGTTTGTTATTCCATTCTTTCTTATTACGTTGGAACATCCTCATCGATGTGAATTTCACCGACACGGTTCTCGCTTTTATTATTATTCTACATTGGGAATAACTCTGTCTGTGCGGTCTCTATCGCATGCATGGTGAATCCTTCTGTTATTCTATTCTTTATTATTCTGTTGGAATAACCTGTCTATGTGGATTACCACATGCATGGTGAATGATCCTTTGTATTTCATTCCTTATTAAATTGTGGAAATGATCTGTTTATGTGGATTATGATGAAAATCATAACAAAAGTATTGGACTAATGAAAATCATGGGTATATGAAGTATTAGTAAGTGTTATGATGAGTTATGTTGGTTATTATATGAAAACATGAAAGTTTCTTAGAAATCACAAAGGGTTGAAAAATCAGATTTTGGTAAAAATGTAACAGGAAATTTAATTGACCGTATCTCCTATTATATTTTGAATTTTTAAGTGTGGTCAAGTCCTAGAGTTAGATCTATGAGTTTTGTAGCATCTCCAGGTGGAATCACTGGAAAAGGAGTTGTAGATTTTTGTGTGGACTGATTTTAGCAAAGGAATCAAAAGCTGGAAATTACCAAAAAGCTACTGATCTTATTTTTAAAAAGGCATTTTTGGCCACTTAATTTATGAAAAAAATTCTGGCCTTTTGGGACATGAAAGTATATGGTATAAAGAACCTCCTGTCCAAAAATGAGCTCATTCTGACTTAAATTGAGCAAGTTATGATCGTTTTAATATTTAGATTTTTCCGACGAAAAACGCTATAACTGGAGTTATATAACTCCGATGATCATGAAATTTAAACTGAAAGCTCACATTAATATGTGTAAGATCCTGCCAAGATTTGGGAATTTTTGGAGTCAAACTTGAGGTAGCTAATTTCTTAAGGAATTAATTGGAAATTGATTTTTGAAAAATATTAAATAAATTTTAAAAATTCCGAGAAAAATATATTTTCATTATGGGACTATATTATGCTAAATCCCAGAAAAGAAATATTTTTGGAACTGATTTGGTATTTTTCATGAAAATGGTTTAGTTACGAATATATGAGTTAAATATGTTATATGAAGTAACAAAGTTGGAAAATAGGCTTTTATGGCTTGAAAATCCTATATAAGGCATATTGTTGATGAGGAATTTGATCATTGGTGATGAAATCTTATGAGTATGGCATTCTTGAATGATTAAATGCATTAATTGGTAAAGTGTAAACAATTGAAATAAATTGTTATTAAGTTTAAGAAGTGATTAAAATATTGTTATGATATTAACAATATTAGATTACGAATTTATTATGTGATTGATAATATTTGGATAAATTTAAAGTCTTTAATATTTATCCTTGTTTTAGTTTGATTAATGCTTATATCATTGTCATCATTCTTATGCTTATATGCTGATGAAAGTTATCTTTGGCTTACGTGCGAAGATAGACTGTTGATTATTGAATTGTATATCTTTGGCTTACGTGCAAAGATGGATTGTTGATTATTGATTTTATTGTTGTATATCTTTGGCTTACATGCAGAGATGGACTTGGTATGATTATGACCAGGGATTATTCGGTATAGTCATGACCATTGATGATTTAATGATTATCCTTGGCCCGTAGTGCATGGATGATTCGATGATGCATTTTATTTATGAAGCTGAGTCTCAGCGATAAAAATTGATGAAAATATTTTAAATCATAGAAGATAGTAGATTTTATTCTTTACTTGACTCTTCTTATGAATTGCTTATTCCGCTGCAGTTAAACTTGATGTCTATTGTATTTTATCAGTTTAACATTGTTGAAGACTATTGATAATTTATTATGCATTATCTTAGTCATAATATTTCTTATTGGGCTAGTTGAGCTCACCCTTTCTTTCATTGTTCTCTTCAGGAAATGAGAATATAGTTGGGACGAGTCGGGAAAAGGAGTGATGGTCCAGAAGATAGCATTAGTAGTCCTCGTTATTCTGTTAAATTGTGTGACAATAAATGTAACGAGGGCTGAATTTGAGTTTGTATATTGTCTATGAGGACTCCATTGGGAATGGATATTGTCTAGAAGGCAATATTCTTTTTTAAACTCTCAGTTTATATTTTGTCGTATTTTACACGACAGCTATATAGTTAAGTTTGTATTTGTATTTTGTACCATGTATTTGGCGACTCAGAATAGGTGATGTATACCTAATTTTGGGGGCGTCACAGTTATAAAATAATCATTTTTGTCGGGAATATTCGTTTGGTCGTGGAATATTCTTTTTTTTGGTAATATCCGCATTTAAATCTGCCAGTAGCCATCATTTGTGGGACCCATAATAGAATAACCGCTGATGAGGAAAATGACAAAGTATGAGTTTTTTATGAATAGCGAGTAGTTGATACCGCTAACACCGCTGGATTACTCAGTGGTTAAAATACAAGATACGCCAGAAGCGATAAGAAGCACACGGTAGACAGACAAAGATTGTTGAATTATTGATTCGCACGTAAGAAGGCACACTACTCAATAATTGTTACAGTAGTTACTGATTAATATTTTATTTTATTGATTCAATAATTTCCACGTTGATAGTTTATATTATTGTTGTTTCAATAATTGTCACTGCACAATATTTCCCATTATCAGATCAATAATTCATATTATTTGAATAATATTATTAGATAATATTATTGGCAATGTCTAGAAAGTTTTGTCGAGGAGAGGTTAGATAATCTAATTGCGCGCCAGTAAGGAGAAATCCTTATTGGAAAGCCCTCTCTTCTGAGGAAACGACTCTCAAGTCATAATTGTGATTCTGTAATATTATTTGGGAATAATTAATTATTGATTTATATGATAAGGAAATATTTATTTGATGTGGATATAATTGATGGATATATTTATTTTAGGTGGATATAATTGAAGGAATTAATGTTGAGGTGTTTTATCAGTATTTTATCGGAAGGGAGATATTAAAAATCATCCGTTTGTGGATTTTGGATATTTTTTGTTTGAAATTTGGAAAAACTTTCTTCTGTAAAGTTGTAGATAATTTGATTTCGTGTGAAATGGACATAAAATTCGTATTTTTCTGATAAACGGGGATTTTTCTATGAATTATTAAAGTTTCTGATTATTGTTTAAATGATAAAACATTTTGGAAAATTCTAGAATTGGTTGGTGAGAAATGTGCTCAATTGAATTTTCAAATGTGGTGGGTGGCAATAAGTAGCGTGTATAGCCATCGTGTAGCAGTCAAGTCTGCCTTGCTGCTAAACATTTTCATATAAATAGAGGGCTAAGTTAGAATTAAAATCACACCGTAAATAAGTTTTCTCTCTTCTCTCTCTATATTATCGGCGTATTCTTGTGAGTATTTTGATACTTGAGTGTTGCTATACGGCAAGTTCCTTCAAAGACTATATCCAATATTCTAGTCAAAAGTACTAAGTATTTTGAGGTAAGGATGTTATTTTCTTCTTAAATGATATTATTTTCTTGAATATCATTATCGCCGAAATATTGGTGAACTTTTTAATCAAATTTGGAACTTTTTGTGTCGGGGTTACTATTCATGTATACGGTACTATTCACGTATACAGCACTATTCACCAAAAAATAAAATTCTCTTTTTCTTCCAGATGTCTTTTATGGTTGCTATCTTTGATTGTATCCATGTTTTGAGCGTTATTTTTGAATTCTGCTTCAAAATTGGTTATTATGGAGTATTATTGATGTTGGATAAACTGTAATACGAATCCCTAATATTTATCCTTCTGCCTTACTGGATTCGTTCTTTAAAATGCTTTTCATCATCCTCAGTCCTTAATGGTGATACTTGATGAATATCTTTGGCTTGTAGTGCAAAGATGAATGATTACTGGATGAATATCTTTGGCCCATAGTGCAAAGATGAACAGGTGTTGAGATGAACATGACCAACTGGTGATACAAATGAATATCTTTGGCCTGTAGTTCAAAGATGAATATTTGATTAAAGATGTATATTGATTGTTGTTACAGGGATAAAATATTGATGATGGACTTTTAAATCTTAGAAGATAGTAGAACTCATTCTCTACTTGACTCTTCTAATGGATTGTTGTTTCCGCTGCAGTTGTTGATCTAAAACTTGTTGTCTATTATATGCTATCAGATTTTTCCCTGTTGAGGACTAACGATAATTTGTTGAATATTATCTTAGTCATAATGTTCTTTACTGGGCTAGTTGAGCTCACCCTTTTCCTTTTTGTTCCATTTTTCTTCTCGTGAGGTGAGAACATAGCAGGGATCTAATGGGGTAATGGAGTGATGGTTTTAGAAAGATGTTTTAGCAGTCCTCACTATTTTTGTAAAATAGTGTATGAATAATTATAATGAGGACTTATTTGAGTGTGGATATTATCTAGAAGACAATATTTGTATTTAAACTTACAAAATATGTTGTCGTATTTTGCACGACAATTGTATTATTGAAGTTGTAGTTTGCTTTCTGTACCATGTATTTGGCGATTCAGAATGGGTGTGGTGTATACCTATTTTGGGGAAGCCACAACAGTGCGATCTTGTAAAAGCCCATAACGGAAAGTGATAGGATGAAGAAAACGACAAATATAAGTTGTTTATAAATAACGACGTAGTTATTCAAGTATCATCGTTAAAATAATCGGTGGTTAAAACACAGAGAAGACACGGATTACACCAATTATTGAATCTTACGTAGAAGGCACTACTCAATAATTGTTACAAAGAATTACTCGCTTAATATTTTATTTTATTGATTCAATAATTGCTACGTTGATATTTTATATTACTGTTGTTTTAATAATTGTCACTACACAGTATTTTCCATTATCGGAGCAATAATTCATATTATCTGAATAATATTATTAGATAACATTATTGGCAATGTCTAGAAAGTTCTGTCTAAGGAGAGGTTTGGTCATCTAATCATGCGCCCAAGAAGGAAAAATCCTTATTGAAAAGCCCCTCTTTCCTAGAACCGCCTCGCACGGTTGTCGATTGCGATTCTGTAATATTATTTGTGAATAATTAATTATTGATTTATATGATGAGGAAAATATTGATTTTATGTGGATATAGATGGAGAAAATTTTTTAATGTGACAATTGTTGAAAATTAATATTTTATCTTTTTCTGATAAAACAATTCATTTAAATATATTATTATATTTTAATAATATAATAATGGTGATATTTTTATAATAAATGTGGGATATATGAATATATGAGGAGGAAGAATATTTTTTTTGCAAAAGTTGTTTAAAACATGTTAAACATGTCTGTGGGCCCATTTCTTGACTGAAATTTGATTATAGCTTGTAAAATCGTCCGTTTGTGAATTTCGGTCAGTTTCTGCTTGGAATTTGGAAAAACTTTCTTCTGCAAAGTTGTAGAGAATGAAATTTCCTATGAAAAAAACATGTGGTTCTAATTTTTCTGACAAAAGGCTATTTATTATGAATTATTGAAGTTCTGAAGTTCCGAAATAATTGATTTTTGGAAGTTTTAATTATTTATTTTATGAAAAACGTTTTTCTTACTTGTTCTAGAAGGTGGGCATGTGGGAAATCTGATTTCAAAGGATGCGTATGAATTTTGTTATTAATAATAATATTTTATTAAATTTTCTGCTTTGGTGTTCTAAGCATTTTCCTATAAATAGGGTGCTTTGGTTAGAATTGAAAATCACATCAGATAAATGATATTCTTATGAATATCTTTGGCCGTGATGCAAAGATGTACAGGTATTGAGATGAACATGACCGACTGATGAATATCTTTGGCCTGTAGTGCAAAGATGAAAATTTGATTCAAGATGAATATTGATTGATGTTACAGGGATAAAATATTGATGATGGACTGTTAAATTCATAGATAATAGTAGATTTCATTCTCTACGTAACTCTTCTATGAATTATTATTTTCGCTGTAAATATTGATCTAAAACTTGTTGTTTATTATATTCTCTCGATTTTTTTCCTCGTCAAGACTAACGATAATTTGTTTTATATTATCTTAGTCATAATATTCTTTTACCGGCTAGTTGAGCTCACCCTTTTCCTTTTTGTTCCATTTTTCTTCTCTCGAGGCGAGAATGTAGCGAGTACTAGTCGGGGTATGGATTGATGGTTCTAGAAGTTGTTTTAGTAGTCCTCACCATTTTGTAAAATAATGTATCAATAATTGTAATGAGGACTTATTTGAGTGTGGATATTGTCTGAAAGACAATATTTGTATTTAAACTCACGCTTTTATGTTGTCAGACTAATAAAGTTGTAGTTATTTACAGACCATGTTATTGACGACTCAAAATGGGTGATGTATACCTATTTTGGGGCGCCACAAATTAATATCGAGCTTAGGGATATGATCTCCAAGGAGATCGGGAATAAAACTAGGAGGGGAGAGACGAGTAAATCCTTCACTAGTATGTCCTACCTAAGCTTATTTGTTGGTCAGTATATAGGGGTATTATGTGATATGTTGATTTCTTTAATTAACCCTTATTTTTGGCATTATTTGAGAATGGCGACTGAGAATGTTAACAGTGTAGTAAATGAGACCATGGAGACGCCTGTACTCACCAACGAGGAGAACGTGCAACAGGATGGCAATGTTCCTCTTGTGAATAACACCACTGAGCAGATGATGAACGACGGGATGTTTAGAAGCTTTTTGCAGTTTATGCAAAATAAGACGAGGGAGACTCGTGTTCAAAATATAGGAGGAAATGATAACAATTCACGATTTGTCACAGCCAAGCAGTTCAAGGAGTTAGGACCACCAGAATTGTGGGAAAGTCGGATTCGATTAAGGCGGAGACGTGGGTTAAACAAATCAACAAGATATTCTATGTCTTGGGATGCACGGAGGAACAAAAGGTTCCATTCGCCACCTTTATGTTCCGTAATGAAGCGAGACATCGGTGGGAATCTATGAAGCGTACCCATCCAAACAAGACTCGGCATGTCTCGGGGAGACGCTTCGAAAAATTTTCAATGACAAGTACTTTCCGAAAAGTATTCATTATATGAAGGAAGTGGAGTTCATTAGACCGAACAAAATAATATGACGGTGTCCCAAAGACGAGGCAAAGTTTGCGAGTTATCCAGTGTTTGCACCTCATTTGGTGGAGAATGAGGAACATATGACGCGATGTTTCGAGAGGTTTAAAACCCGTACGTCAAGATCTCATTTCTCATAAATTTTCTCTCTATTCGGATGTTGTCAACAGGGCTCAATTATTACAGCGAGATAATGAGTATGTTCAACCGAGGGACCATAACCAGGATCATACTGGTGATAACAGTCATCAGAACAATGATAACCAGCGGAGAAAGAAGAATATGGACAAAGGCGGTAACCACTCTGGTGGAAATCAGGGCCATGAGAATAGAAGAAGCGAGTCGGAGGAGATTTTAAAAGAGGAGATTCAACAACGATCATGTGAAGACGCCAAATCCAAAGCAAAGAATCGGTTCTAAAGGAGGAGAACGACCACCGGTCAGATGCTATAAATGCGTAAAAGAGGGATATATCACCCTAAACCGCCCTAACAATTCAAGGTATGCTATAATTGTGGAAAGGAAGGACATATCGCCGAGATTGTATGGTAGTGAAACCTAGTTCAATGGGGACGGTGACTCAAAAGGTCGTCCCCGTAAAAGTCAAAGTCAACTGCTTCTCGGAAGAGCGTTTGTCGTGACTGGTCAAAATGCGAGGAACCCAAACGAGGTGATCACGGGTAAGCTAATCATAAATTCTTGTGAAGTTTATACCTTACTAGATACCGATGCTACCCATTCATTTATCTCTCCTGCTTGTGCTCAACGTTTAAACTTAACTCCGGAGAAATTAGACTTTGACCTATCCGTGGAAACTCCGTTAGGAGGAACATTCATCACATCTACTGTTTATAAATCTTGTTTGATCCAAATTGGCACCATCACATTACCTGTTGACCTTATCTCTTTAAAGATACTTGCTTTTGATGTAATTTTAGGGATTGATTGGTTAACTACTTATTATGCCAAAATTGATTGTTTTCTTAAGGTTGTTAGTTTTCATATTCCTAATCAACCTGTTGTACGAATTCAAGCAACTAAACCATTAAAATCAATCATCGCCATATATAGTCATAAAGCTATTCGCTTATTGAAAAAGCGGATGTCAAGCTTTCTTAGCCCATGTTATGGATTTGAATAAAGACACGCCGATTTGAATAATATTCATATTGTTAGTAAATTTCCTAACGTGTTTCCTCAAGAACTTCCTGCCTAGCCCCTAACGTGAAGTTGAATTCTTTATTGATCTTGAACTCGCACAAAGCCCATTTCTAAAACCCCATATCGAATGGCTCCTATTGAACTTCAGAGTTAAAGGTCCAACTACAGGAGTTGTTGGACATCGGTTTCATTCGGCCTGAAGTACATCTCCCCGGGTGCTCTGCTTTTATTTGTAAAGAAGAAAGACGGAGTCTGCGGCTTTGTATTGACTAACGGAATTAAATCATGTCACTATCAAGAATAGGTATTCGCCACCTCGTATTAATGACCTGTTTGACCAGCCATAAGGAGCACAATTCTTTTCAAAGATCGATCTTCGCTTACGGATATCATCACCAAGATTAGAACCGAGGATATTCCAAAGACCGCCTTGTAACTCGATGCGGGCATTATGAATTTTTAGTCATGTCTTTCGGATTGACTAATGCTCCTGCGGCTTTCATGGATATAATGAACCGAGTATTCAAGGATTATTTGGATCAGTTCGTTGTTGTCTTTATTGATGACATCCTCATATATTAAAAAAGCCGTGAAGATCATGAGCACCATTTGAAGCTGGTACTCTAAAGGCTTCGTGAAAACAAGCTATATGCAAAGTTGAAGAAATGCGAGTTCTGGCTTGAGGAAGTAACATTCCTTGGGCACGTGGTGTCAAAACATGGAGTATCTGTTGATCCGACGAAGATTGAAGCAATACAAAGTTGGGAGCAACCGAAGACGGTGACTGAAGTACGCAGCTTTCTGGGCTTAGCTGGTTATTATCGGAGATTCGTGGAAGGATTTTCTCGAATCGCTACTCCATTAACTCAGCTGACTCGGAAAGATATAAAATTCATATAGAGCGAGGAATGCGAGAAGAGTTTCCAAGAGCTTAAGAGGAGACTCATTTCAGCACCTGTTCAGACAATACCATCTGGTTCGGATGGATTTGTTATCTATAGCGATGCTTCAGGCAAAGGGTTAGGATGTGTTCTCATGCAACATGGGAAAGTCATAGCCTATGCCTCACAACTTAAAGAATATGAGAGGAATTATCCTACTTATGATCTAGAGTTGGCAGCAGTCGTTTTTGCACTAAAGATCTGGAGGCACTATCTATATAGGGAAAAAGTGGAGATATATTCAGACCATAAAAGTATTTCTTCACTCAAACAGAACTCAACATACGGCAACGACGTTGGCTCGAGCTGTTGAAAGACTTCGACCATACCATTCAATACCATCCTGAAAAAGCGAACGTGGTAGCTGACACATTGAGTAGAAGATCATATGCGGGAACGAGTGCGATGTTGTCAACACAAAAGCCCATTTTGTGTGATTTACAAAAGATGAAGATAGAACTCAAGACTCTGGGGACCCATGCGATGATGTCAATTATACGCATAGAACCAGCTTTAATCGATAAAGTTAAAGTTGCTCAAGCCACCGACCCGGAGCTGATGCGTATGAAGAAGAAAATACAAGAAGGTGCTATTCCGGAAGCGAGAATCGATGAAGAAGGAATACTTCGAGTCCACTCCAGACTTTGTGTTCCTAACGACTCTGATTTGAAGTACAAGATCATGATGGAGGCACACAATACACCATTTGCAATTCATCCTGGAAGTACCAAAATGTATCGTGATCTTTAACATACATTTTACTAGAACAATATGAAGATAGAGATTGCAAAGTTTATCTCGATGTGTTTAAATTGTCAATGTGTAAAGGCGGAGCATCAAGTGCAAAAGGGTCCATTGAAACCACTTGAGATTCCGAAATGGAAGTGGGAACACATTAACATTGATTTCGTTACGGGTCTTCCCACGGTTTCTCAAGGCATAAATGTTATTTGGGTTATTGTTGATAGATTAACTAAGTCTGCTCATTTCTTGCCGATACGGGAGACTTATCCTCTTGAACGTCTTGCTCGTATGTATGTAAATAAGATTGTGAGATTGCAGGTAATGCCAGTATCCATAGTTTCGGATCGTGACCCAAGATTCACTTCAAGATTTTGGGTTAGCTTGCAAAAAGCTATGGGCACGGATTTACGATTCAGTTCGGCATACCATCCTCAAACGGACGGACAATCAGAGAGGACTATTCAAACTCTTGAAGATCTATTAAGACTCTGTGTCCTGGACTTCAAAGGAAGTTGGGATAGGTATTTACCATTGGTGGAATTCTCCTACAACAACAGTTATCAGGCAAGTATAGGTGTGGCTCCATTTGAAGCATTGTATGGATGAAAGTGTCGCTCTCCAATATGTTGGGATGAGGTGGGTGAAGCAACATTATTGGGACCTGAGTTGGTACGTATGACTACGGAAAAGTATCCAAATGATTCGACAACGTATACAAACGGCACATGATCGACAAAAGAGTTATGCGAATCTTCATCGAAAGGACGTGGAATTTAGTATCGGGGATCATGTATTGTCATGAGTTGCTCCATGGAAGGGAGTTACAAGATTTGGGAAGAGAGGAAAGCTCAATCCACGATTTATTGGTCCATTTCAAATTCTTGACCGAGTAGGAAATGTAGCCTATAGACTCGCGTTACCTCCAAGTATGTCTCGTGTTCATAATGTTTTTCATATATTTGTGCTTCGTAAATATGTGAAAGACCCAAACCACGTCATCGAGTTAGAACCGGACGAGATAGCCGAAGATTTAACGTATGAGGAGGTACCTGTCAAAATCTTGGATAAAAAGGAGCATGTCCTACGCACGAAGGTCATACCACAAGTCAAAATTTTGTGGAGGAACCATGCTATAGAGGAAATGACCTGGGAGTTGGAAACGAAAATGAAAGCGAGGTATCCTCACCTTTTCGAAACACCAGGTACGTATGTCAATTTTGAGGACGAAATTTCATAAGGAGGGGAGGTTGTAAGACCCCAACTTATTATAAATAAAATTGAATTTCCTCCATTTATTATTTTGAAATAGTAAAGGTTGATTTGATTAATGTGGTTAGTTATGGGTAAAATGCGCAAATATTTCAAATAAGCAAGTGGTTATAAAATATTCATTGTTGTCAGGGAATATTCGGTTGGTCGTGGAATATTCTTACTGTAGGGGAATATTCGTACGACGGTGCAGTCTTGTGTGGGCCCCATAACGGAAAGTGATTGGATGAAGAAAATGACAAATATAAGTTGTTTATAAATAATGGCATAGTTGTTACCGTTAATACTGTTAAAATACTCGGTGGTTTAAACACAGTAACACACGGTATTGCACCAATTATTGAATCTTACGTAAGAAGGCACTACTCAAAAATTGTTACAGTAATTACTGTTTAATATTTTATTTTATTGATTCAATAATTACTACGTTGATATTTTATATTACTGTTGTTTTAATAATTGTCACTACACAATATTTTTCATTATCGGAGCAATAATTCATATTATCTGAATAATATTATTAGATAACATTATTGGCAATGTCTAGAAAGTTCCTGCTCTAAGGAGATGTTTGGTCATCTAATCATACCAAGAAGGAAAAATCCTTATCGGAAGCCCCCTCTTTCTTAGGAACCTACTCGTTGTCGATGATTGTGATTCTCGTAATATTATTTGAATAATTAATTATTGATTTATATGATGAGGAAAATATTGATTTTATGTGGATATAGATTGAGAAAATTTTTAATGTGACAATTGTTAAAAATTAATATTTTATCTTTTTTTTTCGATAAAATAATTCATTTAAATATATTATTATATTTTAATAATATAATAATGGTGATATTTTTACAATGAATGTGGGATATTTGAATATATGAGGAGGAAGAGTATTTTTGTTGCAAAAGTTGTTTAAAACATGTTAAACATGTCTGTGGGCCCATTTCTTGACTGAAATTTGATTATAGCTTGTAAAATCGCTCGTTTGTGAATTTTGGTCAGTTTCTGCTTGGAATTTGGAAAAACTTTCTTCTGTAAAGTTGTAGAGAATGAAATTTCCTATAAAAAAGACATGTGTTTCGAATTTTTCTGACAAAAGGGCTATTTATTATGAATTATTGAAGTTCCGAAGTTTCGAAATAATTGATTTTTGGAAGTTTTAATTATTTATTTTATGAAAAACGTTTTTCTTACTTGTTCTAGAAGGTGGGCATGTGGGAAATCTGATTTCAAAGGATGCATATGAATTTTTTTATTAATAATAATATTTTATTAAATTTTCTGCTTTAGTGTTCTAAGCATTTTCCTATAAATAGAGTGCTTAGGTTAGAATTGAAAATCACAACAGAAACTGAAGTTTTCTCTCTCGATATATTGAGTGTATTCTTGTGAGTATTTTAATACTTTAAGTGTTGCTATACGGTGCAAGTTCAAGTCATAGCCTATATCCGGTGTTTCAACTAGAAGTACTATTCTTTCGAGGTAAGGGATATTATTTTTAAAAAAAAATATTATTTCTTTCAATATCATTATACCGAAGTATTGATCTGAACTTTTAATTAAATTTGGAACTTTTTGTGTCGGGATTACTATTCACGTATACAGCACTATTCACGAATACGGCACTATTCATAGAAAAATCAAATTTTTGTTTTTCATCCAAAATATCTATTATGGATACTAGCTTTGATTGTATCCATGTTTTGATCATTCTTGAATTTTACTCCACTATGATTATTATTGAGGTATTTTTGGACATGGATAAACCGAAATACGAATTCCTTAATATTTATTCTTTTGTTTCACTGGATTCGTTTTCTTTAAAATATTTTTCATCATCCTTAGTCCTAAATGATGATATAACTGAATATCTTTGGCCTATAGTGCAAAGATAAATGATATTCTTATGAATATCTTTGGCCGTGATGCAAAGATGTACAGGTATTGAGATGAAATATGATCGATCGATGAATATCTTTGGCTGTAGAGTAAAGATGAAAATTTGATTCAAGATGAATATCGATTGATGTTACAGGATAAAATATTGATGATGGACTGTTAAATTCATAGATAATAGTAGATTTCATTCTCTACGTAACTCTTCTATGAATTATTATTTCCGCTGTAAATATTGATCTAAAACTTGTTGTTTATTATATTCTCTCAGATTTTTCCCTGTTGAAGACTAACGATAATTTTTTTATATTATCTTAGTCATAATATTCTTTACTGGGCTAGTTGAGCTCACCCTTTTCCTTTTTGTTCTATTTTTCTTCTCAAGAGGCGAGAATGTAGCGAGTACTAGTTGGGGTATGGATTGATGGTTCTAGAAGTTGTTTTAGTAGTCCTCACCATTTTTGTAAAATAATGTATCAATAATTGTAATGAGGACTTATTTGGGTGTGGATATTGTCTAGAAGACAATATTTGTATTTAAACTCACAGTTTTTATGTTGTACTAATAAAGTTGTAGTTGTTTCTGTACCATGTTATTGACGACTCAAAATGAGTGATGTATACCTATTTTGGGGGCGTCACACTGAGAAATCAATATCGGGGAAAGAAGCTGAGATCTTCCCCCGAAGCTCTTTGTAGCCATCAATGAATGCACCTGCAACAGCATACTTGTTGGTTGATTTCTCAATCAAAGCAAACGTGCAAGTATACATGGTCAACAAGTAATATAGTGATAAAATAGAGTGTCGATCCCACAGAGAATTCTAATTAATAAACTCCAACTACTAGTACTATATCAATCCAATTTTATTTAAACAACCAACAATTGTGATTTTTAGATTTAAGAAAACTAAACAAAGCAAAGAAATTATTCAAGAAAAAAGAAAGCAAATAAACAAACTAAGAATTGATTGAGTTCAGATGAATAAGAATTAAGACTCCAATATCCCCAATTATGAATTATAAATCAATTATCCAATTATCCTAATTATTATGTCTACTAAATTGTTAACAGGAATTCTCAAGTGCCAAAAGCCATTTTCCAAGTGATCAATTGACTTCTATTTAACCCAGATTAATTTTGCTATATTCCTATGCAAAACAATTAAATTAAACTCGTTACAATCCCAATTCCTTATGTGTTACATGCGGTGAACAGATATTTCTATTCAATTCACAAACCTAATTATTTACTTTGCAAATAACTAAGTCACATGTCATCATGCCCAGTTCTAACCCTAGAATTCCTTTTCCAATTCCTTCTAGAGTAATAGAGTAATTATTGGCCAGATAATTAAACAATCAGCACAAAGCAAGATGAACAATTCACTTCAACATAAATAATTGGAATAAATCAAATAATCAATTCATAACCATAAAAGGTTCAATTGGAATCTTAATAAAAGAAATTAGTTCATAATGAAAATAAAACCCAACAATATTTAAAAAATCATCATTAATGAATTACACAAATTAAAAGAATAAAGAAGAAGAAGAATTCCAAATCCAAAGCCTTCAATAATCTCCTCTTGCACCTTGATTAATCTTCAAATTGTGTAGAATATGTCCCCTATTCTAATAAAAATAATCCTTATATACTTCACTTGTCCCACTCTAGCAATCCAAATCCCATTAGGCTTCAAACAATCTCCAATTAAGTGGTCAACCAAAAAGTCAATGCCAGTCAAACACGCGTTCCTGACCAATGCCAGCCGAGGCCCAGTGCCCCGGCGCTTGGATTAGAATGTGAGACAGCGCCCCTACGCTAACATGCAAAAGATTACCATTGTGCCCTTTTTAGCCCAAATGCTCCCAAAAGTCCCAAAACTCCCAAATCTGCAAATCAAAACATAAACACAGTAAAAATGCACCTAAATACCTTGAGAACACAATAATTTAAACCCAAAAGTATCCGATTCATGGGTATATTACCCAATCATCAATACTCCAGATCCATTTCAGCCTGAGAAGCTCTCTCTTGAGCTGCCTTCAATTCTACCTCCGCTCTCGAACAGGCAGCCTCCCTGAGTGCGTCCCTCTCACGGGCCGTCTGAAGCTCAATCTCAAGCTTAGTTGCCCTTCCATGGGCCTCAACAAGCTCCACCTCCTTAAGCGCATCCCTCTCACGGGTTGCCAAAAGCTCAGCCTCAAGCTTAATTGTCCTCCCACGGATAGCCGAAAGATCTGTTTCAGCTTTCGAGCAAGCATCCTCACTAATTGTTGTCTTCCCACGGGTGGCCAAAATCTCAGCCCGAGAAGCCCTATCAGCAGCTTCAAGCTCGACAATCCTCCCCGAAAGCAAAGCTCATACCTCCTTCAAGACCTCGTGGTTAAGCTTTAATTGGCCGTAAAAATGAGCCCTCGAGAACAAGCATACAGATGTTGTAGAAACTTGGAGAAGACAAAAGATAGAAGAATGACCAAGCGCAAAAAAAAAAGAAAAAAAAAGAAAAAGGAAATCTTACTTGAGCCAAACCCTCCAGAAATGTGTTGATGACCCCCTCAGTGCCCAAGGCACTAATCTGCTGAATATCAAATGGAACCACAAATCCCCCAAGCCGTTCCCTAATGGCTTGAGGATCCCCCAGTATAGAACCAGACTGAATCGGTGCCCCTACATGAGCTCCTGCAGGAGGCGTGAACGGTGGGGGGCAGAAGGTATAGGCGGGGAAGTCTCAGGAGTAGCACTCGAAGTCACCAACTGAAGGTGTCACTTGGTGAGCGCTCGCCTCGATGTGCACATTATCTGTCCTCGCCACCTTGGGAGGATGAGCGCCTCTACTGGCGCCCCCAGAGAGGATTGATCCAATCACCGCCCTATTCATTGCAGCAAATGAGACAAAACGTTATCTGAGTGACCATCGCCTCATAAAAGATAAGTCACAAGGTAAGTCCACATACCTTTTCTCTTCAACAAAGCACAACCTGATTTCTATGAAGAACATTCAAATTTCTTCGCCATATTTAAAGCGTAAGAACGCTTGTGTCTTTGTCGAGGCGAGCCTTCACAGCTCCAAATTTTCACTCTTGTTCTTTGGAGAGCACCGACATACCTGCAAGGAGATGTTGAGCATATATATATATATATATATAAGGGGGGCAACTCAAAAATGCACCAGGTTAATTGGCAGCTCCCCAACGCATTGAAACCAAGGCCTTATCAGACTCAGCAGCCCATTCTCCACTGATAAAGAAAAAGCGAGATTTCCAGCCATGGCAGTTGGAGCGTAACCTAGTGAACACCATACAACTCTTTGAAGTAAAATAGTACCAGCCCCTATTTGGTGTAGGAGTCTCACTCAAGTTGTAAGCCCCATGAAACTCTTTGGGAGAAGCATCTTCGTGATGCACTTTCTTCCATAATACGAGAAAGCCCAACAAGACTCTCCAACCATTGGGCGCTAACTGCCCTGGAGTAAGAGAAAAATAGTGCAAAATTTGACAAATGGGATGGGACATGGGGAACCTAAGCCCGACCTCGAGTATCTCCTCGTAAATGACAATGTCACCAGAGGAATCGTCGCAAGCACATTCACCCTTCTCGGCCCAGCGACACGACACAGTGGGTGGAATATGATAAGTAGAAATAAGCCTCGAAATCTCATCATCAAAATTGAGTGAGCTGAAAAGGGTACTTACTTTAGGCCTGTCATTATCCGGGATCGACTTGCTTTTATGTTTCATCTTCCGGGGTCTTAAAGAATGGGGTGCTTTTGCAATGCTCTACTCAGTGGCTAGAGAGACATCTGAAACCCCCTGCTCGCCAGCTAGCTCCTGCTCGTCCAAAGCAAGCTCTTACTCGCCCAAGCCTAGTTCTTGCTCGCCCAAGGCTGATCCTCCTCGCCCATGCTCGCCCAAAACAGGCTCCTGTTCGCCCAAAGCAAGCTCCTGCTCGTCCAAGCCTAGTTCTTGCTCATTTAAACCGATCTCATTCGCTTGGGACACCCACTCAGCCAGATCATCTCTCCCAACTACTGCAACGGCTTCCAAATGGATCTACACCTTTAGCAGCGCCGTGCATGGCGTTATCCACCATGGCAGCCTCTTGGGAGCTCACTTCATCAGTTAGTCCACTCCCATGGCTATCTCTTCCTTTATTCGACATTAATCTCTAAGAAGTCCTCACTGAAAAGAGATCTGAAAAAGAACAGGACACAAAACCCCAAAATCTACGACCTAGGTTCTTCAAGAATGAGAGAGAAGGAGTTCTGCAAACTAGAGGAGTTTATCTGAAAAGGGGAGGGTCAAAAGTTAAAAGGAATTTCCAAGGAATTTGAATTTAAAGGTACTTTTACTATTTAAGTCATAACTTTTGATCCGTAACCCCGATCGGGGCCCGTAATATATCAAAATGACCGTATCGACGAGATCTACAAAGTTCATCACCTTTGGCCATGATGCATGCTGTTAAAAGCCCGAAAAAGCCTCCGAAGCGCATGTTTTGGCCTCTTGAAGTTTTTTCTAGTTTTGTTAAAAATTTGAATTTAAGCCGAATGCCCTCCTTTCCAAGTTTTGTTAGACACAGGGCATTGGGGGGCAAATGATGGGTCTAATTCAAGGATCCAGTCCATCTCATAGGCCTCATGCTCCAGCCCATCTCATAGGTCCATATGATAGGCCCAAGCTCAAGAAGTCTGGCGAGCCCAACAAATGTGATCTATCATAGCCGGGTTAATTAAGCACGTGCACATCATGAAGTGGTCAAGCCTCATCTCCGGACCTCACGGAGAGCACACACATCACCTTGCACGTTAGGAAGAAGTTGGGAGCTCCACTAAAGTAGTGGTTACATGCTCACCCCAAAACGGTCACGGTCGCTATAAATAGAATACCTTACCATCATTAGGGGAAAAACAACTAAATCTTGTATCCAATAGCTTATGCTCTTTGTATTCTCTCCAACACACATAATATAAAATGCTAAGCCACCATAGCCATTCAACAGTGGACTAGGTCAACTTGACCGAACCACTTTAATACTTGTCTTATTTCTTACTTTAATTACCGCTTTATAATTACTTGGGGATAAATAACGTTTTGTACTGGGGTCCGGTTTTCATTATGCTTACCGAAACTTTTTTTGTTACAATCGAATAACTGTACTTTCAAAAACTTACAAAATGGTCATTCCGTTAGATTTTACGTCCAAAAAGCAGACGGAATCTTGTTTATCTTGAAGTTGACTCCATTTTTTTGCTTACGTGGAGCATATAAAAGAAAAGCAGGCGGATTATTATATCACAAACCAACAAAACTATTAAATTAACTACTTCACCTAAACAATTCCAAAACTAATAATAATAATAATAATAATAATAATAATAATAATAATAATAATAATAATAATTTCAAAATAATAATAATAATAATAATAATAATAAAATACTATTAATAGTAATAATTTTAAAATTCTGTTTTTAAAACTTTTAAGAAAAAATCTGTTTTTTAAAAAAATGCTTTTTTTAAAAAATTGTTTTTAAAAAATTTCTGCTTTTAAAATTCTATTTTTAAAAAAAGTCCGCTTTTTAAAAAACGTTAATTTTTTATAAAAACAGAATTTTTAATTTTTTAAAAAAGCGTTAATTTTTTTAAAAGCAACTAATATTTTTTAAAAAATCTGCTTTTTAAAAAAGCGTTAAATTTTATAAAAAAACAGATTTTTTTAATTTTTAAAAAAGCGTTAATTTTTTTTTAAAATTCTATTTTTAAAAAATAGAATTTTTTAAACACAGAATTTTTAAAAAAAACAGATGTTTTAAAAAATGTGACTTTTTAAAAAACAGATTCTTTTTAAAAACAGCTTTTTTAAAAAAAACAGAATTTTAAAATGTTAATTTTTTTAAAAATGTTAATTTTTTTAAAATTTCTATTTTAAAAAAATAGAATTTTTTTAAATTTTTTTAAAAAAAATAGAAATTTTAAAAAATAGACTTTTTAAAAAAATAGAATTTTAAAAAACAAATTTTTTTAATTAAATAGCCTTTTAAAGAAACATACTTTTTTAAAAATAGAATTTTTTTAAAACAGAATTAATGTTTTTAAAAAATATTAGTTCTGTTTAAAAAAATATTAGTTCAGTTTAAAAAAAATTAACATTTTATAAAAATTAAAAAAATTCTATTTTTATAAAAATTAACGTTTTTTTAAAAAAACGGACTTTTTTAAAGAAATATTAGTTCAGTTTAAAAAAATTAACGCTTTTTAAAAAATTAAAAAATTCTATTTTTATAAAAATTAACGTTTTTCAAAAAAACGGACTTTTTAAAAAAAAATTAGTTCAGTTTAAAAAAATTAACGCTTTTTAAAAATTAAAAAAATTCTATTTTATAAAAAATTAACTTTTTTAAAACAGACTTTTTTAAAAAATAGACTTTTTAAAAACAGAATTTTTTAAAAATAGCTTTTTTAAAAAACAGACTTTTAAAAAACAGAATTTTAAAAACAGATTTTTTTTAAATTTTTTTTTAAAAACACAATTTTAAAATTATTACTATTAATAGTATTTTATTATTATTATTATTTTGAAATTATTATTATTATTATTATTATTATTATTATTATTATTATTATTATTATTAGTTAGGTGAAGTAGTTAATAGTTTTGTTGGTTTGTGCTATAATAATCCGCCTGCTTGCCTTTTCTGTGCTCCACGTAAGCAAAAAATAAATCAACTTCAAGATAACAAAAGATTCCGCTTCTTTTTTGACGAAAAATCAAACAGAATGACCATTTTGTAAGTTTTTAAAAAGACATGTCGATTGTAATAAAAAAGTTTGATATTCTGAACGAAAACCGGACCTCAAAGATGTCGACCAAAACGTTATTTATCCCTAATTACTTGATTGGTGTTTGTACAAAGTCCATTTTGTGCATCATCAAAAATCTTTCTACTGTTTTGGGACTTATTATGGAAGGATGGGTAATTAGTCCTTCTTGCCAAAAAAGAAGGGATGGGAAAGGTTTCTAAGGAGTCCTAGCAATGATTCTCGGCAAGTAATGCCTACACGATTGGCTATGTTGCAATTGTGCCTTAAGTGAAGCAAACTGTGAAAACAAGACTTGCTTTTGATGTGTGTAATCTAATTCACTCTTTGGTTTATTCCATGCAGTACACTGCTGTGTTTGATCAGTTGAAACTAAAAGTAGTGAAGGGACAACAGGGCAATAATAAAGGTGCAGAATCATCTCCGCAAGCTCTTTCTGCATTTTCTGCTTTTATGTTGGGTGTTGTCTCAAAATGTGTTGCCACCTGCTTAACATACCCTGCAATCAGGTCAATATTTCTACTTTTTGCTTTCTCTTATTAAGTTACATGTTCCCTTTTACTTTCACATGTTGAATTTTGGAGGTATTTATTATACATATTGGCATACGAATATAGAACATGCCATTGTATGGTGCTCTCTGTGCCATATGGAAAAGGGAAGGCATATTAGGATTCTTTAAAGGCTTGGACGCCCAGATCCTAAAGACAGTGCTCAGCTCTCAGCATTGCTCTTAATGATAAAGGAGAAGATAACAAAGAGCACATGGGTACTGCTATTAGCAATTCAGAGGTCTGTTTTTATTTATAACCAGGACCAGATTGAAGAGCTCTTAAATTTGTGAAGATAATGGTGGACCAATTCCCTACTTCGAATTGCTTTTCAAAAGCTTTAAAACCACTATATTTGCCCTATAGCTGTTGATGCCTCCAAGAAGATTTTCTTCCTCATGGTGACGAACAAAATTAGTACACATACATAATAAAAGAAAAGAATGGTTATAAAAATAGTGGTATTTGTCCTGATAGTAATATTTGGCCCATTTTTGAACTATGGCAAATACATGCCACGTGGCATATATTGAATTGTAAACAATCTGTTGATTGAATATTTATTAAATATATGCCACGTGCTGATTGTTATATTGTTAACCTATAATACGTAATTGTATTTTAATAATTAGTTAAATTATATTATAATTAATTGTTCATCATTTTTTGATGTATAAACAAGTTTAAATTATAGTTTAAAATATGTTATTATTAATAAGGGTATAATAGTCTAAACGATATTTTTTTATCCAATCCTTTAATTAACTCTGGAAAAAACAAACATAACATGAGATTATTTTAAGTTATCCCATGAATAATCCCATAAAAAATAAATATGTAACTAGGACTATTTAATCCTAGAATTAATAGTCTTTAAATTATAATCTCATAAATTATAATTTCAAAATTATAATCTTTGCAAATAAACTTTAATGCCCAACGTCTAATTTAAAAGATAAATGGGTTAGAAACTTCAAATAAGCTCATTCAGCACAATTGAGAAATGGTCTATCAAATTCATTATTGCATTAACCAAGCTCTAATACATAACCACATTCAGCCCAAATGGGAAATGGGTCGGATTAGTCCATTATACTTTCCAAATGACTAGATTACCCTCCTTCGGATCTTCCCAAATCTGAATCTACTTCCTTCGCGGCTTCATTACACACCCTCTTCGGCCTTTGCAACAAGAGAAGTTAAGCAAATGGCACCAAAAACAAACAAATCTCTTTGCTCAATTTCTTCTCTGTTTATCTCACTCTCTCTCCTCTGCATCTTCTCACTCTCTTTATTCTTCCTCTCCAGACCCTACTCACTACCTTCTTCGTCTCTTCACTCCCAGAACAGTGCAAACCTAACCAATGATTCCATCAAAGTTTTCATTGCAAACCTACCCAGATCCCTTAACTACGGTCTCTTAGAAAAATATTGGTCCTTAAACTCCGATTCAAGGCTCGGAAGTGAAGTAGACAACGAAATTCGATCGACCCATATGCCCAAAAGCCTTAAATACCCGCCATATCCGGAGAATCCATTGATTAAGCAGTATAGCGCCGAGTACTGGATCATGGGTGATTTGATGACCGCTGAAAAGATGAGAATTGGGTCGTTTGCGAGGCGGGTTTTGGTTGTGGAGGAGGCTGATGTTGTTTTTGTACCTTTTTTTGCGACGTTGAGTGCTGAGATACAGCTGGGTGTTGCTAAAGGGGTGTTTAGGAAGAAGGCTGGGAATGAGGATTATGAGAGGCAAAGAGAGGTGGTGGATTTTGTGAAAAAGACCGAGGCTTGGAAGCGATCCGGTGGCAGAGATCATGTTTTTGTTCTTACTGGTGAGTTTGGTTCTATTCAAATTTTTTTGTTATTATAAATTGAGGATGATGATTATGATAATGTTTGTCAGCCAGTATTAGTTATCAGTGGGATCAAAATTATTGACCTCCTGATCTAAAACTGGAAATGAAGGACAAAAGGGTCAAATTGAATTTATTTATTTTTTAGCAAGCAAAACAAAAAACTGGATAGCATTCATCCCGAATCGGCACATGAACTGATATAATTCCTGTACAGACTTTTACGCAATTTGGACTTCATATATATAAGAAGCTAGATATATGAAAGAGTTTACAGAGTTCTGAATGCAAGTATTGAAACCTTATTGCATTTACTCTTTGTGAAAATTTGTTAGTGCAGATAGTTCCTTGTGAAGGCTGGAATAGTATCATATACAGCATAATGACAAAATGTAGCTTACCGTGAGATCCTTTTCACTCCCAAATAATTCTCATTTCCTTTTTTTCATCTGGAAATGTATATTCAGTAAATCCGAAACCAGAAAATAGCTAGTTAAGCCACAGCACTGAGGATTATAATATTCAGAAACTGGGCAACTAACTATTGCCCACTGATTCCATCTGCATAAAGGAAAAAATAATAACGAGAAACTTAACAATCAGTAAATATCCCTTGAATAAAGTTTCAAAACATGGCCTGCACAACATGGATACTAGAACATGAAAAATCCATACAAGATTATTGATAGAATCAATTCTAGTTTCACAATCTTTTAAAGTGCATTCGCCTGATTTAACAGCAACATGTAAAGAAATCAAAGGGCAGTTAGCAGCCCAACAATAGCTTCATGAGCTTATAATACTACACTAAACAAGGATATATCTGAATATGCCAGAGAAAACAATCACCATGTTTGAGACTAACATCATTTTAAATAGAGAGCCGTATTATGTGCTTACCACACATAATTGTCTTTAGGAACACTTGAAAGTAGATGGATACACCACCAAAACTAAATATACTCAAATTTGACCATAGCATGTGCTTACCACACACAATTGTCTTCAGGAACACTTAAAAAGTAGATGCATACATCACCAAATCTAAATATACTCAAATTTGATTAGAAACTATAGTGATCATCAGAGTAACTGCTGACTTAGTTGATTCAAATTTATGCGCAATTATGAGGACATCTAATTAGAGGAATTCAATGTCCAGCTTAGGTAAGTAATGTGCAAGTTGAAACCTCAAAAACTATTTAAGCGATTGAAATTGATCAATGCAATACATAAGCTAATGGCAACACAATTAGATGAATGGAAATGACTGACATGTAAATAAATGCTATGACTCGCATAGATAAATTGACATGACTTCATGTAAAACAAACTGTTAATGACTGCTAGTAATATAAAAGGACACTTGGGATTGAAAGTTGAAACTAGAACTAGTGTGGCAAAATCACCAAAGTGTCCATGATCATTCCATCTAGCCCTATTGTGTACTAAGTCGTATCACAAATGAATTTCCAATACCACCATAGTTCTAGTTAAACTACTGTCAATGACTCCTGGAAAATAAAAAGATCACAAGGGCCCATAAGCCCAAGAACTTTATTATGATAGTATGAAGCAAATGGGATCTTGCACTTTCGGGGGCATATCGATAGAACTTGTATATGATTACAGTGATAATATAATCAATAGTACATTATACCTGTTGACCCATAATAGGCTTTTCTAATCATAAATTTGTTCATGATTATGTAAATATTAAAAATAATATAAATTATTATCTAATTCAAGAAGATTAGTGGAAGATGCTTATATAAAGGAGGTTGAAAATGTTCTTTTGTACTACGAAGATTTAATCTGGAGTATCTAAATAATATAGATGGCCCCTACAATTTTTTTTTGCATATTACCTACAACCAAAGAAAAAAAGATATTTACTGCATGCATTAGCTTATGAATTAGTCTCTGGATTCTCAGGTTATGTTAAAACTTGAAGCATTCTTTGGCAGACCCTGTTGCAATGTGGCATGTCAGAGCTGAGATAGCCCCTGCTATTCTTCTAGTCGTAGATTTTGGTGGGTGGTACAGGCTTGACTCAAAAGCATCCAATGGTGACTCATCGGATATGGTACAACACACTCAAGTTTCTCTTCTGAAAGATGTCATTGTGCCGTACACCCATTTACTACCTAGATTGGACATATCAGAAAACCATAAACGACACACACTTCTTTACTTCAAAGGAGCTAAACATAGGCATCGGGTCAGTATTCAATGTCTATAACTATTATTCTCATACAACGTTTCATCTAATATGAATCTTGGTTACAAATTCGAGAATTATGTGAACTTATCATTGAAGAGGGCACTATAGCAATTCAATTTAACAATTCTCTTTTAAGTATGCTTGCCACTTGACATAAGATATATATTGACCGTCAAATGAGCAGGAGTCGGTCATAAGATATATGGCACGAAGCACCTCCCACATTCTAAAGTCTTCTATTAAGCATGTTTGCCATTGACATAATTTGTTTTTCGTTTACTTGCAGGGTGGATTAGTGAGAGAAAAGTTGTGGGATCTGTTGGTTAATGAACCTGGAGTTATAATGGAAGAAGGTTTTCCTAATGCCACTGGAAAGGAGCAGTCAATAAAAGGGATGAGGACTTCTGAATTCTGCCTGCATCCAGCTGGGGATACACCTACTTCATGCCGACTTTTTGATGCCATCCAGAGTCTCTGTATACCAGTCATTGTCAGTGATGACATTGTGCTCCCATTTGAAGGTACGATCGATTATTCAGAATTTTCTGTGTTCGTTGCAGTTTCTGATGCGCTCCAACCAAATTGGCTTGTCCGACATCTTAGAAGCTACTCCGACTTGCGAAAGGACAGACTTCGCCTGAATATGGCTCAGGTTCAATTGTTATTTGAGTATGATAATGGCCATCCAGGTGGTATTGGCCCTATTCCTCAGGATGGTGCTGTAAATAACATATGGAAAAAGGTTCTCCAGAAGTTGCCAATGATTAAAGAAGCTATAATTAAGGAGAGGAGGAAGCCACCCGGGGTATCAGTTCCACTTCGTTGTCATTGTTCATGAGTTTAAAGGTCTGTAATGGTATTTACCCTTTTCATTTCTTGTATGCTTTTCTATTTTATTTCCTTTAGTATTTGCCCTACTTCTGTTCTGGGGTGGGCTCAATTGTTGTTAGCTGCAATGCCTTGTAGAAATCTGCCAGAAAAAATGAAAATGATGAATTTTCACGTGTATTTTTAGCGAATAGTAATGGAAATATGTTCTGAAAGAATCTATTCATGCTTATTTTAATCAGAACTGAAGTAGCATACTATTCATACTGCTATTCTATGAGGATTTGCTCTTGATTTAAATTTCTTAAATAAAGTATGAAATTATTTGGCTCTTTGTTTGCATGTTTGAAGTCTCTCTCTCACATACACACAATCATAAACACACGCTCACACACATACGCGCGCACACACACAGAGTCAGACGGATAGTCTTTCTCTTTCCTTGGTTGTGAAGAAGAACGAAACAAACATCTTCAATTGGTGCTGCTGTTTAAAGCATCCTTCTGCAGAAGGAAAGGATACCCAATTCCCTTTCTCTTGGAAGGGAACAAAACAATCAAAGTACCTACAACAGACTCGACTAGTACAGGGACAATGCAGGAGACTTTCCTAGGCAACTCAGGATAATAGCATTCCACAACATCTTTTTGTGATGCAGCAAATGTGAGAAATGCAACCGACGACAGTGTTGCATGGAAGAGATCGGCCCATCTGAGCCTGTATTCATATGGTGAACGCGGTTTTCTTGCTGCACCGTTCAGAGGCAATATCCCAGAGAATGTTGCGATACCATAGTACAACCTTCCTCTCGATGTTCTATAGCTATCTGTTAGTGAAAAGAAGATGCAATACAAAGAAGCAAGGGTTAGAAAGAAACCCAGAGTCCAGCGGTCCAAGGTGTTACATTGTCCATCATTTGTTATGACGGGAGTGAAATTGGTGAAGGCGAGGACAGTGGCAGTGGGTAGTAGAACATTGAGGCGAGCAGTCCCACTTATAATCGTATTAAGAAAATTTACAAAATGGGTTTCGTCTTGTGTTTCATTTCTTCTACCTCCTAGATGATAGTGTTTTTCATCTTCGCCACTGCCACTATCAGCGTCTTCTTGATTAGCAATGTTTTTGGGAATTGAATCTCCCATTGTTGTATAGCTGGCAAGAGGGATTAAAATGAAGAGTTTGTTGGACTGCTTAAGATTATAACAGTTAATGAGCTCTTAAGAATCATTCTTTGGTTAGAGTAAGGGGGAAAGCAAGTTGCTTTTGTTTAGAGAAATGAATTTGCTTTACATTTCTACCCTAGTGAATTCCATTTGTGGGAAAAGAAATGAAGCAGATATGCTTCAACTTTACTGTATTACTTCCACCCATTTACCATTTACCATTTACCTTTACAGGAAAAAGTTGAATTTGTATAGTGTAGAGTTGCATTGCAACTTTAAATCTTTAATATTATAAATAATGTTGAGGAAACTGGAGGCCAGGTGGTTCACAAGTTTTTTTTTTTTTACCTCCACTTGATTTTGTAGGGACTGGACATAGTTGATTATTTCATCCAACATAAGGGATTTGCCTGTTTCCTAAAATTTCAGTTAGAGCCACTTGAAGCTGTCAGATTAACCCCATAAATATATACATAGAGAAAAAAATATATTTAGAGACAGGAAAAAGAAAAAAGAGAGACAAAGTAGAGACAAATTTCTGAGGTAGTTGTTCACCTTGTCACACCCAGGTACAAGAGCTTGCAACAGCTTCATCCTCTCACTTATTTTTTCTCTCCTCACCTGAAAGTAAACCCCGTTTAGGCAAAATTAAGTAATAAATAAATAATGCAAAAAATACTACTACTATTTTTAATACAAATTAAGACCTCATGAACAGTTAGTTGAGTGCGTATGAATGTATATATAGGATACACAAAATTTGGTGTTTTTCTGTGCATTGAAATAATTGTGATAAAGACAAGGGTGCCCCTCAATTATTATAAGGGAAGTTTCTCTTCCTCTGTTTTTTTTTTAATTTTGATCAATTGATCAATACAGTGTCGACACGCATGCGGGAGTTAATCAATCTCCTCGTAGAAATTTGTTTGCATTGGTACCTTACCTCGTGTTCATGTAATTTTATATTTTTCGGTGGGGGGACTGCTTTGCATTTCATTATAAACTTGAAAATATCCATCTGTTGAAAAACAATGATTCTGTTGGTTATATGTTGAATTGTCCGAAATTTAAAGGATTACAAACTATTGCTACAACTCATTCTCATTTCTAGGAGTCAATGTTAGTTTTATTTGTCTATATATAGGGGAAAAAATATCATTACAGGGGATTCTGTTTCCATATTCATGGAAAACAAATTGTATTTCAGTTTCTGCAGTAGAAAGCATCACTCTGCAGCAAGAAAGGATACCCAATTCCCTTCCTCCTAGTAGGAAACATGATGCACAGAACACTAATCACAAACCCAACCACCAGAGGAACACTATTTGTAAGCTTTCTCGGCAAATCCAGATCATAACAACTCAAAACATCAGAATGGGATGCAGCAAAAGTTAGAAAAGCAAGCAATGAAAGCATAGAATGGAAAAGATCACCCCATCTCAGCCTATAATCCGATGGCACACAGGGCATCTTTCGCCTTCCACAAAAGGTCCATATCCCATTGAATGTTGCCAGGCCATAATACAACCTCCCAGTGGCTGTTCGGAAGCTATCAGTGAAGGCAAAGAAAATACAAGAAGCAGCCGAGAGGACCAAGAAAAAACCCATTAGCCATCGGCCTAAACTACTGCATTGCCCGTCTTTAGTTATGAGGGGAGAAAAAATGGTGAAGGCAAGGACTGTGGCAGCGGGTAAAAGAACGTTGAGGCGAGCTGTGCCACTTAAAATCGTGCAGAGGAGAGAGATGGAATCGGGTTCATCTATGTCTTCGTCGTCTGCTAGAAAGTAGTGGTCTCCAGCTTCTCCTGTTTCTATCAAGTTTTCGCAGAATGAGTTGTGCATTGTTGCTGGAAAATTGAGAAAAAGTACTAGAGGTGTTACTGTGAGGATGTGGCCTGGGATAGGAAGGGTTTAATAGTTGATAACTTAATGTGTATAGGAAGGAGATACTTTGTTGAGATGGGAGGGAAAAAGAATTCCTTTTCCACACTTCTTCCTTTTTCTTTTCCTTGCTAAACTATGAAGAGGGAATGTATAATTCCTTTTCCAAGTTTTCAAGTGGCTTTGGGTTTTGGTTTAACAAGTGAATTCATACTACTTTGAGATGATGCCATTACCTGCATAAACATCATCTTTTGCCATTATCTTGTGTAGAAAAAAAAAAGATAAAGAAAAACAAAAGGCAAAAGTAGCAAAAATATATATATTAAAGCTAAATAAAAAAAATCAGAAATTAAATAAAACTCTCATAAATCGAAAGTCAAATAAAACTCTCATATTGGGACTAACAACGTGGTAAGGTTAGGGCCGTAAATGGACATATTTGAATCTGAATACAGTGATATCCGTATCCGAAAAAAAAAATCCATATTCACGGATTTCTTAAGGTAACATTCGAATTTGAATATTATTCGTTTCCTAATAATTATCTGAATTAATTAATTAAAATTAGTAAATAAATAATTTAAAAAATTACTATTATGATTTTAATATAACATGACAAAATTATCAACCATATGAATAAGTTATAAATTTAAGAAGAAAAAAAATTAATCACTCTATTTAACAAAATATTTTTATGGAAGATATTAAAATATATTATATTTTTTATCATATTTTTATATTATTATATTTTAAAAATAATAATATAAAAGATACATAAAATATTAAAAAATATTTATGGATATTTTTATATTATATTATTAAAAATATTTTTATATTTATCTTATTCGATAAATATGTTGGCTAACAATTTTAAATGGATATATATATATATATATATATATATATATATATATATATATATATAGAGAGAGAGAGAGAGAGATCAGAAATTTATCATCACTTATCTTTACTTTCACATATGTTCACCCCTTTAGCGACGGATTTCATGACGGTTTGATATGTACAAGCTGTAAATATACTTTTTAGCGACGGACAACATATAGCGTCGCTAAAGTATATAGATTTAACGGTTAGTATGATCGAACCGTCATAAAATCATAAAAAAGGAGGTGTTATGATGAAAATAAGATCTAAGATATCAATTCGATAGTATATATATATATATATATATATATATATATATATATATCTGTTTATTTTTGAATATTTATAATTAAATATAAATAATATCCGTTTAAATTAAATACAAACATGGACAAATATCTCATTTTTCAGATACCATCTACCGCTCTTCCTTATGTTATCTTTTGGAATGGTTTGTTTGAGTGGAACACTAGTGAGCAGTGTTCCAATATGATGAAACTAGTACATAAAATCATAAAATTGAGTTATGATTTAGCTATTCATTTCTACCGTAGCATCCTTTTGTTTAATGACACCATTTATAATTTTTAAGATATAGACTTTTTCTAATATTTCAATTACACTACTATCAACTATTTTTTTTGTTTTAATTAGTGATATAGGATTAAACTAATAGAAAAAGGTTTATTTAGGTACTTAATTTAATACTGATAAATACTACTTGGAAAATGACTACTGAATACATTGCCTAGGACTGTTTTATTTTTTGTGATATATATATATATATATATATATATATATATATATATATATATATATATACACGTTCAACATGACGTCAAACTGATATCAGATTACGTCATCAAATCAAATCAATTTTAAAACTCGTTGAGTCAACTCGGTTATTTTTTATGAAATTATTCTGATCAATCTCGGTTCTTACTCTTCCGTTTCTCATATCTCTTTTCAGATTTCCCATCGTCTTCCTCTTCTTTCACCTGATCAAATTGATACAAATTCCCCCATTTACTGTATTTCTCCCTCTAAATCTATATTTATATTTACAAATAAAAATTTGATTTGTTTCAATTTTACTGATGTTTCTGCTATATGCAAGTTACCTGTTGAATGAAATGTCAAAGAGAAAAAAATATTTGATATTCGCAAGGTTCCATCAGTTTTTTGTTACTGTCAGTCCAAAGTTGTGTTGTGCAGTGAAATAACATTTTTCTCAGCTGAAAAAGTTAGTTACTGAAAGAATATTTAAACTCTTAATTTATCTATATACGATTTGGCTTTTTTACCGTCTGATTGCTGAACTATTTGATATTAGTATGGTTACATTGTAAAAGGTCAGTGAATGGCATATAATAATGACACAATCAGACACGTTGTGCAGAAATATTATTCATTAATTATAGGTTAGCAAGTTCTGATTCATACTATTTGATGAAATTCTACAAAGAAGAGATAAGTTCATGTTTCATTTTTATTTAGAAACAATTGCAAACTACGTGACAAAATGTTTGAAGATCTTAAATTTACCAATATACTTATGTTCTAATGAAACATGGAATTACTATTTCTACCTCATGTAACATTTCTTACTATCATATTTCCTACCTTCATTTTCACCTTCTTTTAATTATACCCCAAAATTCTGAATATGGTTATTATAGAATATTGTTAGGATAAAGCCTAGAGATGTTGTGAAAATGAACTACGGATGATATGTATGTATGTATGTATGTATAGGGATTGAACCTTTAAAATATCTACAAGTGCAAAAGATTTTGTCATCCTTGTTACTTTTGATCCTGATTTTTGTCCCGAGTCAACTTGGACATTACTAAACATATTTTGAGTGTATTCAATTATCTGTTCTCATGTAATAATACCTTCCCTTCAATTATGGTTGTAGGATGGAGAGAGCCTAAGATGGGTAGACACAGTTTCACTATGCCAAAAGGTGCATGTATGGGCTACTCTATCACTCTCTAAAAAATATATGCAATTATATAAGTAAGTCTATAGCCATACTATGTTTACTACTTTTTCTCGGAACGAAACTAAAAAATTTCCTCCTGTTGAGATACTATGTTGTTTCCAGGTTGTTAAAAGAGCTCTCCAGCTGTAGACCTACAAACTTTTCAAGATTTACGAGATAAAGCTTTAGGCCACTAACCAAGGTTGCGTAAAATCGAAGTTATGGTGCAAGCATTGCCTTATAAGTGTATAAATTATAAGTAAATCTTTTAACCATGTGTTTATAATTATAATTAATTGAGCACATATATTTATATGTATTTATTGGTATATTGTGATTGTGTTATAGATATTTATCAAAGTTTTTTTAATATTTTTTTATGAATAGTACTTTGTGACGAACCTAAAGAAGGTGAAGAAAGAAATGGTTAAATGCTCGCTATCAATGAGGTAAATTGTGTGCTGTGATGTTTAAAATTTATCTTTGGTAAAATTAAATATTAGTGATGTGCACACATTGAATGATTGTGTAAGAAAATAAATAACTCTTGAATGTATTGGGTTGGTGATGCGAAAGCAAAATATTATGGATTAAACTAACTCTTGAATGTATTAGATTGACGATGTGAAAGCAGATATAAGTGTATGGTAAATATTATGAATTTGAGTGATAGCCTTTTAACAGTTAGATTTCGGATCCCTCATGCATATAATTAAATATTAGCTTTGTTTATATATATCCTATTAAATTAATCATTGATTTATTTTATCGAGTCTTCACTATTCTATAGTCTTATGCTTATTGGGTGGTGGTGTGAGTTGTATATATTTTTAGGTAGTTGTTTTCATTAGGAATGTACTATGTGTTTTTGTTTTCTTGATTTACTAATGTTTGATTTTTTATAATATTTTGTACAAAATTTGTTAATAGGCGAATAAGGGGTGCATGCTATAATAATTCAACTAATTAATATGAATTGTGTACGTACTTGAGTTCTTTTTTGACATGAATATTGGACAAAATATTAAATTTATTGTTCAAACTAACTCGTGTGTTGCACAAATTATCAACTAGTTGTTATGAAGTAGTTGACATATAACTAACAACCACTAATCTGTTTTCCATTTCCAGTTCACGATTAATATCAAATGTTTTTTTTTCTTTTTTAAAATATAAAATTATTATTAATTTTTTAAATTAAGTTGAGATAATTTCAAACTCAAAATTAATATAAATTTATTTAATTTAGCCAATATAATGATGAAAATAAAAACTACCTAACAAATACTGCTAACCAATTGGAGATGCGGTAAGTATCAAATGATCTTAGAATTAAATAATAATAAATAGTTCATAAAAGTAAAAAAGAAAAAAAATGAAATCACTGAATAAAATAATTCCTAAAATATTAAATTAGCACAAATATAATTCTATCTTGTGCATGATTCTAATACTACAAGTTTAATAAGCCATGTAAAATACGGGTAAATATACAATCTATTTATTGGGTAAACTTTAAATATGACATATTTGTAACAACCCAACTTTTTATGAATAAAGATTTAATTTTCTCTACATATTATTTTAAATAATAAGGTATGGATTTGATATAATATTATAGTTGTGGGTAATATTTACAAATTTTGCAAAATAAGCAAGTTGTCATAAAATATTCGTTTGGTCGGAGAATATTCGTTTTATCAGAGAATATTCGTACAACAACACAATCATTGGTGGACCCCGCAACGAAATTACTGTCGGATTTAGAAAGCAACAGAAATAATCTTTTTATAAAAATAACGACAAGACTTTTACCGTTAAACTATTAAAATACCCGGTGATAAAAGTACAAATAATACGCTGCGTGGTTACTTGAAGCGTAGGCACCAGATTGCACATTATCTTTGATTATTGATGTTTACGTGAGAAGTCACTCGGTTTTATTCAATTATTGCAACAAGATGGTTGATGCATAATATCTCATATTATTGATTCAATTATTATTCTGATGTCGGTACCGCATAATATTTTATATTATTAAATCAATAAATGAGACGATACAGTTATTCATATTAATATTTGTATTATTGACAATGTCTAAAAAGTTCTGTCGAGGAAAGGGATTTGGTCATCTAATTGTGCGCCAATAAAGAGAAGTCCTTATCGAAAAGCCCCCTCTTTCCTGAGAATGATCTGGTTGTTAATATTGTGAGTTATAATATTAATAATGAATAAATATTGAAAGATTAAAAATGTGTTTAGTCAAGTAATTTGTGATAAATAAAAGGGGCTTGTTATGAAGTATTTATTATAAATTTGACTTATTACATGGACCCCCACTTACTCATTTTTTAAAATTATCGGTAGAAAGTTATCTTAATTTTTATTTTATATTGCATAGTATTTGCATAGTATTGCATAGTATTTACATAGTATTGCATAGTGTTGCATAATACTGCATAGTGTTTGCATAGTACTGTATAGTGCTGCATAGTAAAAATCAGAAAATTCGATGAATTCGCCTGAAAGTCCAATAATAATCTAGAAGGGGGGTTGAATAGATTATTACCGATTAAAAAATTATCTTAGGCCTTTTTGAATTTTTGGATAATTAATTTGCAATGTTAGAAATTAATATGCAAGACAGTAAAAATTCAATCACACAATGCACAGAGATTTGTCTGGTTCACAACATACATCCCGGGTATGCTGCTACATCCAGTCTCAAGCTCCTCTCCAGGTCTTGAGATTCTATTACTATCTGTAATAAATACTCCTTCAACAGGCGGAGAAGTCTTTACAAAGTTTTACAGTCAAACTTTCAACTGTTCCGAACTAATCTATCTTGGACAGCAAGCTCCCCGCTCCTTCCTCAAGCTTAGTTGTACTTCTTTTTAGTTTAGTTCTATTCTACGAATTATTCTTGAAACAACAGCCTCTTCCTCACCTCACAAGTACACTAGAGACCCAACTTCTCGTTGACCTCTCTAAGACTCTGGTCTTGGTCGAAGAATTACTCGTCTTTCTCACAAGTACATAAAATAAATTAACTCTGACCTTTTCTCTTTTTACAACTGATTTTACAACAAAATGCTTCTTAAATAAGCAGATAAGAATTTAGTATAGATTGATGTTTCTCAAATAAGCAAATAAGAATTTAGTACAGATGAATGCTTCTTAAATAAGCATATATAATTTAGTACAGATTAATGCTTCTCAAATAAGCAGATATCAATTGAAGTACAAATATATTTATAAAAGTTCAAGGACTTTTATTGTGACGCCCCCAAAATAGGTATACATCACCCATCTTGAGTCGCCAGATACATGGAACAGAACTCAACTACAAACTTAAGTATACAATTGTCATGCAAAATACGACAAAACATAGCTGAGAGTTTAAACACGAATATTGTCTTCTAGACAATATCCACACTCAATGGAGTCCTCATTATAATTATTATCACACTATTTTATAAAAATAGTGAGGACTACTATAGCCACCATCTCGGACCATCACTCCATTTCCCAACTCGTCCTAGCTATATTCTCATTTTCTGAAGAGAACAGTGAAAGAAAAGGGTGAGCTCAACTAGCCCAGTAAGAAATATTATGACTAAGATAATTCAGAATAAATTATCCTTAGCCTTTAACAGTATAACAACTGATAGAATACAATAGACAACACGTTTTAGATCAACAACTGCAGCGGAATAAACAATCCATTAGAAGAGTCAAATAGAACATAATGTCTACTATCTCCTTTAGATTAAAAGTCCATCTTTAATATTTTATTTCTGTAATACTCATCAACAATTCTTTGTTATACCCAAGATAAAAAGAACTCTCATCACCTGTCTTCACCTGAACCACCAAAGATTATAGTTAAATTTAAAATTTATATTTATAATCATGTAAATCAACAGTTTCTCCTTGTCACAAAGGCTTAATAAAACGTTTACTCAATATCTTTACCCCAAAGGCTAAAGATATTCAAATGTAATAACAATGATAATACCAATCAGTTGTCTACCTTTGTATTACGGGCCAAAGATATTCCACTATAAAACCAATGATCATGATCATACCAATCAATTGTCTGTCAGTGCACTACGACCAAAGACATTCAACTGTTAACTAGTGGTCATGATCCTGCCAATCACATCATCAAATTATACATGCACTACGGGCCAAGGATATTCGTTATTATACCCAGTGGTCATGATCATGTCATACACCTGTCCATCTTTGTACTACGGGCCAAAGCTATCAATCAACAGTTCGTCTTTGCACGTAAGCCAAATATATACAACAGTAAAACAAATAATCTACAGTCCATCTTTGCACGTAAGCCAAAGATATACAACTGTAAAACCAATAATCAACAGTCCATCTTTGCACGTAAGCCAAAGATAACTTTCATCACAATATAAGCATGAGGATGATGACAATGATATAAGCATTAATCAAACGAAATAAAAGACAAATATTAAAGACTTGAAATTTATCCAGATTTTAATAATATCCAAATTGTCAACATGATACTGCTTTGTGGAGTAAAATTCAAGAATAATATTCATGTATCAAAAATAATTTGGTCAGAAAAGAAATATATTTTTTGGGTGAATAGTACCAAAATGAATAGTACCACAATGAATAGTACTTGAGAATAGTACCGTGAATAGTACCCGGCGATAAAAAGTGCCCCAATACCCGAGTGAATAATACTAGAGTGAATAGTAACTCGTGAATACTACTTTGGCACAAAAAGTGCCCCGAATACCCAAGTGAATAATACTAGAGTGAATAGTAACTCAGTGAATAGTAACCCATAAATAGTAACTCGTAAAAGAAAAATACCAAAGAAAATGATATTCCATGATGAGTATAAAAGAAATGATATCTCATACGAGTATAATAGAATATACGAAACTGCAAATGGATTTTTCACCCGCCATGCGATAATCCACGTAGACAGATCATTTCCACAATTTAATAAAGAATGAATTCGAAGGGTCATTCACCATGCAGCGGTAGTCCGTGTAGTCAGGTTAGTCCAACATAATAATAAAGAATGGAATAATAGAAGAATTTTACCATGCATGCGGTAGTCCGCATAGACAGGTTATTCCAACAAAATAATAAAGAATGGAGTAACAATCCTTACGAATATTGAACGAGAATAATATTCATACGAATACAAAAAATAATATCTCTTCAGAATATGAAATAAATAATGCCCCTTACAACTATTGAACGAAAATAATATTCCTACGAATATTGAACGAAGATGATATTCTTTACGAATATTGAACGAAAATAATATTCATACGAATACGAAAAATAATATTTCTTCGAATATGAAATAAATAATACCCCTTACAACTGTTGAACAAAAATTAATATTCCTATGAATATTGAACGAAGATGATATTCCTTACGAATATTGAAGCGAAAATAATATCCATACGAATCTGAAAAATAATATCTCTTGAATATGAAATAAATAATACCCTTACAACTGTTGAACGAAAATAATATTCCTACGAATATTGAACGAAGATGATATTCCTTACGAATATTGAACAAAAATAATATTCATACGAATAAGAAAAATAATATCTCTTCAGAATATGAAATAAATAATACCCATTACCTCAAAAGAAGACTGGATACTGGAGTAGTGTAGTAGCATACTGCTCTTTTTCTATCTCTCTATAGCTTCTCTCTATATATCTTATCTCTCTATAATTGCTCTTGTGAGTCTTAGTGAATTGGTGAGAATGAAGGAATAATGAGCTTCTATTTATAGAAAAATATTGTTTCGATAATTGCACGTTTTGGGCTCGAAATATTACAATATAATACCTTCATCTTTTCCTTTATTTTTAATTTAGTTCTGCAAGTATTATCAGACTTGCACCACCTCCCCTAATAGTATATCATGTGAATCAATAGTACAATCATGTGACTCAATAGTTTTATACATGTGAAAAAAATAATTATAGTATGGTACATTCATCTATACCTCCATTTTTAATTTAGTCATGCAAGTATTATCAATCTTGCACCACCTCCCCTAATAATACATGCATGTAAATCAATAGTACACACATGTGAACAAATAGTTATAAACATGTGAATTAATAGCAATTAATTGCTCATTTATCCGATTAATTACCTGATTGGTCAATATAACCTCCAGACATCAATTATTATCGGAATAGATGTCGATTCCCACCAACACTAATAATCTCAACACAATAGAACTATCAATTTTATCTTTAATCAACACGAATTATTCATCATTAATATTATAACTCACAATATTTAACAACCAGCTCGTTCCCATGAAAGAGGGGGCTTTCCGATAAGAATTTTTCCTTATTAGCGCGCAATTAGGTGACCAAACATCTCCTTGAGAGAACTTCTAGACATTGTCAATATTGCAAATAATAATATGAATAACTTTGTCGTCTCAATTATTGATTTAATAATATAAAGTATTATGCAGATGATACTGTTACAATAATTAAATCAATAATATGAGAGATATGATGCAAAAATTACTGTAGCAATAATTGAGTATAACTGAGTGACTTCTTACGTAAGCATCAATAATCAATACCGTATTATTACTATCAACCACGCCATTCATCGTACTTTTTTACTACCGGGTAGTTCAACGGTTTAACGGAAAACTTTCGTAGTTATTTTTATAAAAAGATAATTATGTCATTTTTTAAATACGACAATACTTCCGTTGTGGGGTCCACCAATGATTGTGTCGTCGTACGAATATTCCCTGTTAAAATAAATATTCTTCGACCAATCGAATATTCCCCGACACAACGAATATTTTATATCAACTTGCTTACTTTGCAAAATTTTCAAATGTTACCCACAACTATAACATTATATCAAATCCACACCATAATATTCAAAAATATATTTTGAGAAAAACTTAATCTTTATTCATAAAAGTTGGGGTCTTACAACATCCCCTTCTTATGAAATTTTATCCTCGAAATTAGGGTGCGTACCTGGTATGTCGAAGAGATGATGATACTTCGTCAGATTCTAACTCTTGAGGTATAACGTTTGAGCACAGAATATATTCATTCTTATCCAACATTTTAACAGGTATCTCATTATACGTTAAATCTTCTGTTATATCGTCTAGTTCTAATTCAATAATGTGGTTCGGGTTGTCCACATATTTATGTAACATCGATACGTGAAAAATGTTATGAACACGCGACATACTTGGCGGTAAAGCGAGTCTATAGGCCACAGTTCCTCCTCGATCGAGAATTTCGAATGGCCCAATTAAATCGAGAGTTGAGATTTACTCTCTTCGTCGATTCTTGCTTCTAGAATAACGCCCTCTTGAACCTTCTTCTTCACATTCATCAGCTCTGGGTGTGTAGCTTGAGCGACTTTTAACTTTATCGATTAAAGTCGATTCTACTTGTATATTTGATATCACCACGTGGATCCCTAGAGTCTTTAACTCTATCTTCATCATTTGTAAGTTATACGAAATGGGTTTTTGTGTTAACAACGTCACACTCGTAACCGCATACGATCTTCTACTCAACGCATCAGCTACCACGTTTGCTCTTCCACGATGATATTGAATGGTATAATGGTAATCTTCAACAGCTCGAGTCAACGTCTTTGGCGCATGTTACGTTCGTTTTAGGTGAAGAAATATTTGAGGGTTTTAGAAATGGGTTTTTTACTGGGGTCAATACAAAATTCGATTTCACACTCTAGGGGTAGGTTAGGAAGTCTTTAGGAATACGTCAGAAAATTTATTAACAATAGAAATATCATTCAAAACTGTGACTCTCATCCCAAGATTTGGATAACACGTCTCATTGATACCTATCAACTTGCCATAATCATTCACGGCGTCGCCTACGAAAAGTCTGGCTTTGGTGCATTTCACACAAGGAAGTCACCAGCGAAAGGCTCGGGGCTCTTTACTTATGGCTTGGTATGACAATGATTGACTTTAGTGGTTTGGTTGCTTGGATTCGCATAATAGGTTGGTTAGGAATATGAAAGCTAACAACCTTACGAAAAATAATCAATTTTTGCATGATGAATAGTTAACCAGTCGATTCCTAAAATCACATCAAATGCAAGTATTTTCAAAGAGATAAGATCGACAGGTAATGTGAGGGTGCCGATTTGAATCAAACAAGATTTATAAATAGTGGGTGTAACGAAGGTTTCTCCTAATGGAGTTTCAACCAATAAGTCAAAGTCTAACTTCTCTGGGATCAAATTTAAACGTTGAGCGCAAGTAGGAGAAATAAAAGAGTAGGTAGAACCGGTATCTAATAAGGTATAGACTTCGGAAGAATTTATAATTAAGTAACCCGTGCTAACTTCGTCCGGGTTACTCGCTTTTTGAGAGTCACGAAAAACGCTCTTCCTGAAACCACCGACTTTGTTTTGTCTGTATCCGCCTTTGGTGCCACCGTCCCAGCTGGACTTGATTTCTCTACAGGACAAAATCGAGCTATGTGACCGTCTTTTCCACAACTAAAACATACCTTGGAAGGCTGTGAAAAGTTTGGACTTATGTGTCCCACCTCTCTACATCTGTAGCATCTAACTGGAGGTCGTTCTCCTACCCTAGAATTTGTTGCTGGTGTTGGTGTTGCTGCCGACGTCTTTCCATTATCGTTAAATCTTCTCTTCTTGAATTTTCCACTTGAATCATTTCTTCTATTATCTTGGCCATGATTACCACCGAAGTGGTTACCATTTCTTGCCTGATAATTTCCTTCAAGATGGTTATCGTTGTTTCGATGGCCATTGCCACCGGTACGATTATTATCGTGTTGTTGGTCATTATCTTTTGGTTGGGCTGGCTCATTATCGCGCTCCAATAACTGAGCCCTATTCATAACATCTGAATATAAACAAAGTTTATGAGAAATGAGGTATTGACGTATCTCAAGTTTCAAACTTCTTAGAAACATCCGCATTATTCTCACCTCATTATCAACCAAGTGGGACGCAAACCGGGACAACTCGGCAAACTTAGCTTCGTACTACGACACAATCATATTGTTTTGCTCCAGCTTAATGAAATCTACCTCCTTCGTGTGACGAATACTTTCGGGAAAGTACTTGTCGTTGAACAGTTCTTGGAACTTCTCCCAAGACATCTTCAGTGCGGCAGACTGAGTACATTTTACTGATTCCCACCAGTAATTTGCCTCTCCTCGCAACATGAAAGTGGCAAAGGGAACTTTTTTCTCCTCGGAGCATCCCAAGACATCAAATATCTTGGTGATCTGCTTTATCCACGTCTCCACCTTAAGTGGTTTTGGCTCTCCAAAAAACTCCGGTGGTCCCAGCTCCTTGAGCTGTTTAGCGGTGACCGTCCGAGAATTGCCAGTGTTTCCCCCTGCATTTTGAACAGGACCCGCTCTCGCCTGATGTTGCATGAATTGCATAAAGCCTCTGAACATCCCATTGTTCACCATTTCATCGGTGTTATTGTTTACCTGAGGATTATTATCTTCATGTTGCACATTATCATGGGTATTGATTGTTGGTGACTCAACAATCTCATGTGCTTCATTGCTTATCTCAACATTTTCGGATGCCATTTTCAAATACTGCCACAAAACAAGGATTAATTGACATGTCACATATTATCCCTATACTCTGATCGACCAATTAAATACTAAATAAACTTAGGTAGGTCATACCAACGAAGGAATTCCCCGTCTTTCCCCTCCTAGTTCTTGTCTCACATTTCAGCCAGGGATCATATCCCTAACCTCTGATACCAACTGTGACGCCCTCAAAATAGGTATACATCACCCATCTTGAGTCGCCAGATACATGGTATAAAACTCAACTACAAACTTAATTATACAACTGTCGTGCAAAATACGACAAAACATAGCTGGGAGTTTAAACATGAATATTGCCTTCTAGACAATATCCACACTCAATGGAGTCCTCATTACAATTATTATCACACTATTTTATAAAAATAGTGAGGACTACTAAAACCACCATCTCTGGACCATCACTCCATTTCCGACTGGTCCCAAATTTATATTCTCATTTCACGAAGAGAAAGGATGAAAGAAAAGGGTGAGCTCAACTAGCCCAGTAAGAAATATTATGACTAAGATAATGTAGAATAAATTATCCTTAGACTTTAACAGTATAACAACTGATAGAATACAATAGACAACAAGTTTTAGATCAACAACTGCAGCGGATTAAATAATCCATTAGAAGAGTCAAGTAGAACATAATGTCTACTATCTCCTCTAGATTAAAAGTTCATCTTTAATATTTCATTCCTGTAATACTCATCAACAGTTCTTTGTTATACCCAAGACAAAAAGAACTCTCATCACCTGTCTTCACTTGAACCACCAAAGATTATAATTAAATCCACAATTTATATTTATAATCATGTAAATCAACGATTTCTCGCTTGCACAAAGGCTTAATAGAATGTTTACTCAATATCCTTTTGAAAGGCTAAAGATATTCAAATGTAATAACAATGATCATACCAATCAGTTGTCTACCTTTGCACTACGGGCCAAAGATATTCCGCTATAAAACCAATGGTCATGATCATACTAATCAATTGTCTGTCAGTGCACTACGACCAAAGACATTCAACTGTTAACTAATGGTCATGATCCTGCCAATCACATCATCGAATTATACATGCACTACGGGCCAAGGATATTCGTTATTATACCCAGTGGTCATGATCATGTCATACACCTGTCCATCTTTGCACTATGGGCCAAAGCTATCAATCAACAGTTCGTCTTTGTACGTAAGCCAAAGATATACAACTGTAAAACTAATAATCAACAATCCATCTTTACACGTAAGCCAAAGATATACAACTGTAAAATCAATAATCAACAGTCCATCTTTGCACGTAAGCCAAAGACATACAACTGTAAAACTAATAATCAACAGTCCAACTTTGCACGTAAGCCAAAGATAACTGTCATCACAATATAAGCATGAGGATGATGACAATGATATAAGCATTAATCAAACGAAATCAAGGATAAATATTAAAGACTTTAAATTTATCCAAAGTTTAAAAATATAAAAATTGTCAACATGATACTGCTTTGTGGAGTAAAATTCAAGAATAATATTCATGTATCAAAAATAATTGGTCAGAAAAAAAATATATTTTTTGGGTGAATAGTACCCCGTGAATAGTACCTTGTGAATAGTACTTCGGGAATTGTATCCCGTGAATAGTACCCCGACATGAAAAGTACCCTGAATACCCAAGTGAATAATACTGGAGTGAATAGTAACCGGGTAAATAGTAACTCGTGAATTGTACTTCGGCACAAAAAGTGCCCCGAATACCCGAGTGAATAATACTAGAGTGAATAGTAACTTACGTGAATAGTAACCCATGAATAGTAACTCGTAAAAAGAAAAATACCAAAGAAAATGATATTCCATGGCAGTAGTACAAAAGAAATGATATCTCATACGAGTATAATAGAATATATGAAATTGCAAATGGATTTCACCGTATATGCAGTAATCCACGTGATGGATCATTTTCACAATTTAATAAAGAATGAATATGAAGGGTCATTCACCATGCAAATGCGATAGTCAAGCGTGAGCGAGTTATTCCAACAGAATAATAAAGAATGGAATAACAGAAGAATTTTACCATGCATGCGGTAATCCGCGTAGACAGGTTATTCCAACAGAATAATAAAGAATGGAGTAACAATCCTTACGAATATTGAACGAAAATAATATTCATACGAATATGAAAAATAATATCTCTTCAGAATATGAAATAAATAATACCCCTTACAACTGTTGAACGAAAATAATATTCCTACGAATATTGAACGAAGATGATATTCCTTACGAATATTGAACGAAAATAATATCCATACGAATACGAAAAATAATATCTCTTCAGAATATGAAATAAATAATACCCTTTACAACTGTTGAACGAAAATAATATTCCTACGAATATTGAACGAAGATGATATTCCTTACGAATATTGAATGAAAATAATATTCATACGAATACGAAAAATAATATCTCTTCAGAATATGAAATAAATAATACACATTACCTCAAAAGAAGACTTGATACTGGAGTAGTGAAGTAGCAGACTGCTATTCTTCTATCTCTCTATAGCTTCTCTCTATATAGCTTATCTCTCTATAATTGCTCTTGTGAGTCTTAGTGAATTGGTGAGAATGAAGGAATAATGAGCTTCTATTTATAGAAAAATATAGTTTCGATAATTGCACATTTTGGGACTCGAAATATTATAATATAATACCTTCATCTTTTCCTTCATTTTTAATTTAGTTCTGCAAGTATTATCAGACTTGCACCATGTGACACCCCCAAAATTAGGTATACATCACCCATCTTGGGTAGTCAGATACATGGTACGTAATTTAAATACAACTTACTAATATAACTGTAGGTATGCAATCTGACATAAATCGTGAGTTTGAATACAAATATTGTCTACTAGATATTATACAAACTCAAAAGGAGTCCTCATTACAATTATTATCACACTATTTCACGTAATAGTGAGGACTACTAATGCTATCCTCCGGACCATTACTCCGCTCCCCGACTCAGTCGTCCCGTAATATGTTCTCATTTCTGAAGAGAACAAAGAAAGAAAGGGTGAGCTCAACTAGCCCAATGAAATATTATGACTAAGATAATGCGAATAAATTATCAATAGCCTTCAACAAAGTGTTAAACGATAAAATATAATAAACATCAAGTTTAATCTGCGGTGGAACAAGCAATCCATTAAAAGAGTCAAGTAGAAAATAAAATCTACTATCTTTTATGATTTAAAAGGTTTTTCATCATCATTAAAAGTGAGACTACGACTTTAATAAATAATCCACATCATCGAATCACCCCTTTACTGACCAGGATATTCTTTAAGTATCACGACCATAATTATTCATGCACTACGCCGAGAATAGTTGTGTATTCATTAATGGTCATGATCATGCTAACAACTCATTGTCAATGCATACTACCAATTTGAGATTTTTACCACATCATTTGTAACATTACGGTCATAATTACACCAATAATCCCTCGGTCATAATCATACCAAGTCCATCCATGCTCTACAAAAGCCACGTATGACTTTAAAAAAAATATAAACATGAGGATGATGACAATGATATAAGAATTCAATAAAACAAGTTCAAGAATTATTTTATCCGGAATTATTAACGTCCAAATTGTCAACATGATCTTTGTTTTGTAGAGTAAAATTCAAGAATGATCGGAAGAATATTTCCATGAAAAGATCTTGGATGAAACGCAAATATCAAGGATATTCTACTAATTTCATGGAGTATAGAAGTCAAAGTTTTAACCAACCGGGTATAATAAAGAATGAAATAACAAAAGAAATCACCATGAATGCGGTATTGATAGACGGAGTTATTCCAACGAATAATAATAATAATCGGAACCGGTCGGTGAAATTCACACGAAGCGGGATGTTCCAACAGAATAATAAAGATGGAACCAGATCCGTGTAAAACACACGAGATAGGATATTCCAACAGAATGATAAAGATTTTAACCAGTCCGGTGTAAAACACACATGATGTGATGTTCCAACGAATAATAATAAATAAAGCGGAACCAGTCCTGTAAAACACATGCATGGATGTTCCAATGAATAATAATAGAAGAATGTCACCAAGTATAGGGTAAACCACGTATACAAAGTTATTCCAATGTAATAATAAGCAATGGAATAACATAAGGATTTCACCAAGTATAGGGTATCTGCGTATACATGTTATTATGTATAGGTATATGCCACTTTTACAAAGTTATTCCAATGAATAATAATGAATGGAATAATGAAGTTCTCTTCATGAATAAGAAAGAATAACACCCCTTACGAGTTACAACAAATAATATTTCCTACCTTAGAAGAACCGAATATTGGCAAAGTGAAGTAGCGAGAATACTTTTCTTCTTTCTCTATAGTTTCTCTCTCTGAGTTTCAAATTGAATTCGTAAGAAAATAATGAAGGAATGAGCTTCTATTTATAGGAAAATAGAATGCATAGTAATTAATCCATGAACGGTCCAGATTGATTTACTTTAATCGGCGGTCCATATTTAAAGCAAAATCTTTTAAATAAAATATAATATATTCTATTTATATAAAAACATTTTACTATGACAACACTATGCAACACTATGCAAAAACACACTATGAAAAACACTATATAACACTACGCATAATAAAATATAATATATTTTATTTATAAAATAACTTTAATAAAGTATTACATTTTATATAAAAAGATGTTTACGCTTTATTACGTTAATAATACGAATAAAATAAAACGTCATTATCGCTATAATAATTCATATTATTAATCGACAATAATGGAATCAAACCGGTGACTTCTCACATAAGCATCAATAATCAATACTGGTAGCTACTTATGCAACCACACACGACATTCTTTATTACTTTTACTAAGGAGTAGTTCAACAATGATCAACGGTAAAACTTCCGCCGTTATTGCAATAAAATATTTTTGTCGTTTTCTCAATCCGATAATAATTACATTAATGGGGTCCACCAATGATTGAGTAGTTATACGAATATTCCTGCTAAACCGAATATTCCCAGACCAATCGAATATAATATAACCACTTGCATACTTTGCAAAATTTATAAATATTACCTGAACTATAACATTATATCAAATTATTCCATAATATTCAAAAATAATATTTATAGAAAATTCATCTTTATTTATAAAAGCTGGGGTCTTACAACCTCCCCTTCTTATGAAATTTTGCCCTCGAAATTAGGGTACGTACCTGGTATGTCGAAGAGGTAAGGATACCTTGATTTCATTTCTGATTCTAACTCCCAAGTCATCTCCTCAACATCGTGGTTCCTCCACAAAACTTTGACTTGAGGTATAACCTTGGAGCGTAGAATATGTTCCTTCTTATCCAAAATTTGAACAGGAACCTCTTCATACGTCAAATCTTCCGCTATTTTGTCCGGTTCTAACTCAATAATATGGTTCGGGTCTTTCACATATTTACGTAACATGGATATGTGAAAAACGTTATGAACACGAGACATATTTGGCGATGGCGAGTCTATAGGCCCGCAGTTCCTACTCGATCGAGGATTAAAAATGGACCGATGAATCGAGGATTAAGTTTTCCTCTCTTTCCAAATCTTGTAACTCCTTTCCATGGAGCAACTCTTAACAACACATGATCTCCTATATCAAATTCCACGTCCTTTCGATGAAGATCAGCATAACTCTTTTTTTATCGATTTTGTGAGGTTTTTATCGTTGTCGGATCGTTTGAATCTTTTCCGTAGTCATACGTACCAACTCTGATCCCAACAACGTTGCTTCACCCACCTCATCCCAACATACTGGAGAACGACACTTTCTTCCATACAACGCTTCGAATGGAGCCATGCCAATACTTGCTTGATAACTGTTGTTGTAGGAAAACTCCACCAATGGTAAGAACTTGTCCCAACTCCCCTTGAAATCAAGGACACAGAGTCTTAATAGATCTTCAAGAGTATGAATAGTCCTCTCCATTGTCCGTCCGTCTCGAGGATGATATCTGCCGAGCTAAATCGTAAAATCTGTGCCCATAGCTTTTTGCAAACTAACCCAAAATCGTGAAGTGAATCTTGGGTCTTGATCGAAACTATGGATACTGGGCATACCATGCGATCTTATAATCTCGTTTATGTACATCTGAGCAAGGCGTTCAAGTGTATAAGTTTCTCGTATCGGTAAGAAATGAGCGGACTTGGTCAATCTATCAACAATGACCCAAATCGCATCAATGCCTTGAGAAACCTTAGGAAGACCGATGTTGAAATCCATGGTAATGTGCTCCCACTTCCATTCTTGAATTTCAAGTGGTTGCAATGGACCTTTTGGTACTTGATGCTCCGCTTTAACTCGTTGACAAGTTAGACACCTTGAGATAAACAGTATTATCTCTCTCTTCATATTGCTCCACCAAAATGTATAGCGAATATCATGATACATTTTGGTACTCCCGTGATGGAATGCAAATGGTGTGTTGTGCGCCTCCATCATGATATTATACTTTAAATCGAGGTCGTTAGGAACACAAAAAGTCTGGAGTTGACTCAAGTATTCCTTCTTCATCGATTCTTGCTTCCGCGCAAAGACCTCTTGCACTTTCTTCCTCATACACATCGACTCCAGTGCATAGCTTGAGCGACTTTAACTTTATCGATTAAAGTCGGTTCTACTCAGATATTATTTATCATCACATCGTCCTTGGAGTCTTTAACTCTATCTCCATCCTTTGCAAGTCACACAAAATGGGCCTTTGTGTTGACAATAACGCACTCGTACTTGCATACGATCTTCTACTCAATGCGTCAGCTACCACGTTCGCTTTTCCAGGATGGTATTGGATGGTATGATCATAATCTTTCAGCAGATTCAAGCCAACGTCGTTGTCGCATGTTGAGTTCCTTTTGAGTGAAGAAATATTTGAGGCTTTTATGATCCGTAAAGATCTCCACTTTCTCCCCATACAAGTAATGCCTCCAAATTTTAAGTGCAAAGACAACAGCTGCCAACTCCAGATCATGAGTAGGATAATTCCTCTCATATTCTTTGAGTTGTCATGAGGCATAGGCTATAACTTTTCCATGTTGCATAAGAACACATCCCAACCCTTTTGCTCGAAGCATCACCATAGATGACAAATCCTCCGCAGCCGATGGGTATTGCCGAACAGTCTTTGAAATAAGTCTCCTCTTGAGTTCTTGAAAACTCTTCTCACATTCTTAGCTCCAACCAGAACTTTGTATCTTTTGAGTCAAATTGTCGATGGAGTAGCGATTCGAGAAAATCCTTCCACGAATCTCCGAATAATAACCAAATAAACCGAGAAAGCTACGTGCTTGATCCATTTGATTTAGGTTGTTCCCACTTTGAATAGCTTCAATCTTTCTTTGGGTCAGCAGATATTCCATGACTTGATACCACGTGCCCAAGGAATGCTACTTCTTCAAGCCGAATTCGCATTTCTTCAACTTGGCATAAAGCTTATATTCACGAAGCTTTTGGAGTGTCGACCTCAAGTGTTGCTTCATGATCTTCACGGCTTTTGGAATAAATAAGGATGTCATCAATAAAGACGACCACAAAGTGATCTAAATATTCCTTGAATACTCGGTTCATCATATCCATGAAGGCGGCGGGAGCATTAGTCAATCCAAAGGACATGACTAGAATTCATAATGCCCGTCTTCAAGAGTTCTGGCCGTCTTTGGAATGTCGGTGGTTCTAATCTTCAATTGGTGATATCCTAACGCGAAGATCAATCTTTGAAAAGAATTTGGCTCCTTGCAATCGGGTCAAACAGTCATCAATACGTGGCAATGGATACCTATTTTTTTGATGGTGACATGATTCAACTCCCGATAATCAATACAAAAGTCTCATACTCCCATCTTTCTTCTTCACGAATATAAAGCAGGAGCACCCCAAGGAGAAGTACTAGGGACGAATAAAGCCAATGTCTAACAATTCCTGCGGTTGGGTCTTTAACTCACGAAGTTCAATAGAGCCATTCGATATGGGGCTTTGAAAATAGGTTTTGTACCGGTTCAAAGTCGATACAAAATTCAATTTCACGCTTCTGGGGTAGGCCAGAAGTTCTTGAGAATACGTCGGAAATTTATTAACAATAGAAATATCGCTCAAAACCGGCGTATTTTTTGTTTAAATCATGACATGAGCTAAGAAAGCTTGACATCCATTTTTCAATAAACGAATAGCTTTATGGCTTGAGATGACCGTGATTGATTTTAATGGTTTGGTCGTTTGAATTAGCATAATAGGTTGATTAGGAATATGAAAGCTAACAACCTTACGAAAACAATCAATTTTTGCATGATAAGTAGTTAACCAATCAATCCTAGAATCACGTCAAATGCAAGTATTTTTAATGAAATAAGATCGACGGGTAATGTGAGGGTACTGATTTGAACTAAACAAGACTTATAAACGATGGATGTAATGAAGGTTTCTCCCAACGGAGTTTCCACGAGATAAGTCAAAGTCTAATTTCTCCTGAGTCAAATTTAATCGATGGCGCAAGTAGGAGAAATAAAAGAATGGGTAGAACCGGTATCAAATAAAGTGTAAACTTCATTAGAGTTTATGATAAGCTTACGTGTGATGACCTCATTCGGGTTCCTTGCTCTCTGGGAGGTCACAACAAACGCCTCCCTTACACTCTCTAGGTTTTGACTTTTACGGGACGACCTTTGGTGCCTCCATCCTAGTTGAATTTATCTTCGATAAACGATAAAATCGAGCTAAGTGACCTTCTCTTCCACAATTATAACATGCTTTGACGGCATGACACGATTGGATGATGTGTCCCTCTTCTCGCATTTGAAGCATATGATAGGTGGTCTTTCTCCTTCCTTAACAACGGGTCTTTGGTCTTTGACGTCTTTCCATCATTGTTGAATCTCTGTTTCTTGAAATGTCCATTCTTATTGTTTTGGCCCTAATTACCACCGAAGTGGTTACCATATCTGGCCTGTTGATTCCCTCCACGCTTGTTGTCACCGCTTCGATGACTACTCTCGCACCGGTATTATAACTTTGTCATTTTGCTCTCTTTTTAGTTGCGTTGACTCGTTATCGCGCTCCACTAATCGGGCCCTATTTACAACATCTCAATACAAACACGGTTTATGAGAAATAAGATGTTGACGTATCTCCGACTTCAAACCTCTTAAAACATTCGCGCCATTCTCTCTTCATTATCCACCAAGTGGGGCGTAAACCGTGATAACTCATAAATTTTGCCTCGTATTGCGACACGGTCATATTATTTTGTTCCAACTTGATAAACTCCACCTCCTTCGTGTGGCGAATACTTTCGGAAAAGTATTTGTCGTTGAATAACTCTGAAACTTCTCCCAAGATATCTTGATCTGAAAGAGTTGAGTACGTTTCTGATTCCCACCAAGTGTCTCCTCTCCGCCGCAACATAAAAGCGTGAAAGGAACCTTTGCTCCTCGGAGCATCCCAAGACATCAAATATTATGGTAATCACTTTATCCACGCTTCCGCCAAGTGGTTTGGCTCTCTCCTTAAACTCCGGTGGTCTCGGCTCCTTGAATTGTTTAGCGTGTGACCACCGAGAGTTTTTCGTGTTTCCACCTACGTTTTGGGCGAAGTCGCTCTCCGCTTTCTTTGTTGCATAAATTGCATAAAGCCTCTGAACATTTGATCATTCATCATTTGGTCGGTGTTGTTGTTTTTGCGTGAGGATTGTCGCCTTCGATGCACATTATCCGATTATTGATATGTGGTGAATCAACGATCGCTTTTGTGCTCCATTCTATTCTCAACATTCTCGGATGTCATTTTGAGATCTTGCCACAAAACAAAAGATTAATTGACATGTAACAAATTATCTTTATATTACGTGAATCGACCAATAAAATAGCACATAAACTTAGGTAGGTCATACTAGCGAAGGTATTCCCGTGCTCTCCCCTCCTAGTACTTTTTCTCACATCTTAGCCAGAACATATCCTAAGCTACGATACCAACTGTATGGCCCCTAAAATTAGGTATACATCACCCATCTTGGGTAGTCGATATACGTATGTAATTTAAATACAACTTACTAATATAAGCTGCCGTAAGTACAATCGACATAAACTCGTGAGTTTGAATACAAATATTGTCTACTAGATATTATACAAACTCAAAAAGGAGTCCTCATTACAATTATTATCACACTATTTCACGCGAATAGTGAGGACTACTAATGCTATCCTCCGGACCATTACTCCGTTCCCAGACTCGTCCAAATTATGTTCTCATTTCACGAGAGAAACGGTGAAAGAAAGGGTGAGCTCAACTAGCCCAAGAAGAAATATTATGACTAAGATAATGCGAAATAAATTATCAATAGCCTTCAACGATGTTAAAAACGATAAAATATAATAAACATCAAGTTTAATCTGCAATGAACAAGCGATCCATTAAAAGAGTCAAGTAGAAAATAAAATCTACTATCTTTTATGATTTAAAAGGTTTTTTCATCAACTGTTAAAAGTTGAGACTCGACTTTAATAAATAATCCACATCATCGAATCACCCACCGCACTACTGACCAAGGATATTCTTTTTAGTATCGCGACCATAATTATTCATTGCACTACGGGCGAGAATAGTTGTGTATTCATTAATGGTCATGATCATGCTAACAATCGTCCATCAATGCACTACGACCCTTCGAGGATTTTTACCACATCATTTGTAACATTACGGTCGTAATTACAATCAAATAATCCTCAGTCATAATCATACCAAGTCCATCCATGCTTACTACGGCCACGGATGACTTTAAAAAAAATATAAACATGAGGATGATGACAATGATATAAGAATTCAATAAAACAAGTTCAAGAATTATTTTATCCGAGAATTATTAACGTCCAAATTGTCAACATGATCTTTGTTTTGTAGAGTAAAATTCAAGAATGATCGGAAGAATATTTCCATGAAAAGATCTTTGGATGAAACGCAAATATCAAGGATATTCTACTAATTTCATGGAGTATAGAAGTCAAAGTTTTAACCAATTTGGGTATAATAAAGAATGAAATAACAAAAGAAATCACCATGAATGCGGTACTTGCCATGCATAGGCGTTATTCCAACGAGAATAATAATAACGGAACCGGTCGGTGAAATTCACACCGAAGCGGGATGTTCCAACAGAATAATAAAGATGGAACCGGATCCGGGTGTAAAACACACGAGATAGGATATTCCAATGAATGATAAAAAAGCGGAACCGGTGTCAGGTGTAAAAAACACAGCAGCGAGGATGTTCAATGAGAATAATAAAGATTTTAACCGAGTCCTGTAAAAACACGCATGAGATGATGTTCAAATGAGAATAATAAGAAGAATGTCACCAAGTATAGGGTAAAAACAGCGTATCTGAGTTATTCCAATGAATAATAAGCAATGGAATAACATAAGGATTTCACCAAGTATAGGGTATATCTGGCGTATACATATTATGTATAGGGTATGCCACTTTTACAAAGTTATTCAACAGAATAATAATGAATGGAATAACGAAGTTCTCTTCATGAATAAGAAAGAATAACACCCCTTACGAGTACAACAAATAATATTTCCTACCTTAGAAGAACCTGAATATTGGCAAAGTGAAGTAGCGAATACTTTTTTCTTCTTTCTCTCTATAGTTTCTCTCTACAGAGTTTCAAAGTGAATTAAATAAGAAAATAATGAAGGAATGAGCTTCTATTTATAGGAAAATAGAATGCATAGTAATTAATCCATGAACGGTCCAGTTGATTTACTTTAATCGACGGTCCATATTTAAAGCAAAATCTTTTAAATAAAATATAATATATTCTATTTATATAAAAACATTTTACTATGCAAACACTATATAAATACTATGCAAAACACTATGAAAAAACACTATACGCAACACTATCGTAATAAAATATAATATATTTTATTTATAAAATAACTTTAATAAAGTATTACATTTTATATAAAAGATGTTTACATTTTATTACGTTAATAATACGAATAAAATAAAACGTCATTATCGCTATATAATAATTCGTATTATTAATCGTGATAATGGAATCAAACCGAGTGACTTCTCACATAAGCATCAATAATCAATACAGGTAATGCTACTATGCAACCACACGTATTCTTTGTACTTTTACTACTTAAGTAGTTCAACAATGTCAATGGTAAAACTTCCATAGTTATTTCAATAAAATATTTTGTCGTTTTCTCGATCCGGCAATAATAATTACATTATGGGGTCCACCAATGATTGAGTAGTTATCATTTAATATTCCTACTAAACCGAAGATATTCCCGACCAATCGAATATAATATAACCACTTGCATACTTTGCAAAATTTATAAATATTACCCACAACTATAACATTATATCAAATTATTCCATAATATTCAAAAATAATATTTATAGAAAATTCATCTTTATTTATAAAAGCTGGGGTCTTACATACCACCTTCCCTAATAGTATATCATGTGAATCAATAGTATAATCATGTGACTCAATAGTTTTATACATGTAAAAAAATAATTATAGTATGGTACATTCATTTATACCTCCATTTTTAATTTAGTCATGCAAGTATTATCAATCTTGCACCACCTCCCCTAATAATACATGCATGTAAATGAATAGTACACACATGTGAACAAATAGTTATAAACATGTGAATTAATAGCAATTAATTGCTCATTTATCCGATTAATTACCTGATTGGTCAATATAACCTCCAGACATCAATTATTATCGGAATAGATGTCGATTCCCACCAACACTAATAATCCCAACACAATGGAACTATCAATTTTATCTTTAATCAACACGAATTATTCATCATTAATATTATAACTCACAATATTTAACAACCAGGTCGTTCCTAGGAAAGAGGGGGCTTTCCGATAAGAATTTCTCTTTATCAAGCGCCGCATTGGGTGACCAAACATCTCCTCGATGAACTTACAGACATTGTCATTAATATTGCAAATAATAATATGAATAACTTTGTCATCTCAATTATTGATTTAATAATATAAAGTATTATGCGGATGATACTGTGACAATAATTAAATCAATAATATGAGAGATATGATCAAAGATTCTTCGTAGCTTGATAATTGAGTATAACTAAGTGACTTCTTACGTAAGCATCAATAATCAATCTTCGTGTGCTACTATGCAACCACGCCAGACATTCTTTTTACTTTTTACTACTAGGTAGTTCAACGGTTTAACGGTAAAACTTTTCGTAGTTATTTTTATAAAAAGATAATTATGTCATTTTTAAATACAACAATATACTTACATTTTGGGGTCCACCAATGATTATTAATAAATCGTATTTAATACTTCCATATGTTTATCAGATATGAATGGTTGATCACCTTGATTACCATAAGGTTCAATTAAATTTATTTATGGTCATTGTTGACCATTCCACATTATTGATTCAATCATTCAATCATTGAAATTGATTCATACTCTTTCACAATTATATTACATTGTTGAAAATTTGAAAGTTTATTCCTTTTCAATCATGATATATCCTTATTATATTTAAACTTGTTGGGCAAAATAGTTGCTCCCTCTTGCTATATCATGATAACATTTTCAGATTAAGACGAAGGTTCAAAGAAAGACAGAGACATGGATAAATTCCAAGAGTAGCTTATTATGCGATTAACTATTATGTTACCTTAAATAGAATGATCATGTAAACTTTTTTAATTGTTTAAGGTATGTAATGAGTTAAGGTTGTAGACCATGGGGAAATATTGTAGAATCATTTAAAATGAACAATGTATGTTTATATATATATTTTGTATTAGTTACAGAATGTGTAAGAAGATGTTGTACCGTGACGCACCAGATACGAGGTTTGAGGGACTCGAATTTGGGGGCGCTACACTTCTTCTTCTTCTTCTTCTTCATCTTCTTTTTTCTTCTGTTTGACTGAACTCGGTCTGTTCGGTTCTCTGGTATTAAAGGATCAGCGACCGCTATCCGCGACCGCTTCTGGTCACTATTTTTTAATGACGTGGTCGCTACAAACTTCCCCGCCAACATATTATGCCAATTTTTGGGTGGGAAAATTACACCATCGACCATCTCCAGTCGCTGACCACGGTTATTAGATAGCGACTAGGTTCAGTAACGGTCGCCAAAAGCGGTTGCTATTTCTCATATCGACGATCGCAGACAGCGGTCACGTATATTTTTGGTCACTGATAGACCATTTTCTTATAATGATAATTTAAGGTCAAACAGTATAAAAAGTCAGGTGACCTTAGTTCGTTAGTAATAATCTAACAACTAATGTCACAAGAATTAAAGTGCCTTAGAATCCATGGAGCTTACAAATTGTATATTAGGTAGCAATATAAGAGGATCCAAACATTGTGGATCAATTATACTTTGTTATATAGCAGGGGTAGTGCAACTAATTCTTTACTTAGGGTGTCATTGTCTCTTTACCATTTTATTAGTTAAAGGATAGCTTTGGAGTAGTAGCTAAGGTTACGTTTGGATTGAAGAAATGGAATAGAGAGTGGAATGATTCATTTCATTCTAGTTGGAATAAGTTATTCCATACTCTGCTTCCCCCAAGGAATAAAATTCATAAATTTGGAAAGAATAAGAATGGTTCAATCTATTCCAATCGTAACCAAACACAAATTTTTTTATTCCACAGGAATGAGTCATTCCATTTCTATATTTATTACTCTAATCCAAACGTAGCATAGGTATTTGCAGGGGCGGATCTATGAATGGGCAACATAGGCAGTTGCCCCTAATGGTTTTTTTTTAAGTATAAAGGTAAGGGCAGATATGTAAATTAATAAACTCAAGGGGATAGATTAATGGAAGAGTTAAATTTAGAGAGACAAATATATATATATATATATATATATATATATATATATATACACACACACACACACACACACACACAAATAGGTACCAAGTGATAACTTATAATTATATTTTGTTGTTATTTGTGTATCTGGTTATAAATGTATATACATATGTATCAACCTCTCATTTTTAATCATTTTAATAATGTTTATCATTTAATTAGGGCATTGATATTTTCACACATAAGCAAAATTTATATTTTAACAAGGTTCTTCTCACATAAGTGGGGATCATTTACTATTCATATGAGACAGATCTTGTGGAACTATAACTTTTACTTATGGAATTGCTTTAAATTTTTTTGTCGATTTAATCTTTGGTCATATTCTTTTCATTTAAATATTTAAAGTTATGTTTTGTTGTTTCTTTTTTCTTTGACAAGTTGAAGTTTACAAGACCAACCTTGTGTTGAAGAAAATTATGACAACGAAGAGAGGACTAATTAACATGTCAAAGGTACAAAGTTTTTATAGCTTATTTTTTTACCTCTTTACTTGTATTAATGATTAAATATTTTGGGTACTAGGCCTTTGGGACACCTATATTTGTTTTGATTACAAGCATTGTTGGTTTTGTTACTTGACATATTTAGTTGTGAAATATTATACAATTGGTTATTTATATAATATAATGTTTTATTTGATGTTGATTACAAAATAATAAATATTTTTAATTTGCAATGATTTTATTATTTAATAGAAGCATTGTCGAAGAAATTTCTTCTCGATAAATTAAAAAAAAATCACAATATGTAATTAGTGAAGAAAATCCAACATTTCTAAAGTAAATATGTTCTTCACAAATTGTTATTTATGAAGGAAGACATTTTTACTAGTTATTTCAAAATGTTAATTGTAAGGAAATCATCTCCTCACTAAACAAAAATAATCTTTTACAATATATAATTTTTGAAGAACATATTTTTCACAATATATCTTTCACAAAAAATATTTAGTCACTAACTTAACGAAGGATACTTTTAGTGTGGAGCTCTAATGTGAGGAATTGCGCGAAGAAAAGTTTTTTTCACAATAAATCTAGTGAATAATATACTATTTCTTGTGAAGAATTTGTCATTCATTGCCGACTCTCTTTTTTGTAGTGAAAATCTGCCCCTGTTGACAAATATTTCTAGATCCTCCCCTGAGTATTTGCAAAAGTTTTGACATCTAGTAGTCAAGGGTCTGGGTGCTTAGTAAGGGTGTAAAAGAATCGAGTCGAACCGAGTATTGAGTTGCTCAAATTTGGTTCACAAAATTTATCGAGTATAAAATAAGGTTTGATTGAGGCTCATTTAGCTTCCGAGTTGAGCACGATTCCGAGTCGAGCCCGATTTTGAATCGAGCCCGAGCAATTTGAACTTTTCGAACGAATATGATCCGAGTATCAATAGAAAATTAAAATTTGAGGAGGTTCGAGTAATTTATCGAACTTTAAAATGTGCTCATATTTGACTCATTTATATTTCGAGTCGAGCTTGAATCAAACTTTTAGTTGAGCGAGTAAGAATCGAGCCCGAACTTTTTGCTCATTTTACAGCCTTAGTGCTTAGTTATAATCTTGATTTGTTTTAGACCAAAATTTATACTTTAGGGGCTGCTTGTTTAGCATTGAATGACTGAATTGTTGAATCGGTCAGTCATTCAAACGATTTGGGCTGAATGGTTTAGTGTCATTTTATTGGCTGAATGACGGCTGGATGAAGAATTTTTTTTTACAATATTAACTATTATATTGAGTAATATTAAATAAATTTACAACAATTTTAATTTGAATTTTTTTCGGATGAGTAAAATAGTACAAATTTGTTATTCAGATATTTTAAATATGTCAATTATCAAATAATTTTTTTTATTCAGATTCAAATTCATTCAGTTTTTATCAAACACTCTCCAGTGGTAAAAGGTGGTCTCTCCCTTTATGAGCAAGGATCAAGAGTATTCTTCTTAAAAAGCGTTCCTTCTTAAATAACATTCTTTTATTAAAACTACGTCGTTTTGGAGTCTTTTAAAAGAGAGTGGTCCCACTTATTTTTTTTTTATTTACAAAAATGTCACCGTGGTCACTCCAAAACGACGTAGTTTTAATAAAAGAATGTTATTTAAGAAGGAATACTTTTTAAGAAGAATGCTCTTGATCATTGCTCTTCCCTTTATTATGTAAAATCACATATTTGAGTTTACCTCTCATTAAAAAGTCAGAATTCAGTCTGCCCCACAAAAGATTAAATGAGTTTCTCCTAGATTCTCCCTAGTCTCAAATTGAATTTTAATAGTATATGTTCTCAAAAAAACAAGAAAAAAAGAAAAAGAAAGATTTGTGTTCACTTCCAAATATGATTCAGTTGAAATAATATGTACACTAGAAAGACAAAGTTTTAAGCCAGGGTATACCATGTAAGTTCATATAGATACTCTCAATGTACATGTACTAAACAACAACATTTGTTCTATCAATCCACAATTGATATGGAATTATTTTCTGATAAATCTATACGAGGTATTGTTTGGTTCATTAACTGCTGAGCAACAACACGCATAGTTGGCCTTGCTAGTGGATTGGACTTTAGACATGTTCTGGCAAGTTTTACAATGGAAATCACTTCCTCAGGCTCGACAGAGAGAGGTGATAGGCGTTCATCCACGACATCTCTGAGCTGTATGTCTTCAGCCGATCGAGACAATAGAAAAGTAACCAAATCACTTGAATGTTTCCCTTTGATCACTTCCAATGCTAATACTCCAAAACTATACACATCACACTTCTCAGTTATCTTCATCGTGTAACCGAGCTCTACAAAAAGAAACACATATGAGATCATGTTTCTGTGCCAGATCATCAATTTTAAATAGAAAGAAACCACATATAAATGTGTGTATGTGTGTGTGTATATATATATATATATATATATATATATATATATGTCTGATCCTGTCCGACTCAGTATTTTCTTAAAATGCACCTTTTTTTTTTTTTTTTTTTGCTTTTTTTTTAAAACAACTAAAAAAATAAAAATAAATTATGGAACTTGAATTTTTCATGTAATATTTATTTTGGGCGTGATTTGGATACATATAACAAAACATATGTCATGCAATAACTGTAGACTGCATACATACATTTTTGGTATAGTATCCAAATCACGCCCAAAACACTATATTATGTAAAAATTGAGTTCCATAATTTTTTTTAGTTGTTCTACAAAAAATAAAAATAAAAATAAAATTTGGAGTCAGATATTATCGTCCGAGTCCTGACCTGATCGATTCATATATATATATATATATATATATATATATATATATATATATATATATATATATAATTAGAGGGAATGTCCATAGCAAATGTTTGCTAAGTTACTATTTGGTTAAACACATCTTTGGCCGTGAAAAATATAAGGCTATGATTTTTAAAATAAAAGTGTTATCTGCTACTAATAGTGGCAGAAGAGTAAAAAAAAATTTAAATCTAGCCGTCCATTTCTACTATGAACAGGCTGAGACAAGTTTATCCAAATAGTGATATAACAAATATTTTCTATGAATCAGACTCCATATATATATATATATATATATATATATATTTATGTGTGTGTGTGTGTGCGCGCGCGTACACGCATATTACCTGGTGCAATATATCCATATGTGCCTGCAAGCGTGCTCCAATTTGATGAGTCTAGCTTTAGAATCTTGGCAGTGCCAAAATCTGAAATGCGAGCTTCATAGTCTGAATCAAGAAGGATGTTCTTGCTTGATATGTCTCGGTGAACAATTGGAGGTGCGCAATCATGGTGCATGTAAGACAATGCATGAGCCACACTCTTAATAATTTTCACCCTCTTGTGCCAATCCAGTTTCTTAGCAGTTTCTTCTTTGCTCAATACCAATTCCAAACTCCCCATTTCAAGGTACTCATAAACCAAAAATGAGTGTCGAGCATGTGAACAAAATCCATAAAGTTTTACAATGTTTCGATGCCTTATCTCTGTCAGTGCCCTTATCTCATTGATAAAACTTTTGCGGTCAGCCATTTCATATGATGAGTGAAACTTCTTCGCAGCTAGTACAATTCCTGATTGCAGCTTTGCTTTGTAAACATTTCCAAACCCTCCCTTCCCAATGCAGTATGCATCATCAAATTCCTTTGTGGCTTTTATGATTTCGCCATATGTTGCTCTTCCGTCGAAAGTGGATATTGTAAATAGATCTTCATTTTCATCTTCTTGACCGACCAGCATTTTTCTCCTTCTACGTTCATAAAAAATGAAGAACCCAATGAATGCACAAAGAACTAGAAATGCTCCCAACAGAGGCAGTGAAATAAGAAGAGCTAACTTGTGGCTCTTCTTCGGACTCTCTTTGTCCAACGAGGAAGAATTTTTACAAATTTGTAAGCCAGTAATATTTCCACACAGACCTTTATTCCCCTGAAATGCCTCAATAGAAGCATTCATAAATGCTTTGCTGTTGGGGACTGAGCCTTCCAACTCGTTGTAGGATACATCAATATACGACAAGCCAGGCATATCTTCAAAGCTTTTTGGAATGGAACCAGAGAGTTTATTATGGGAAAGATTCAGGTTCTCCAAACTCTGCAAACTCTTGAACTGTGATGGTATTTTCCCTATCAACATATTATGGCTCAAATCAAGCAACGATAGGTGACTTAACTTTCCCATTTGAATGGGAATTTCCTTACTCAGCAAGTTGTTACTCAAGTTCAAGTGATAAAGCTGCAACCAATTCTCGAAGCCCCTTGTAATTGACCCACTCAGTCTGTTCGTCGACAGGTCAAGAAACAAAAGTTTGCTAAGTGACCCAAGCTCTTGAGGTATAGTGCCAGAGAGTTGGTTATCGTTTAAAACCAGATTCAACATATTAGTCAAATTTCCAAATTCCCTTGGAATCTCCCCCACTAAATGATTTGAAGAAATATCAAGTTTTCGTAGCAGGGTGATATTTCCAAACTCCGGTGGTATGCTACCGGTGATGTTGTTTCCAGCAATTTGCAGTGTCGTCAATTTCTTGCACTTGGCCCAGTTGTCAGAGAGCTGCCCGTAAAATTTGTTATAGTTGAGATTAATGAAATCCAATTCTGGGTAGACACCAAAAATTTCAGATATATTTCCAGTAAGCTGGTTTCCTTCGAGGTGGACTCTGGTTAAGCTTGAACAGTTTTTCAAGCTTAAGGGGATTGAACCGATGAAATGATTATCGTTTACAGTAAGGTTCTCAAGTTTACCTCCACGGCAAATCTGTTCTGGCAAATAGCCAGATAACTGATTTTCGTCCAGTTGCACAACAACCAAGTTTAGAGATTCCAGATCATGAGGAATGGGGCCAGAAAGTTGATTGCTACGGAGAAATAAATATTCCAACATGCTCAGATTACCAAGTGAGCCAGGAATTGAACCACTGAGATTATTTTCACTCAGTTCTAGATCATTTAGAGACTGTAAGTTTCCAAATTCACTAGGAATTGAGCCCGAAAGGTTATTTCTATAAAGATGCAAGAGAGTTAGAGAGGTCAGATCACCTAAGGATTTTGGGATTGATCCCGAAAGATTGTTTGTGTGAAGACTTAGACTTTGAAGAGACTTCAGCTTTCCAAGTTCTGGTGGGATGGAACCAGAAAGTTGGTTTTGGAATATGTACAAATAAGTAATATTAGTCAAGTTTCCAAAACTAGACGGAATGGGACCAGTGAAAAGGTTGGTGTCCATGTAAAGCTCAACAAGATTGAAGAGGTTTCCGAATTCAAAAGGGATAGAGCCAGAAAGTTCATTTTCATAGAGATAAAGATAGGCCAAGTTGCTCAGATTGCCAATAGAAGCTGGAATTGGACCTTCCAGTTTGTTGGTATACAAAGCAAGGTCATAAAGAGACTTCAAGTTGCCTATCTCTTCAGGAATTGAACCATTCAACATATTCTGAACCAAGTGGAGGGTCCCAAGATTTGTTAGCAACCCAATTTCAGGTGGGATTATTCCATAAAATTGATTGCTAGACAAATCAAGATAGGTTAGTTTGGAAAGATAACCAATTTGAGGTGGAATGGTGCCATAAAACTCGTTGATGGCAAAATCCATAAATGTAAGATTTGGGAGTGATAAGAAGGGGAAACCATAAAGCGTACCTTTGACACTTGACAAAGTGAGGTTCAAGCCATTTACGCTTCCATTGTTACACGAAACTCCGAACCAAGTACACGGGGAAGTATTCGTGGCGTTGTTGGGAAGAAGCTTCCATGTAAATAATATAGAGTTATTTTGGTTTTGAAAGGTAGCTTTCCAGTTAAGGAGAGCCATATCCTCTTCAGCATAAGTAGAGGCAGAAGCAGCATATGGCAAATCAGGAATTAAGACGGCCAAAAAAAGGGAGAGAAGTTGTAGAGAGTTCCCTATGGCTATAGAACCCATAATTTATCAGTTTGATATGGTGTGAAGTATAACTATTCAAAGGTGTAATTTATAGGCCCATTATTATCTAGCTATAATTGCAAAGTCTTTGCATAATTGCATCAAGTTCTTTTTAAAAACTAGGCTTAAATTGTTACCAACAATTGACTTACCAGATATGACACATGCATGATATATATAATTATTTATATTGAATGAAAGTTTGATAATTAATGAGTTCATATTGTTATGGGATATTCAATAGTCTAAATAAGACTATCGAAGTTTCAATTTCCTGGACTCTTGGATCTACTAGTGCCTTGAGCGGCAAGGTGTAAACGAGCTTAATAGTGTTCAATTACGTTGAATGTCATGAACAGGGAATAAGCTGAACCCCTTGGCTATATTAGGGGGTGTATTCAATTAAGATTTTTAAATATTTTTTTTAAGTGACAGATTTTTGTAGAGTTTATGAATTTTAATGACTTTAAAGATTTTTTAAAAATGACTTTTATAGACTACATGAAATAAGTGACAGACTTTAATAGACTTTTTACCAAGATTTTGATAGACTTTTGTATACTTTTAATATATCTTGCAATTTATGTAACGCCTCCAAAATAGGTATACATCACCCATCTTGAGTCGCCAAATACATGGTACAAAATTCAAATACAACTTAATTATACAACAGTCGTGTAAAATACGACAAAACATATATGTTGTGAGTTTTAATACAAACATTGTCATCTAGAATGATATCCACACTCAATTGAGTCCTCGTTACATTTATTATCACACTATTTAATGTAATAGTAAGGACTACTAATGCTATTATCTGGACCGCCACTCCGCTCTTCTGACTAGTCCACCTCGCTACGTTCTCATTTTACTCAAGAGAACAATGAAAGTAAAAGGTGAGCTCAACTAGCCAAGAAGAAATATTATGACTAAGATAATACGAGAATAAATTATCGTTAGCCTTCAACAAAGTGTTAAGCGATACAATATAACAAACATCAAGTTTAACTGCGGTAAACAAGCAATCCATTAAAAGAGTCAAGTAGAGAATAAAATCTACTATGTTTTATGATTTAAAAGGTTTTCATCACTTTTATCATTTGAGACTCTAGCTTAATAAATAATCCACATCATTCTGCTTGCACTACTGACGAGGATATTCATTAGTATCACAACCACAAATTATCCATGCACTACTGACCAAGGATATTCGTGTATTCATCGATAATCGCGATCATGCCAACAATCGTCCCATCAATGCACTACGGACCAATGAAGACTTTTACCACATCATTTTGTAACATTACGGTCATGATTATATCGAATAATCCTGTCATAATCATACCAAGTCCATCTACATACTACGTGCCATGTATGACTTTCAACATAATATAAACATGAGGATGATGACAATGATATAAAGAATTCAATAAAACAAGTTCAAGAATTAATTTATCCAGGAACTAATAACGTCCAAATTGTCAACATGATACTTCTTTGTAAAGTAAAATTCAAGAATGCTCAGAAAAATATTTTCATGAAAAGATACTAGATGAAGCCCAAATATCAAGGATATTCCACTAATTTCATGGAGTACAGAAGTCAAAATTTTAACCAACTGAGTATAATAAAGAATGGAATAACAAAAGAAATCACCAAGCATGTGATAGACCACACAGACAGGTTATTCAAACAGAATAATAAATAACGGAACCAGGTCATGCGTGGCACGGATATGATATTCCAATGAATAATAAATAATGGAACCAGTCGTCAAATTAAATTGCACCGAAGCGGGATGTTCAACGAATAATAAATAAGGGAACCAGGTCATGCATAAACATGCACATGACGGGATGTTCCAACGAGAATAATAAAGAATGGAATAACGAAAGAATTTCACCACGTATGCGGTGCTTGATGTAGACGAGTTATTCCAACATAATGATAAAGAATGGAATAATAGAAGAATTTCACCAAGTATAGGGTGATCACAGTATACATGTTATTCAATGAGAATAAAAAATGGAATAATGAAGTTACATTCATGAATAAGAAAGAAATAATACCCTTACCTTGAAACAAACTAGATATATGAGTAAAGTGAAGTAGCGAATACTTTTCTTCTTTCTCTCTATAGTTTCTCTCTCTGAGTTTAAATTGAATTAAATGAAATAATGAAGGAATGAACTTCTATTTATAGGAGAATGGACCTAATAGTAACTAATTCTGAGCAGTCCCGTATTGATTTACTTTAAAATATTCTAATAAAACAAAATCTTTTAAATAAAATATAATATATTCTATTTATAATCTAATAAAACGAATAACTTTATAAAAGTATTACATTTTATATAAAAATATTTTACTATGCAAAATACTATGCATAATAGAATATAATATATTCTATTTATAGTCTAATAAAACGAATAACTTTATAAAAAGTATTACATTTTATATAAAAATGTTTCGCTTTTTATTACATTAATAATACTAATAAAAATAAACTTCATCATCATTATTATAATTCACACTATTAATCAACCAGAATCGCTTCTGAGAAGAGGGGCTTTCGATAAAGATTTCTCCCTATTGGCGGCAATTAGGTGACCAAACCTCTCCTCGATGAACTTCTGTACATCGTTAATATTGCGAATAATAGTATTATTAATAACTTCGTTGTCTCAATTATTGATTTAATAATATATAAAATATCGACAATAATTGAATCAAATAACGTGTGATACTATGCAACAATTCTATATAGCAATAATTGAACAAAATCGAGTGACTTCTCACGTAAGCATCAATAATCAAAATCGAATGCTCTATGCAACCACCACAGCGACATTCTTGTTTTTTTAACACCGGTGTTTTTGACAGATTAACGGTAAAACTTCCGCCGTTATTTTCATAAAATATTTTTGTCGCTTTCTCGATCCGACAATAATTACATTCTGAGGTCCACTGATGATTGTCTTGTCGTACGAATATTTCTGTTAAAACGAATATTCCCAGGCAATCGAATATTATATAACAACTTGCAGATTTTTTGCAAAATTTATAACTATTACCCACAACTATAACATTATATCAAATTCATTCCATAATATTTAAAAATGATAATTATAGAAAATTCATCTTTATTCATAAAAGTTGGGGTCTTACAATCTCCCTTCTTATGAAATTTACGCCCTCGAAATTAGGGTAATGCGTACACAGTATGTCGAAGAGGTAAGGATACCTTGATTTCATTTGATTCTAACTCCCGGTCATTTCCTCAACATCGTGGTTCCTCCATAAAACTTTGACTTGAGGTATAACCTTAAAAGCGTAGAATATGTTCCTTCTTATCCAAGATTTGAACAGGAACCTCTTCATACGTTAAATCTTCCGCTATTTTGTCCGGTTCTAACTCAATAATGTAGTTCGGGTCTTTCACATATTTACGTAACATGGATATATGAAAAATGTTATAAACACGAGACATACTTGGCGGTAAGCGAGTCTATAAAGGCTCACAATCCCTACTCGATCGAGGATTAAAATGGGCCAATGAATCGAGGATTGAGCTTTTCTCTTTTTCCAAATCTAACTCCTCCTTTCCATGGAAGCAACACGTAATAACACACGATCTCCATATCGAATTCCACGTCCTTTCGATGAAGATCGGCATAACTCTTTGTCGGTCTTGTGAGGTTTTTATACGTTGTCAGATCGTTTGAATCTTTTCCATAGTCATACGTACCAACTCCGGTCCCAACAACGTTACTTCACCCACCTCATCCCAGCATACTGGAGAACGACACTTTCTTCCATACAACGCCTTGAATGGAGCCATGCCAATACTTGTTTGATAACTGTTGTTGTAAGAAAACTCCACCAATGGTAAGAACTTGTCCCAACTTCCCTTGAAGTCAAGAGTTTGAATAGTCCTCTCTGATTGTTCGTCCGTCTGAGGATGATATGCCGAACTAAATCGTAAATCTGTGCCCATAGCTTTTTGTAAACTAACCCAAAATCGTGAAGTGAATCTTGGGTCTCGATCAGAAACTATGGATGTTGGCATACCATGCAGTCTTACAATCTCGTTTATGTACATACGAGGAAGACGTTCAAGTGTATAAGTTTCTCGTATTGGTAAGAAATGAGCAGACTTGGTCAATCTATCAACAATGACCCAAATTGCATCTATGCCTTAAGAAACCTTGGGAAGACCAGTAACGAAATCCATGGTAATGTGCTCCCACTTCCATTCTGAAATTTCAAGTGGTTGCAATGGACCTTTTGGTACTTAATACGTGTGATTGCATAGTAGCACACGGTATTGATTATTGATGTTTATGTGAGAAGTCACTCAGTTTTGTTCAATTATTGCTACAATAATTGCTGCATAGTATCTCACATTATTTGATTCAATTATTGTTGATTTATACGTTTTGTTTTATTAGTATTATTAACGTAATAAAACAGAAACATCTTTTTATATAAAACAGAATAATTTTATAAAGTTATTCGTTTTATTTGATAATAATTAGATTATATTATATTTTATTATGCATAGTGTTGCATAGTGTTTGCATAGTGCCTGCATAGTGTTTTGCATAGTAAAAATCTTTTTATATAAATAGAATATATTATATTTTATTTAAAAGATTTTTCTTTAAATATGGACCGTCAGATTAAAGTAAATCAATCTGACCGTTCATGAGTTAGTTACTATCAAATCCATTTTCCTATAAATAGGAAGCTTAGTTAGAATTGAAATCACACGTAAGTTCGAGAATTCTCCTTACATAATCTTGAGCGTATTTCCTTAAGAGTTTTAAGAAACTTTGAAGCGAAGAACATAGTATAAGTTTTCTTTAAGAAAATCCTCACCTATCGATCGGAATATTCTTCTTTTTACTGTAAGGGATATTATTCTTTTGTATTCAAGAAGAGAACTTACATTATTCCATTTCTTTATTATTACATTGGAATAACTTTGTATACGCTTAATACCTATACTTGGTGACATTCTTCTATTATTACATCTTTATTATTACATTTGGAATATCACATGCATCTTTATCTGGCATGGACTGGTTCCGTTTTAATTATTCAGTTATTCTGTTGGAATATTCTATCTATGCTTTACGCCGAACCTTGTTCCGTCTTTATTATTCTATCTTTATTATTCTATTGGAATATCCTGTCTGTGTGTTTTACACCGGACCTGGTTCCATTATTATTATTATTCCGTCTTTATTATTACGTCTTTAATATCCTCATGCATGTGTTTTACACCGGACTGGTTCCATTATGTATTATTACTCGTACTTATTATTCTCGTTGGAACATCACAGCGGTTGTGATTTTCATCGACTGGTTTTCGTTATTATTATTACATTAGAATAACTTTGTCATCTTGCAATCTGCCGCATGCATGGTGATTTCATTTGTTATTCCATTACTTATTATTCTGTTTGGAACATCCTGGCGGTGAATTTCACGACTGGTTCCGTTATTATTATTACGTAGGAATAACTTTGCCTGCGCTGCAATCCGCATGCATGGTGATATCTTTTGTTATTCTATTCGGTATTATATTCAGTTGTTTAAAACTTTGACTTCTATACTCCATGAAATTAGTGGAATATCCTTGATATTTGCGCTTCATCCAGTATCTTTTAATGGAAATATTCTTCTGAGCATTTTTGAATTTTACTCTACAAAGCAGTATCATGTTGACAATTTGGACATTATTGGTTCTTGGATAAATTAATTCTTGAACTTGTTTTATTGAATTATTATGTCATTGTCATCATCCTCATGTTTATATTTATTGAAAGTCATCTGTGGCCTGTAGTGCATAGATGGACTTGGTATGATTATGACCAGGGATTATTCGGTATAATCATGACCGTAATGTTACAAATGATGTGAAAATTAAGAGTCCTCATTGGCCCGTAGTGCATTGATGGACAGTTTTTGGTATGATTATGGCTATGGATTCTCTTCGGCCAAGGGAGCAAAGATGAATTGTTTTATGGCATGATCAGGACCGTTAATGAAAACACGATTATCTTTGACCCGTAGTGCATGGATAATTCGTGGTCGTGATACTAAAGAATATACTTGGCCTGTAGTGCAGGGATGATTTAATGATGTGGATTATTTATTGAGCTGAGTCTCTGCGATAAAAGTGATGAAAAACTTTTTAAATCATAAAAGATAGTAGATTTTATTCTCTACTTGACTCTTTTAATGGATTGCTTGTTCCGCTGCAGTTAAACTTGATGTCTATTGTATTTTATCAGTTTAACATTATTGGAGATTAATGATAATTTATTCTGCATTATCTTAGTCATAATATTTCTTACTGGGCTAGTTTAGCTCACCCTTTATTTCATTGTTCTCTTCAGGAAATGAGAACGTAGCTGGGGCTAGTCGGGGAATGGAGTGATGGTCCAGAGGATAGCATTAGTAGTCCTCACTATTCTGTGAAATAGTGTGACAATAAATGTAATGAGGACTCCATTGAGGGTGGATATTGTCTAGAAGACAATATTTATATTTAAACTCACAGCATATGTTTTGTCGTATTTTACACGACTGCTGTATTATTAGTTTGTATTTGAATTTTGTACCATGTTTTTGGCGACTCAAGATGGGTGACGTATACCTATTTTGGGGGCGTCACACTCATTAAATTTATTGTCATACTATTTAACAGAATAGTGAGGACTACTAATGCTATCTTCTAGACCATCACTCCTTTTCCCAACTCGTCCTAGCTATATTCTCATTTCCTGAAGAGAACATTGAAAGAAAGGGTGAGCTCAACTAGCCCAGTAAGAAATATTATGACTAAGATAATACAGAATAAATTATCAATAGTCTTCAACAATGTTAAACTGATAATATACAATAAACATCAAGTTTAACTGCAGCGGAATATGCAATCCATTAAAAGAGTCAAGTAGAGAATAAAGTCTACTATCTTTCATGTTTTAAAAGATTTTCATCAATTTTTATCGCTGAGACTCAGCTTAATAAATAAACCACCACATCTAATCATCCCTGTACCACGATCAAGGATTTTCATTAAATCATCAATGGTCATGACTATACCGAATAAACCCTGGTCATAATCATACCAAAAACTATTCATCAATGCATTACAGGCCACTAAGGACTTTTATCACATTATTTATAACAGGTCATGATTATACCGAATGATCCCTGGTCATAATCATACTAAGTCCATCTATGCACGTAAGCTAAAGATAACTTTCAACATAATATAACATGAGGATGATGACTGTTATAATAATTCAATAAAACAAGTTCAAAAATTATTTTTTCCAAGAACCAATAACGTCCAAATTTTCAACATGAGACTTCTTTGTAAAGTAAAATTTAAGAATGCTCAGAAGAATATTTCCATGAAAAGATACTGAATGAAGAGCAAATATCAAGGATATTCCACTAATTTCATAGAGTATAGAAGTCAAAACTTTAACCAACTGAGTATAATAAAGAATATATGAAACTGCAAATGAATTTTCACCGCCATGCATTAATCCACGATATCTGAGATCATTTCCACAATTTAATAAGGAATGAATACAAAGGATCATTCACCATGCATGTGGCAATCCACATAGACAGGTTATTCCAACAGAATAATAAAGAATGGAATAACAGAAGGATTCACCATGCATGCGATAGAGACCGCACAGACAGGTTATTCCCAACTGAATAATAAATGCGGAATAATAAATAAGGAACCAGGTCAGGTGAAATTCACACCGACAGGATATTCCAACGTAATAATAAATGCGAGAATAATAAATATGGAACAGTGTCGTGAAATTCACAAGCGAGGATATTCCGGCTGAGAATAATAAATAACTAATAATAAAAGAATTTCACCAAGTATGCGGTATTAGCATAAAAAGGTTATTCAACATAATAATAAAGAATGGAATAATGAAGAAGATCACCAAGTATTGGGTAAACCGCGTATCAAAATCATTCCACCAAGTATAGGGTAAACCACGCATACAGGTTATTCCAACTGAATAATAAAGAATGGAATAACATAAGGATTTCACCAAGTATAGGGTATGCCGCGTATACAGGTTATTCCAACAGAATAAATAAGAATGGAATAACATAAGGATTTCACCAAGTATAGGATATGCCACGTATACAGGTTTAAGTATAGGGTATGCCACTTTTACAGGTTATTCCAACAGAATAATAAAGAATGGAATAAGATAAGTATTTCACCAAGTATAGGGTATGCCACGTATACAGGTTATGTATAGGGTATGCCACTTTTACAGGTTATTCCAATAGAATAATAAAGAATGGAATAACAGAAGTTCTCTTCAAGAAGAAAGAATAACACCCCTTACCATAAAAGAACTGGATATAGAAGTAGTGAAGTAGCAGAATACTCTTCTTCTTTCTCTCTATATATTTTCTCTCTATAACTTCTCTCTATAATTTCTCTCTATAATTTCTCTCTCTAGAGTTTCAGTGAATTCATAAAAAATAATGAAGGAATGAGCTTCTATTTATAGAAAAATAGAATGAATAGTAACTAATTCATGAACGTTCCAGATCGATTTACTTTTAAACGAACGATCCAGATCGATTTACTATTAAAACTTAAAGCGACGGTCCATACTGATTTACTATTAAAACTTTAAACCAGCGACCCATATTGATTCACTATTATAACTTTCCACCAACGGTCCATATTAATTCATTCAACCAACGGTCTGAAAAATTAGCACATCTCCTCATGGAATAATATTGTACCCAAATACCCGAATGCACAATAAACTAGTGAATAGTAACTCATGAATAGTAACTCGTGAATAGTAACTCGTGAATAGTAACTCGTGAATAGTAACTCGTGAATAGTAACTCATGAATAGTAACTCATGAATAGTAACTCGTGAATAGTAACTCATGAATAGTAACTTCAACAAAAATATCCCGAATACCCAATTGAACAATATAAGCTCCAGACATCAATTATCATCGGAATAGATGTCAATTTCTATTAACACAAATAATCCCAACACAATGAAATTATCAAATTCATCTTTAATTAACATGAACTTAATCATCATTAATATCATAACTCACAATATTTAACAATCATGTCGTTCCCAGGAAAGATAGGGCTTTCCAATAAGGATTTCTCCCTATTGGCGCTCAATTAGATTATCTAACCTCTCCTTGACAGAACTTCTAGACATTGTAAATATTGTAATTTAATAATATGAATAACTTTGTCGTCTCAATTATTGATTTAATAAAATAACATATTATGCATATGATCTAATCGTGACAATAATCGAATCGATAATATGAGAGATATGATCAAAGAATTCTTGTAGCAATAATTGAGTATAACCGAGTGACTTATCACATAAGCATCAATAATCAATACCGTAGTGTACTATTATCAACCACGCATTATTCTCGTACTTTTTTACTACTGGGTAGTTCAACAAAGATCAACCAGTAAAACCTCCGCCGTTATTTTCATAAAATATTTTTGTCGTTTTTTAACTACGACAGTTCTTCTGTTGTGGGTCCACCAATGATTGTGTCGCATTAAATGCGAATATTCCCCGACAAAAAAGAATATTCCCACCAATCGAATATTATATAACAACTTGCATACTTTGCAAAATTTTCAAATACTACCCCCAACTATAACATTATCTCAAATCCACACCTTAATATTCAAAAAAATATTTTGAGAAATTTAAATCTTTATTTATAAAATCTGGGGTCTCACAATCTCCCATTCTTATGGAATTTCGCCCTCGAAATTTACGTACGTACCTGGTATGATAAAGAGGTGAGGATACCTTGAATACCTTTATCGTTGAAAACATTAAATTCATCTTTGCAATCCGGCAAAAGATATTCATTAACAATTCATCTTTGCACTATAGGCCAAAGATATACAACTGTAAAATCAATAATGGTTAGCTCAGCTTAATAGTATCATGACCACGAATTATCCATGCACTACGGGCCAAGGATATTCATGTTTTCAATTATGGTCATGATTATACCGAATAATCCCTGGTCATAATCATACCAAGTCCATCTATGCACTACGGCCAAAGATGACTTTTACCACATTCATGAATTAATATTTCATTCTTTGAGACTCACCAATAATTAATCCACATCGTCAATCATCCACGCACTACGTGCCAAGGATATTCTTTAGTATCACGACCACGAATTATCCATGCACTACGTGCCAAAGATAATCGTGTTTTCAATTACTGATCATGATTATACTTAACAAATCCTCAGTCATAATCATACCAAGTCCATCTATACGCACGTAAGCCACGGATGACTTTCAACACAATATAAGCGTGGAGATAATGATATAAAGAATCAATCAAATGAGATAAAGGATAAATATTAAACATTTATAATATAATTTATCCGGGGTTCAAGAATATCCCAATGTTATCAATCACTTAATAATCTCATAATCTAATATCATTAATATTATAACAATATTTTAATCACTTCTTAAACTTATAAACAATTTATTTCAATTGTTTACGCTTTATCATATAATGCATTTAATCATTCAAAAATGTCATACTCATAAGATATCATCACCAATGATTATCCCTCATCAAAAAAATATGCATATACTCTATATAGGATTTCCAAGCCATAAAATTCTATTTTCCAACTTTGTTACCTCACATAACATATTTAACTCATATATTCGTAACTAAACCATTTTCATGAAAAATACCAAATCAGTCCCAAAAATATTTCTTTTCTGGGATTTAGCATAATATAGTCTCATAATGAACATATATTTTTCTCGGAATTTTTAAAATTCATTTACTATTTTTCAAAAATCAATTTCCAATTAATGCCTTAAGAAATTAGCTACCTCAAGTTTAACTCCAAAAATTCCCAAATCTTGGCAGAACCTTACACATTATAATGTGAGCCTCCAGTTTAAATTTCATGGTCATCGGAGTTGTAGAACTCCGGTTATAGCATTTTTCGTCAGAAAAACCTAAATATTGAAATGGTCATAACTTGCTCATTTTAAGTTGGAATGAGCTCATTTTTGGACACGATGTTCTTTATACCATATACTTTTATGTTACAAAAGGCCTGAATTTTTCTCACTAATTAAGTGGCCGAAACAGCCCTTACAAAAACGTGGCAGCAGCTTTTTGGACATTTTGAAGTTTTGACTCCTTTGCTAAAATCAGTCCACACGAAAATCTACAATACCTTTTTCAGTGATTCCACTTGGACTAGTTAGATAACTCACAGATCTAACTCTAGGACTTGACCACACTCAAAAATTCAAAATATAATAGGAGATATGGTTAATTGAATTTCATGTTACGTTTTTACCAAAATCTGATTTTTCAACCCTTTGTGATTTCTAAGAAACTTTCATGTTTTCTCATAATAACCAATATGACTCATCATAACACTTACTAATACCACATATACCCATGATTTTCATCAATCCTATACTTTTATTATGACTTTCATCATAACCCACGTAAACAGATCCTTTTAGTTGAAGAAATATTTGAGGGTTTTAGAAATGGGTTTTGAATTGGGGTCAATACAAAATTCGATTTCATGCTCTAGGTAGGCTAAGAAGTCTTCAAGAATACACCAAGAAATTTATTAATAATAGAAATATCATTCAAAACTGTGACTCTCATCCAAGACTTGGATAGTACGTCACATTGATACCAACTGTGACTTCTATTTCTTAACCTAGATAGCACGTCACAATGATACCTATCAACTCGCCATCTTCATTCATGATGTCGCCTACAGAAAGTCTGGCCTCAGTGCATTCCACACAAGGAAGTCAACAACGAAAGGTTCGGGGCTTTTTACTTATGGCTTGATATGACAATGATTGACTTTAGTGGTTTGGTTACTTGAATTCGCATAACAGGTTGGTTATGAATATAAAAGCTAACAACCTTACGAAAAGCATGATGAGTATTTAACCAATCGATTCCTAAAATCATAATAAAGGAAAGTATTTTCAAAGAGATAAGATCGACAAGTAACGTGAAAATGTCGATTTGAATCAATAAGATTTATAAACAGTGGAGGTAACGAAGGCTCCTACTAACGAAGTTTCAACCAATAAGTCAAAGTCTAACTTCTTCGGAGTCAAATTTAAACGTTGAACGCAAGCAAGAGAGATAAAAGAATGGGTAGAACCGATATCTAATAAGGTATAGACTTCGCAAGAATTTATAATTAACTAACCCGTGCTAACTTCGTTTGGTTTACTCGTTTTTTGAGAAGTCATGAAAAACGCTCTCCTTGAAACCACCGACTTTGTTTTGTCCATATCCGCCTTTGGTGCCACCGTCCCAGCTGGACTTGACTTTGGTGCACAATAAAATTGGCTAAATGACCTTCTCTTCTTGAAATTTCCACTTCTCTTATCTTGGCCATGATTACCACCGAAGTGGTTACCATTCTTGGCATGATAATTTTCCCCACGATGGTTATCATTGTTCCGATGGCCATTGCCACCAGTATGATTATTATCGTGTTGTTGGTCGTTACCTTTTGCTTGAGATGAATCAACACTCTCATTGCTTCATTGCTTATCTCATCATTTTCATATGCCATTCTCAAACACTGTTACAAAACAAGGGTTAATTAACATATCACATATTATCCCTATACTCTGACCGACCAATTAAATACCAAATAAACTTAGGTAGGTCATACTAGCGAAGGAATTCCTCGTCTCTCCCCTCCTAGTTCTTGTCTCACATCTTAGCCGGGGATCATATCCCTAAGCTTTGATACCAACTGTGACTTCTCCCAAAATTAGGTATACATCACCCATCTTGAGTCGCTAAATACATGGTACAAAATACAAATACAAACTTAATTATACAAATGTCGTGTAACCTACGACAATACATGAACTGAGAGTTCTAATAGGAATATTGTCATCTAGACAATATCCATACCCAAGGAGTCCTCATTACATTTATTGTCACACTATTTAACAGAATAGTGAGGACTACTAATGCTATCTTCTGGACCATCACTCCTTTCCCCGACTCGTCCCAGCTATATTCTCATTTCCTAAAGAGAACATAGAAAGAAAAGGTGAGCTCAACTAGCCCAGTAAGAAATATTATGACTAAGATAATACAGAATAAATTATCAATAGTCTTCAACAATGTTAAACTGATAATATACAATAGACATCAAGTTTAATCTGCGGCCGAATATCTGATCCATTAAAAGAGTCAAGTAGAGAATAAAGTCTACTATCTTTTATGTTTTAAAAGGTTTTCATCAATTTTTGTCGCTGAGACTAAGCTTAATAAATAAACCCCCACATCTAATCATCCTTGTACCACGGTCAAGGATTTTCATTAAATCATCAATGGTCATGTCTATACCGAATAAACCCTGGTCATAATTATACCAAAAACTATTCATCAATGCATTACAGGCCACTAAGGACTTTTATCACATTATTTATAACAGGTCATGATTATACCGAATGATCCCTGGTCATAATCATACTAAGTCCATCTATGCACGTAAGCTAAAGAAAACTTTCAACATAATATAACATGAGGATGATGACTGTTATAATAATTCAATAAAACAAATTCTAAAATTATTTTTTCCAAGAACCAATAACGTCCAAATTTTCAACATGAGACTTCTTTATAAAGTAAAATTTAAGAATGCTCAGAAGAATATTTCCATGAAAAGATACTGAATGAAGAGCAAATATCAAGGATATTCCACTAATTTCATGGAGTATAGAAGTCAAAACTTTAACCAACTGAGTATAATAAAGAATATATGAAACTGCAAATGGATTTTCACCCACCATGCGGTAATCCACGTATACAAATCATTTCCACAATTTAATAAGGAATGAATACAAAGGATCATTCACCATGCATGTGGCAATCCACATGTAACGAGGATATTCCAAATGTAATAATAAAGAATGGAATAACGGAAGGATTCACCATAAATGCGATAGAGACCGCACGCACGGAGGTTATTCCCAACAGAATAATAAATGCGGAATAATAAATATGGAACCAGGTCAGGTGAAATTCACACCGATAGGATATTCCGACAGAATAATAAATGCGAAATAATAAATATGGAACCAAGTCAGGTGAAATTCACACCGACAGGATATTCCGACAGAATAATAAATAACGGAATAATAAAAGAATTTCACCAAGTATGCGGTACTTCGCATAAATAGGTTATTCAAACATAATAATAAAGAATGGAATAATAGAAGAAGATCACCAAGTATTGGGTAAACCGCATATACAGGTCATTCCACCAAGTATAGGGTAAATAAGCATACATGTTATTCAATGAAATAATAAAGAATGGAATAACATAAGGATTTCACCAAGTATAGGGTATGTCGCGTATACAGGTTATTCCAAAAGAATAAATAAGAATGGAATAACATAAGGATTTCACCAAGTATAGGGTATGCCACGTATACAGGTTATGTATAGGGTATGCCACTTTTACAAGTTATTCAATGAATAATGAAGAATGAAATAACATAAGGATTTCACCAAGTATAGGGTATGCCACGTATATAAGTTATGTATAGGGTATGCCACTTTTACAGGTTATTCCAACAGAATAATAAAGAATGGAATAACAGAAGTTCTCTTCAAGAAGAAAGAATAACACCCTTACCGTAAAGAAGGATAAAAGAATATAGCTCTTCTTCTTTCTCTCTCTATAATTTCTCTCTAGAGTTTCAAAGAATTAAGTAAGAAATAATGAAGGAATGAGATTCTATTTATAGAAAAATGGAATGAATAGTAACTAATTCATGAACGGTCCAGATCGATTTACTTTTAAACGAACGATCTAGATCGATTTACTATTAAAACTTATAGCGATGGTCCATACTGATTTACTATTAAAACTTTAAACCAGCGACCCATATTGATTCACTATTATAACTTTCCACCAGCGGTCCATATTAATTTATTCAACCAACGGTCTGAAAAATTAGCACATCTCCTCATGGAATAATATTGTACCCAAATACCCGAATGCATAATAATAGAGTGAATAGTAACTGGATGAATAGTAACACATGAATACTAACTCGTGAATAGTAACTCATAAATAGTAATTCGTGAATAGTAACTCATGAATAGTAACTCATGAATAGTAACTCGTGAATAGTAACTCGTGAATAGTAACTTCGACAAAAATGTCCTGAATACCCAATTGAACAATATAACCTCCAGACATCAATTATCATCGGAATAGATGTTAATTTCTATTAACACAAATAATCCCAACACAATGAAATTATCAAATTCATCTTTAATTAACATGAACTTAATCATCATTAATATCATAACTCACAATATTTAACAACCATGTCATTCCCAGGAAAGAGGGGGCTTTCCAATAAGGATTTCTCCCCTATTGGCGCGCAATTAGATTATCTAACCTCTCATTGACAGAACTTCTAGACATTGTAAATATTGTAATTTAATAATATAAATAACTTTATCGTCTCAATTATTGATTTAATAAAATAACATATTATGCACACGATACTGTGACAATAATCGAATCAATAATATGAGAGATATGATCACGGCAATTCTTTATAGCAATAATTGAGTATAAGCGAGTGACTTATCACATAAGCATCAATAATTAATACTGTATGTTACTACTATTCAACCACGCCAGACATCGTTTCTTTTACTACTGGGTAGTTCAACAGTATCAACGGTAAAACCTCCGCCGTTATTTTCATAAAATATTTTTGTCGTTTTCTAACTACGAAAGTTCTTCTGTTGTGGGTCCACCAATGATTGTGTCGTCGTACGAATATTCCCCGACAAAAAGAATATTCCCCGACCAATCGAATATTATATAACAACTTGCATACTTTGCAAAATTTTCAAATACTACCCCCAACTATAACATTATCTCAAATCCACACCTTAATATTCAAAAAAATATTATGAGAAATTTAAATCTTTATTTATAAAATCTGGGGTCTCACAATAGAAGTCAAAACTTTAACCAACTGAGTATAATAAAGAATGGGATAACAAAAGAAATCACCAAGCATGCGATAGACCGCACAGACAGGTTATTCCAACAGAATAATAAATAATGGAACCGGTCACGCCGTAAACGCACGAACGTGATATTCAGCAGAAATAATAAATAACGGAACCGTGTCGATTTAAATTACACCGGCAGCGGATGTTCCAACGAATAATAAATAACGGAACCAGGTCATGCGTAAACGCATTGCAGACGGGGATGTTCAAATGAATAATAAAGAATGGAATAATAGAAGAATTTCACCATGTATGCGGTATTACAGATGTATTGCGGGTTATTCCAACATAATGATAAAGAATGGAATAACGTAAGAATTTCACCGAGTATATAGGGTGATCATGATATACGAGTTATTCTAACGTAATAAAAAATGGAATAATGAAGTTCTCTTAATGAATACGAAAGAAATAATACCCCTTACCTTAGAAACAAACTAGATATATGAGTAGTGAAGTAGCGAATACATTTCTTCTTTCTACTATATTGTTTCTCTCTAGTTTAGTGAATTAAAGAAATAATGAAGGAATGAGCTTATTTTATAGGAGAATGGACTGAATAGTAACTAATTCTGAAACTATCCAGTTGATTTACTTTAAAATATTCTAATAAAACAAAATCTTTTAAATAAAATATAATATATTCTATTTATAATCTAATAAAGCGAATAACTTTATAAAAGTATTACATTTTATATAAAAAATATTTTACTATGCAAAACACTATCATAATAGAATATAATATATTCTATTTATAGTCTAATAAAATGAATAACTTTATAAAAGTATTCTGCTTTTATATAAAAAGCTTTTACATTTTATTACATTAATAATACTAATAAAACAAAACTTCATCATCATTATTATAATTCACACTATTAATCGACCGAATTCGTTCCCGTGAAAGAGGGTTTTTCCAATAAGGATTTCTCCCTATTGGCGCGCAATTAGGTGACCAAACCTCTCCTTGACAGAACTTCTAGACATCGTTAATATTATAAATAATAATATTAATAACTTCGTCGTCTCAATTATTAATTTAATAATATATAAAATATCGACAATAATTGAATCAAATAACGTGAGATACTATGCTACAATTACTATAGCAATAATTGAACAAAACTGAGTGACTTCTCACGTAAGCATCAATAATCAAAACTGTGTGCTATTATGCAACCACACGTATTATTGTACTTTTAACACCGGGTGTTTCAACAGTTAACGGTAAAACTTCCGCCGTTATTTTTACAAAATATTTTTATCGTTTTCTCAATCCGACAATAATTCCGTTATGGGGTCCACCAATGATTGTGTCGTCGTACGAATATTCCCTGCTAAAACGAATATTCCCCGACCAATCGAATATTATATAACAATTTGCGTACTTTGCAAAATTTATAACTATTACCCAAAACTATAACATTATATTAAATTCATTCCGTAATATTCAAATAATGATAATTATAGAAAATTTATCTTTATTCATAAAAGTTGGGGTCTTACAATTTATATTAATTGTTAATTAGTCCATGTGTACAGCCTCTCCCTCTTTTTTCATAAACTAGAGAAAATCTGATTAATTCATTAAATTATTGTGGCATGAGATTTTATATATATTGCAAGCATTCATATTATTCTACTCATTTCAACTTATATGCGTACGTTTTTTAGTAGGAGTACCGAACTCTGTTTTTCACAAAATAATATAACAATGAAAATCAATATGATGAAAAATCGCAAAACTTCATACATTTGAGTAAATTGCCACCAAGTTATAAAAAATTTACCAGAGAGATTTTTAGTCGTCGGTAAGCCACAGACAAAATTGTCAAAAAGATTTTATTTTTCTTAAAATTATTAATAGTTGTTAGTGAACCAAAATTGACCGTTAAAAAATAATTATGCAACTTTTTAATTTATTTATGATGTTAGAAATTAATTAATTAAAATGCTACATAACTAATTTTTTTTAATTTTGACGAGTTTTAGAATTTATCAATATTAGTATATATCATATACTATATCTATATAATATAAAATATATATAATATAATATTAAAAATTAAAATTTACTTTTTGATTTTTCAAAGTCATAACGAGATATTCCTATAATAAAAGTTTGTGTAATTTATCTAATTTTAATAAATTTAATAAAAAAAAATATAAACGATTTTTAATTTTAATAATTATATTTTCTAAAATTATTAGATTAATTTATATTCATTTTAAAAGTTAAAAATTTACCAGAGTTTTGCGACTTTTGAATTTTCCATAAAATTTCTCTGGCAATTTTTTTACTGGCGATTTTGAATTCGTTAGAGATGAGGTCAGATTTTGGATATGGGTTGATAGTTATAACTTTTCTTTTAAAGTCGGTCAAACTCTACCATTTAATAAAAATCTAAAAAATCTATGACTTTTTGAATACCAAAATACTTTTATAGACTTTATAAAAGTCTTAATTTAATACCACATAACTTTTAAAGATATTACAAAAGTTGTAATTGAATACCAGAAAAATTTTATAAACTCTTTAAAGGTCTTAATTGAATACAACCAAACTTTAAAAGTCTTTAAAAATCTTAATTGAATACACCCTCCTTAATTTGTTTACAAGGATTATATTCACACTAATATATTTTCATGAATTATAATTTCAAGGTTATTAATATTATGATTACTTAATTCTAGTCTCATATTTATTTGTTTAGAATGAGATTATTAGTGGGGCAAAAAATAAAAAGCGAGACAATTTTCAAAACATTGTTTTCATTAAAAATAAAGGAAAAAATAAATAAATAAAAAGTACAAGTTGTATTCAAAAAGTACATTTCCAAAGCTTAAAATATAATAGTTCGACTACAATAAAATATATGAGAATACATTCATTGAAAGATACTTTTTCTAGTATTTCTAGAGCCAAAATCTTCAATTAAATGTTCAAAATCCTATATATATATATATATATATATATATATATATATAGGGGCCCTCCGACGGGAGGCCTGTATGGCATGCGATCGACTTTCCCTTCCTGCGTACATGCTCAGGAACGACTTTGTTGGTGGATAACTTAAAATTATTTCATTTTATGGTTATTTTGTCTAAAGATTATTCAAAAAATTGGATAAAAAAATTATCGTTTTGACTATTATATTTGTACCAACAAAACCAAAGAGATCGTATTCATAGTAGCGTGAGCATAGATGGATAGGTAAGAGTACACTGATCATGTCTTAAAAAAGCCAAAGTTAATATTGTGCACAATTTTTTAATCCTAAATGATGACGATTACAATACCTAGTTGAACATTATATTAATTAGTTCTCCATTTTAAGTTATTTTGTTATGTCTGATTAATAGTGAGTCTAGCTAGTTTTTGAAACAAAGAAGGGATTAGAATTTAATAGTTCAATTTCAATTGTTATCTTTGCAAACAAACATGACCATGAGATGTGATGATATCGTTACATCATAGTAAGAAAATTTAAAAAATAAAAAAAGTTATAAATGAAAAGAAAAAGAAAAAGAAAAAAAGAAAAAAGAAAAAGAGGAAAAGAGGAAAAAAGAAAAAAGAAAAAAGAAAATTATAGTAATATTTCACAAGTAAAATTATCTATTCAAAAATCCTCTTAAACCTGAATGCAACACTTGCTCAATATATGTTAAAATCTATTATATATACTAAATTACAGTACATGGAAAAATAAATTGACATTTGTCCTTCTACAAAATCAACACATGTCCATCCTAATTAATACTCTTTATTGCCCTTGACAAAAATACCCATCTAAAATAACAACTGAGGTTGTAAAAAACCTAAATTCAATCCCCTAATTCTCCCCTAAATCTGGACAGGTATTCGGCATCTGGTGGAGATGGTTGGGTCGGATGTGGTGGCGCGACAAAGGTTGGCGATTCAAGCATTAATTGAGCTAGCTAATAGAACTTACACGTAAGTTGTATATAATTTTTTCATATATAGAATTTATTAACATTTTTCTTTCGTATATATTCTTCCGTTTAACAAAATGAGTCTATTTAACTTTCATTATAGTTAATTTTTAAAAATTTATAATTCATGTGAATATTTATTTGTATCTTTACAATAATAATTTTGTAGTAACTGATATTTTTTAAAGTAGTTCAAGAAATCAACTATTACATTATCAAATTAATTGTAATTTTCACTAAATGAATAGTAAAAGAATCTAAACTGGATTTTTTTTATGGGATACTGGATGTAAGACCCCAACTTTTTATAAATAAAATTGAATTTCCTCTAATTATTATTTTGGAATAATAAAGTGTTGATATAATGTTTTGGTTATGGATGAAATGAGCAAATTTTGCAAAGTAAGCTAGTGGTTATAAAATACTCATTGTTGTCGGGGAATATTCGTTTGGTCGTAGAATATTCTTGCTTTTCGGGAATATTCGTATGACGGCGCAACCATTTGTGGGCCCCATAACGGAAAACGATTGGATGAAGAAAATGACAAGTTTGAGTTTTTATAAATAACGGCGTAGTTGTCACCATTAACACTGTTAGAATACCGTTATGGTTAAAATACGATGTCTGGCGTGGGTTGCATAAAGAAAGATACCAGTGTTACAAATATTTTTGAATTATTGATTCTTACGTAAGAAGGCACTACTTAATAATTGTTACAGTAATTACTATTCAATATTCTATTTTATTGATCCAATAATTATTGTGTGTATATTTTATATTATTGTTGTTTCAATAATTATCAGTGCACAGTATTTCTCATTATCAGATCAATAATTCATATTATTTAAATAATATTATTAGATAGTATTATTGGCAATGTCTAAGGAAGTTCTGTCTAGGAAAGGGGTTTGGTCACCTAATTGCGTGCCAGTAAGAAGAAATCATTATCGGAAAGCCCCCTCTTTCCTGTGAACGACTTGGTTGTCATAATTGTGATTCTGTAATATTATTTGTGAATAATTAATTATTGATTTATATGATAAGGAAATATTTATTTTATGTGGATATAAATGATGGATAGGAAAATATTTATTTTGTGTAGATATAAAAGAAGGAATTAATGCTGAGGTATTTTATCAGTATTTTGTTAGAATTCAGGTATTAAAAATTATTCGTATGTCGATATCGGGCATTTTCTGTTTGGAATTTGGAAAAATTTTCTTCTACAAAGTTATAGAGAATTAGATTTCCCATGGAATAGACATAAAATTTGAATTTTTTTTATAAAAGGGCTATTTATTATGAATTATTGAAATTTCGAAAATAAATATTTTTATTTAAAAACTGGATGGGCCTTACTTTTGGTTGGTGTAGAAAATCAAATTTTTGATGGGCCCCACTGGTGGTGGCTGAATTTTCGTCCAAGAGGTGTGCGTAGAAATTTTTGAAAAATTAATATTTTATTAATTTAGTCTGTTTTGGTGTTCTAGTATTTTCCTATAAATAGGGTGCTTAGTTAGAATTGAAAATCACACCAGAATCATAATTTTTTTCTCTATATTATCGACCAGTATTTAGATACTTTGAGAGTTGCTATTCAGTGCAAGTTTCCTTCAACATCATATCCAATATTCCAGTCAGAAGTATTGTTCTTTTGAGGTAAGGGATGTTATTTTCTTCGTAAATGATGTTATTCTCTCAATATCATTATTGTGAGACCCCAAATTTTATGAATAAATATTTAATTTTCTCGAAATAATTTTTTTGAATATTATGGTGTGGATTTGATATAATGTTATAGTTGTGGGTAGTATTTATAAATTTTGTAATGTATGCAAGTTGTTATATAATATTCGATTGGTCGGGGAATATTCTTTTTATCGGGGAATATCCGTACGATGGTACAATCATTGGTGGACCCCACAATAGAATTATTGTCGGATTGAAAAAATGACAAAAATATTTTTATGAGAATAACGGCGGAAGTTTTACCATTAAAAGCATTTGAACTACTCTTAGTAGTAAAGTAAATGCTGATGTCTGGCGTTGTTGCGTAGTAGCTGCGGTATTGAATATTAATGCTTATGTGAGAAGTCACTCAGTTTTGTTTTATTAGTATTATTAATATAATAAAATAGAAAATCTTTTTATATAAAACATAATACTTTTATAAAGTTATTCGTTTTATTAGACTATAAATAGAATATATAATATTCTATTATGCATAGAAGTTTTGCATAGTAAAATCTTATTATATAAAATGTAATATTTTTATAAAGTTATTTGTTTTATTAGACAATAATTAAAATATATTATATTTTATTACGATAAATACTATATAGTGTTTTTTGATAGTAAAATCTTTTTATATAAAAAAGTAATACTTTTATAAAGTTATTCGTTTTATTAGATTATAAATAGAATATATTATATTTTATTTAAAATTTTTTGTTTTATTAGAATATTTTATTAAATCAATCTGGATGATCTGCTTAAAAGTAAATCAATCTGGATCGTTCATGAATTAGTTACTATGCGTCCATTTCTCTATAAATAAAGCTCATTCCTTCATTATTTCTTACGAATTCACCTTTGAAACTCTAGAGAGAAACTATAGAGAGAATTCTTCTTCTATAATCTTGGCGTATTTCTTTAGAGTTTAAGAAAGCTTTGGCGTAGTCTGAGTTTTCTTCAGTATATCCTCGCCTACCAAATTGAATACTCTTCTTTTCAAATGTAAGGGATATTATTTGTTGTACCGTAAGTGGGTATTATTTCTTTTGTATTCATAAAGAGAACTTTTATTATTCCATTCTTTATTATTCATTGGAATAACTTTGTATACGCGACTACCCTACCTATACTTGGTAAAATTCTTACATTATTCCATTCTTTATTATTATGTTGGAATAACCTATCTAAGCCAATCTACGCATACATGGTGAAATTCTTCATTATTCTATTCTTTATTATTACATTGGAATATCACAGCCGGTCATTATTACGCTGACCCGATTCCCATTATTTATTATTCTGTTGGAACATCCTGCTTAAGGTGCATTTACGCATGACTGGTTCCGTTATTTATTATTCATTGAATTTCATATCCGTATGCGTTTACGCATGACTTGGTTCTGTTATTTATTATTCTGTTGGAATATCCTGTCTGTGCGTTTACGCATTTCCTAGTTCTATTCTTTATTATTCTGTTGGAATAACCTGCCTGTGCGATCTATCGCATGCATGGTGATTTCTTCTGTTATTCCATTCTTTATTATTCATTTGGAATAACTCGCTTATCATATGGATTATCACATGCATGGTGAATGATCCTTTGTATTCATTCCTTATTAAATTATGAAAATGATCTGTCTAAGTATATTACCGCATGGCGGCGAAAATCCATTTACAGTTTCATATATTCTATTGTACTCAGTTGGTTAAAGTTTTAGCTTCTATACTCTATGAAATTATGGAATATACTTGATATTTTCGCTTCATCTAGTATCTTTTCATGGAAATATTCTTCTGAGCATTCTTGAATTTTACTCTACAAAGAAGTATCATGTTGACAATTTAGACGTTATTGGTTCCTGGATAAATTAATTCTTGAACTTGTTTTATTGAATTATTATGTCATTGTCATCATCCTCGTGTTTATATTATGTTGAAAGTCATCTGTGGCCTGTAGTACATAGATGGACTTGGTATGATTATGACCAGGGATTATTCGGTATAATCATGACCGTAATGTTATAAATGATGTGGAAAATGTCTTTATTGGCCCGTAATGCATTGATGGACAGTTTTTGGAATGATTATGGCTATGGATTCACTTCGGCCAACGGTGCAAAGATGAATTATTTTATGGCATGATCGGGGATAGTTGATGAAAACACGATTATCTTTGGCCCGTAGTGTGGATAATTAAATGGTCGTGATACTAAAGAATATACTTGGTCTGTAGTGCAGGAATGATTTGATGATGTAGATTATTTATTAAGCTGAGTCTCAGCGATAAAAATGTATGAAAATATTTTAAATCATAAAAGATAGTAGATTTTATTCTCTACTTGACTCTTCTAATGGATTGATTGTTCCGCTATAGTAAACTTGATGTTTGTTATATTGTATCAGTTTAACACTGTTGAAGGCTAACGATAATTTATTCTGCATTATCTTAGTCATAATATTTCTTACTAGTCTAGTTAAGCTCACCCTTTCTTTCATTGTTCTATTCAGGAAATGAGAACGTAGTTGGGACTAGTCTGGGAACAGAGTGATGGTCCTAGATGGTGCATTAGTAGTCCTCACTATTCTGTGAAATAGTGTAATAATAAATGTAATGAGGACTCCATTGAGTGTGGATATTGTCTAGATGACAATATTTGTATTAAAACTCACGGCATATATTTAGTCGTATTTTACACGACTGTTGTATAATTAGTTTGTATTTGTATTTTGTACCATGTATCTGGCTGTGAGACCCCAGATTTTATAAATAAAGATTTAAATTTCTTAAAATATTTTTTTGAATATTAAGGTGTGGATATAAGATAATGTTATAGTTGGGGGTAGTATTTAAAAAATTTTCAAAGTATGCAAGTTGTTATATAATATTCGATTGGTCGGGGAATATTCTTTTTGTCGGGGAATATTCATACGACGCACAATCATTGGTGGACCCACAACAGAAGAACTGTCGTAGTTAGAAAACGACAAAAATATTTTATGAAAATAACGGTGGAGATTTTACCGTTGATACTGTTGAACTACCCGGTAGTAAAAGTACAGTAATACGCGTGGTTGCATAGTAGCACACGGTATTGATTATTGATGCTTATGTGATAAGTCACTAAGTTATACTCAATTATTGCTACAGTAATTGCTGCATCATATCTCTCATATTATTGATTCAATTATTGTCACAGTATCATGTGCATAATATGTTATTTTATTAAATCAATAATTGAGAAGACAAAGTTATTCATATTATAAAATTATAATATTTACAATGTCTAGAAGTTCTGTCAAGGAGAGGTAAGATAATCTAATTGCGCGCCAATAGGGAGAAATCTTTATTGGAAAGCCCCCTCTTTGCTGGGAACGACCTGGTTGTTAAATATTGTGAGTTATGAAATTAATGATGATTAAGTTCATGTTAATTAAAGATGAATTTGATAATTTCATTGTGTTGGGATTATTTGTGTTAATAGAAATTGACATCTATTCCGATGATAATTGATGTCTGGAGGTTATATTATTCAATTGGGTATTCGGGATATTTTTGTTGAAGTTACTATTCATGAGTTACTATTCACGAGTTACTATTCATGAGTTACTATTCATGAGTTACTATTCACGAGTTACTATTCATGAGTAACTATTTATGAGTTACTATTCACTCTATTATTGTGCATTCAGGTATTTGGGTACAATATTATTCCATGAGGAGATGTGCTAATTTTTCAGACCGTTGGTTGAATGAATTAATATGGACCGCTGGTGGAAAGTTATAATAGTGAATCAATATGGGTCGCTGGTTTAAAGTTTTAATAGTAAATCAGTATGGACCGTCGCTTTAAGTTTTAATAGTAAATCGATCTGGATCGTTCGTTTAAAACTAAATCGATCTGGACCATTCATGAATTAGTTACTATTCATTCCATTTTTCTATAAATAGAAGCTCATTCCTTCATTATTTCTTACGAATTCACTGAAACTCTAGAGAGAGAAATTATAGTGACAAAATCTATAGAGAGAAAGAAGAAGAGTATTCTGCTACTTCACTTCTTCTATACCCAGTTCTTTTACGGTAAGAGGTGTTATCCTTTCTTATTCATGAAAAGAACTTCTGTTATTCCATTCTTTATCATTCAGTTAGAATAACCTGTATACGTGGCATACCCTATACATAACCTGTATAAGTGGCATACCCTATACTTGGTGAAGTCTGTTGTTATTCAATTCTTTATCATTCTGTTTGAATAACTTTTGTATCTGCGTACCCTATACATAACCTGTATAAGTGGCATACCCTATACTTGGTGAAGTCTGTTGTTATTCAATTCATTATCATTCTGTTGGAATAACCTGTATACGCGGCATACCCTATACATAACCTGTATAAGTGGCATACCCTATACTTGGTGAAGTCTGTTGTTATTCAATTCTTTATCATTCTGTTAGAATAACCTGTATACGCGACATACCCTATACACAACCTGTATAAGTGGTATACCCTATACTTGGTGAAGTCTGTTGTTATTCAATTCTTTATTATTCTGTTGGAATAACCTGTATGCGCGGTTTACCCTATACTTGGTGGAATGACCTGTATATGCGGTTTACCCAATACTTGGTGATCTTCTTCTGTTATTCCATTCTTTATTATTATGTTGGAATAACTGCTTATGCTGGCACCGCATACTTGGTGAAATTCTTTTATTATTCCGTTCTTTATTATTCTCGCCGAATATCCTCGCTTAATGAATTTCACCCGACTTCGGTTCCATATTTATTATTCCGCATTTATTATTACATTGGGAATAACTTTTATGCATGCGGTCTCTATCGCATGCGTGGTGAATCCTTTTGTTATTCCATTCTTTATTATTACATTGGAATAACATGTACATGTGGATCGCCACATGCATGGTGAATGATCCTTTGTATTCATTCCATATTAAATTGTAGAAATGATGCAGATATCGTGGATTACTGCATGGCGGTGAAAATCCATTTGCAGTTTCATATATTCTTTATTATACTCGGTTGGTTAAAGTTTTGACTTCTATACTCCATGAAATTAGTGGAATATCCTTGATATTTGCGCTTCATCCAGTATCATTTCATGGAAATATTCTTCTGACCATTCTTAAATTTTACCTTACAAAGAAGTATCATGTTGACAATTTGGACGTTATTGGTTCCTAGACAAATTAATTCTTGAACGTGTTTTATTGAATTATTATGTCATTGTCATCATCCTCATGTTATATTAGGTTGAAAGTCATCTTTGGCTTACGTGCATATATGGACTTAGTATGATTATGACCAGGGATCATTCGGTATAATCATGACCTATTATAAATAATGTGATAAAAGTCCTCAGTGGCCTGTAATGCATTGATGAATAGTTTTTGGTATGATTATGACCAGGGTTTATTCGGTATAGTCATGATCATTGATGATTTAATGAAAATCCTTGACCGTGGTACAAGGATGATTAGATGTGGGGGTTTATTTATTAAGCTTAGTCTCAGCGACAAAAATTGATGAAAACCTTTTAAAACATAAAAGATAGTAGACTTTATTCTCTACTTGACTCTTTTAATTGATTGCATATTCCGCTGCAGTTAAACTTGATGTCTATTGTATATTATCAGTTTAACATTGTTGAATACTAATGATAATTTATTCTGTATTATCTTAGTCATAATATTTCTTACTGGGCTAGTTTAGCTCACCCTTTCTTTCAATGTTCTCTTCAGGAAATGAGAACGTAGCCGGGACTAGTCGGGGGACGGAGTGATGGTCCAGATGATAGTATTAGTAGTCCTCACTATTCTATTAAACAGTGTGACAATAAATGTAATGAGGGCTGAATTTGAGTTTGTATACTGTCTATGAGGACTCCATTGAGAATGGATATTGTCTAGAAGACAATATTTGTATTTAAACTCACAGCATATGTTTTGTCGTATTTTACACGACTGCTGTATTATTAGTTTGTATTTGAATTTTGTACCATGTATTTGGCGACTCAAGATGGGTGATGTATACCTAATTTTGGGGGGCGTCACAACTTGATATCAAAGCTTAGGATATGATCCTGGCTGAGATGTGAGATAAGAACTAGGAGGGGAGAGACGGGGAATTCCTTCGCTAGTATGACCTATCTAAGTTTATTTGTTATTAATTGGTCGATCATAGTATAGGGATAATATGTGATATGTTATCTAATCCTTGTTTTGTGGCAGTATTTGGAAATGGCAGCTGAAAATGTTCACAATGGAGTGAATGTGACCGTCGAGACACCTTTAATCACTAATCAGGTTAATGTGGTGTTAGACGAAGGACAAATTAGAGATATCTACGTGGTGAATGAAGAACTAATAGTTGCACCCGAGCTAGTTGCAGAGGTAGCAGCTGAGAGTGAGGAGGAAGAGGAAGAAGAGGAACCTGAGGAGAATTGGTTAGACGAATTTTATAATCGAAACTTAGAATTACAAAATCGTGCTCATGAGTTAGATGAGCAGGCTGAAGAACGGCAGGCGGTCGTGGAGAAAAGAGATGCAACAATTCAAAATTGTGTCACCCGATGTGCGATGCTTGAACAGAAGCACTCTTTGGCGGAGTATAAAATATTAGAGCTGGAATCTGAGAACGCGCTGATCAAAGTTCTGATGAAAGCAGAAACAACTGAACGAAGAAAAATAGATGATGTGTGGGTAACAGTCGCACAACGCGTTGATAGTATAGAAAAAGACGTTCGATCTAATAAAGCCAAAATAGATGAAATGGATTTTGCTTTTTGGACAGCAATTGGGAGAATCCAACATCGAATTCAAAATTATCCTGTGCATAACGGTCAACCCCAATTCGATATGGATCGGAGAAAAATGATTCAAATCATGGATCAGGAATGTGACGAAGCAATTAAAGGTGGAATGTACTCTATAGCAAAGCCAAATCCGATAGTTTAAGTAAGAGCGTTTGTTGTGAAACCCGAACGAAGTTATTACGGGTAAGTTAATTACAAACTCTTGCGAAGTCTATACCTTATAAGATACATGTTCTACCCATTATTTTATCTCTCTTGCTTCCGTTCAACGTTTAAATTTGACTCCGGAGAAGTTAGACTTTGACTTACTGGTTGAAACTTCGTTAGTAGGAGCCTTCGTTACCTCCACTATTTATAAATCTTGTTTGATTCAAATCGACATTTTCACGTTACCTTTCGATCTTATCTATTTGAAAATACTTGCATTGATGTGATTTTTGTAAACTATTGGTTAAATACTCATCATGCTTTTTGTAAGGTTGTTAGCTTTCATACTCCTAACCAACCTGTTATGCGAATTCAAGCAACCAAACCACTAAAGTCAATTATTGTCATATCAAGCCATAAGAAAAGAGCCCCGATCCCTTAAATGTTGACTTCTTTGTGTAGAATGCACCAAAGCCAGACTTTCTATAGGCGACATCATGAATGAAGATGGCAAGTTGATAGGTATCATTTTGAGGTGCTATCCAAGTTAAGGGATAGAAGTCACAGTTGGTATTAATGTGACGTACTATCCAAGTCTTGGATGAGGGTCATAGATTTGAATGATATTTCTATCGTTAATAAATTTCCTGACGTATTCTTGAAGACTTCTTAAACTACCCCTAGAGCATGAAATCGAATTTTGTATTGACCCCAGTACAAAACTCATTTCTAAAACCCTCAAATATTTCATCAACTAAAAGGATCTGGTTACGTTGATTATAATGAGAGTCATAATAAAAGCGTTGGACTAATGAAAATCATGGGTATATGTGGTATTAGTAAGTGTTATGATGAGTTATATTGGTTATTATGAGAAAACATGAAAGTTTCTTAGAAATCACAAAGGGTTGAAAAATAAGATTTTGGTGAAAATAGAACATGAAATTCAATTGACCATATCTCCTATTATATTTCGAATTTTTGAGTGTGGTCAAGTCCTAGAGTTAGATCTATGAGTTTTATAGCATCTCCAAGTGGAATCACTGGAAAAGGTGTTGTAGATTTTCGTGTGGACTGATTTTAGTAAAGGATGAAAAAGCTGGAAATTTTCGAAATGCTACTGTCCAGATTTTTAGAGGGGCTGTTTCGGCAACTTAAATTATGAGAAAAATTCTGGACTTTTGGGACATGAATATATATGGTATAGATTACCTCCTGTCCAAAAATGAGCTCATTCTGACTTAAAATGAGCAAGTTATAACCATTTCAATATTTAGGTTTTTTTGACGAAAAATACTATAACCGAAGTTCTATAACTCCGATGACCATGAAATTTAAACTGGAAGCTCACGTTAACATGTGTAAGATTCTGCAAAGATTTGGGAATTTTTGGAGTTAACCTTGAGGTAGCTAATTTCTTAAAGAATTAATTAGAAATTGATTTTTGAAAAATAGTAAAGGAATTTTAAAAATTCCGAGAAAAATATATGTTCATTTTGGGACTATATTCTGCTAAATTCCAGAAAATAAATATTTTTGGAACTGATTTGGTATTTTTCATGAAAATGGTTTAGTTACGAATATATGAGTTAAATATGTTATGTGAAGTAACAAAGTTGAAAAATAGATTTTATGGCTTGGAGATCCTATATAGAGTATATGCATATTTTTGATGAGGGATTTGATCATTGGTGATGATATCTTATGAGTATGGCATTTTTGAATGATTAAATACATTATATGGTAAAAGCGTAAATAATTGAAATAAATTGTTTATAAGTTTAAGAAGTGATTAAAATATTGTTATAATATTAATGATATTAGATTATGAGATTATTAAGTGATTGATAACATTGGGATATTCTTGAACCCTGGATAAATTATATTATAAATGTTTAATATTTATCCTTTATCTCATCTGATTGATTCTTTATATCATTATCCCCATGCTTATATTATGTTGAAAGTCATCTGTGACTTACGTGCATAGATGGACTTGGTATGATTATGACCAGGGATTGTTCAATATAATCATGACCATAATTTAAAACACGATTATCTTTGGCACGTAGTGCATGGATAATTCATGGTCGTGATACTAAAGAATATCATTGGCTCGTAGTGTGGGGATGATTCGACGATGTGGATTAATTATTGAAATTTGAGTCTCAAAGAATGAAATATTAATTCATGGATGTGGTAAAAGTCATCTTTGGTAGTAGTGCATAGATGGACTTGGTATGATTATGAATCGGGATTATTCGGATAATCATGACCGTAATTAAAAAACACGAATATCCTTGGCACGTAGTGCATGGATAATTCATGGTCGTAGGCAATTATTAAGTTGAGTCTCAAAGATCATTGGTTTTACATAACTTGTATATCTTTGGTCCAGAAATGCAAAGATGAATTGTTAATGAATATCTTTGGCCGGATTGCAAAGATGAATTTAATGTTTTCAACGATAAAGGTATTCAAGGTATCCTCACCTCTTTATCATACCAGGTACGTACGTAAATTTCGAGGGCGAAATTCCATAAGAAGGGGAGATTGTGAGACCCCAGATTTTATAAATAAAGATTTTAATTTCTCAAAATATTTTTTTGAATATTAAGGTATGGATTTGAGATAATGTTATAGTTGGGGGTAGTATTTGAAAATTTTACAAAGTATGCAAGTTGTTATATAATATTCGATTGGTCGGGAATATTCTTTTTGTTTGGGAATATTAAATGCGACGACACAATCATTGGTGGACCCACAAATGTAAGAATTGTCGTAGTTAGAAAATGACAAAAATATTTTATGAAAATAACTGGCAGAGGTTTTACCGTTGATCTTTGTTGAACTACCCTAAGTAGTAAAGTAAAGAATACGCTGTCTGTCGTTAGATAAGAGTAGTACACCGGTATTGATTATTGATGCTTATGTGATAAGTAACTCAGTTATACTAAATTATTGCTACAGTAATTGATGCATCATATCTCTCATATTATTGATTCGATTATTGTCACAGTATCGTGTGCATAATATGTTATTTTATTAAATCAATAATTGAGACGACAAAGTTATTCATATTATTAAATTACAATATTTACAATGTCTAAAAGTTCATCGAGGAGAGGTTAGATAATCTAATCATACGCCAATAGGGAGAAATCCTTATTGAAAGCCCTCTTTCTGGAATGACATGGTTGTTAAATATTGTGAGTTATGATATTAATGATGATTAAGTTCATGTTAATTAAAGATGAATTTGATAATTTCATTGTGTTGGGATTATTTGTGTTAATAGAAATTGACATCTATTCCGATGATAATTGATGTCTGGAGGTTATATTATTCAATTGGGTATTCGGGACATTTTTGTCGAAGTTACTATTCATGAGTTACTATTCACGAGTTACTATTCATGAGTTACTATTCACGAATTACTATTCATGAGTTACTATTCACGAGTTAGTATTCATGTGTTACTATTCATCCAGTTACTATTCACCCTATTATTGTGCATTCGGGTATTTGGGTACAATATTATTCCATGAGGAGATGTGCTAATTTTTCAGACCGTTGGTTGAATGAATTAATATGGACCGCTGGTGGAAAGTTATAATAGTGAATCAATATGGGTCGCTAGTTTAAAGTTTTAATAGTAAATCAGTATGGACCGTCGCTTTAAGTTTTAATAGTAAATCGATCTGGATCGTTCGTTTAAAAGTAAATCGATCTAGAACGTTCATGAATTAGTTACTATTCATTCTATTTTTCTATAAATAGAAGCTCATTCCTTCATTATTTCTTACGAATTCACTGAAACTCTAGAGAGAGAAATTATAGAGAGAAATTATAGAGAGAAGTTATAGAGAGAAAATCTATAGAGAGAAAGAAGAAGAGTATTCTGCTACTTCACTACTTCTATATCCAGTTCTTTTACGGTAAGGGGTGTTATCCTTTCTTATTCATGAAGAGAACTTCTGTTATTCCATTCTTTATCATTCTGTTGGAATAACCTGTATACGCGGCATACCCTATACATAACCTATATAAGTGGCATACCCTATACTTGGTGAAGTCTGTTGTTATTCAATTCTTTATCATTCTGTTGGAATAACCTGTATACGCGGCATACCCTATACATAACCTCTATAAGTGGCATACCCTATACTTAGTGAAGTCTGTTGTTATTCAATTCATTATCATTCTGTTGGAATAACCTATATACGCGGCATACCCTATACATAACCTGTATAAGTGGCATACCCTATACTTGGTGAAGTCTGTTGTTATTCAATTCTTTATCATTCTGTTGGAATAACCTGTATACGTGACATACCCTATACATAACCTGTATAAGTGGCATACCATATACTTGGTGAAGTTTGTTGTTATTCAATTCTTTATTATTCTGTTGGAATAACCTGTATGCGTGGTTTACCCTATACTTGGTGGAATGACCTGTATATGCGGTTTACCCAATACTTGGTGATCTTCTTCTGTTATTCCATTCTTTATTATTATGTTGGAATAACCTATTTATGCGAAGTACCGCATACTTGGTGAAATTCTTTTATTATTCCGTTCTTTATTATTCTGTCAGAATATCCTCGTTGATTAATAATTTCACCACTGGTTCCATATTTATTATTTCGCATTTATTATTCTCGCTGAATAACTTTTGTATGCGCTTGTGATTTACCTATACTTGGTGGAATGACTCATATATGCGTTTACCCAATACTTGGTGATCTTCTTCTGTTATTCCATTCTTTATTATTATGTTGGAATAACCTATTTTTGCGAAGTACCGCATACTTGGTGAAATTCTTCTATTATTCCGTTATTTATTATTCTGTCGAAATATCCTGTCGGTGTGAATTTCACCTGACCTGGTTTCATATTTATTATTCCGCATTTATTATTCTGTTGGGAATAACCATTCTCATGCGGTCTCTATCGCATGCATGGTGAATCCTTCATTATTCCATTCTTTATTATTCTGTTGAATAACTCGCCTACATGTGGATTGCCACACGCATGGTGAATGATCCTTTGTATTCATTCCATATTAAATTGTAGAAATGATCTGTATACGTGGATTACCGCATGGCGGGTGAAAATCCATTTGCAGTTTCATATATTCTTTATTATACTCGGTTGGTTAAAGTTTTGACTTCTATACTCCATGAAATTAGTGGAATATCCTTGATATTCAAGTTTCATCCAAAGATCATTTCATGGAAATATTCTTCTGAGCATTCTTAAATTTTACTTTACAAAGAAGTATTATGTTGACAATTTGGACGTTATTGGTTCCTGGACAAATTAATTCTTGAACGTGTTTTATTGAATTATTATGTCATTGTCATCATCCTCATGTTATATTAGGTTGAAAGTCATCTTTGGCTTACGTGCATATATGGACTTAGTATGATTATGACCAGGGATCATTCGGTATAATCATGACCTATTATAAATAATGTGATAAAAGTCCTCAGTGGCCTGTAATGCATTGATGAATAGTTTTTGGTATGATTATGACCAGGGTTTATTCGGTATAGTCATGACCATTGATGATTTAATGAAAATCCTTGACCGTGGTACAAGGATGATTAGATGTGGGGGTTCATTTATTAAGCTGAGTCTCAGCGACAAAAATTGATGAAAACCTTTTAAAACATAAAAGATATTAGACTTTATTCTCTACTTGACTCTTTTAATGAATTGCATATTCCGCTGCAGTTAAACTTGGTGTATATTGTATATTATCAGTTTAACATTGTTGAAGACTAATGATAATTTATTCTGTATTATCTTAGTCATAATATTTCTTACTGGGCTAGTTGAGCTCACCCTTTCTTTCAATGTTCTCTTCAGGAAATGAGAACGTAGCCGGGACTAGTCGGGGGACGGAGTGATGGTCCAGATGATAGTATTAGTAGTCCTCACTATTCTATTAAACAGTGTGACAATAAATGTAATGAGGGCTGAATTTGAGTTTGTATACTGTCTATGAGGACTCCATTGAGAATGGATATTGTCTAGAAGACAATATTTCTATTTAAACTCACAACATATGTTTTGTCATATTTTACACGACTGCTGTATTATTAGTTTGTATTTGAATTTTGTACCATGTATTTGGCAACTCAAGATGGGTGATGTATACCTAATTTTGGGGGCGTCACACTAGCGACCCAAGATGGGTGATGTATTCCTATTTTTGGGGGCGTCACAGTTGGTATCAAAGCTTAGGGATATGATCCCTGGCTGAGATGTAAGACAAGAACTAGTAGGGGAGAGAAGGGGAATTCCTTCGCTAGTATGACCTACCTAAGTTTATTTGGCATTTAATTGGTCAGTCAGAGTATAGAGATAGTATGTGATATGTTTATTAACCCTTGTTTTGTGGCAGTATTTAAAAATGGCATCTAAAAATGTTGAGATAAGCAATGGAGCACAGGAGACCGTTGAGTCTCCACAGATCAATAATCAGGACAATGTGCAACAGGATGGCGATAATCCTCCTGTAAACAACAACACTAATCAATTGACGAACGACGGTACGTTTAGGAGCTTTTTAGAATTCATGCAACATCAGGCGAAGGCGGCTCCTGTTCATAATACAGGTAAAAATAATGGTAACCCGCGGTCGGTCACCGCTAAGCAATTCAAAGAGCTGGAACCACCGGAGTTTTTTGGAAAGCCAGAACCACTTAAGGTGAGGACGTGGTTAAAGCAGATCACCAAGATATTTGATGTCTTGGGATGCTCCGAGGAGAAAAAGGTTCCATTCGCCACCTTTATGTTGCGTGAAGAGGCGATTCATCGTGGGAATCAGAAATGTACCACTGGCCGCACTCAAGATGTCTTGGGAGAAGTTCCAAGAGCTGTTCAATGACAAGTACTTTCCCAAACGTATTCGTCACATGAAGGAGGTGGAGTTTATCAAGTTGGAGCAAAACAACATGACCGTGTCGCAGTACGAAGCCAAGTTTGCCGAGTTGTCCCGATTTGCGTCTCATTTGGTTGATAATGAGGAGAGAATGACGCGAATGTTTCTAAGAGGTTTGAAACCTGAGATATGTCAATATCTTATCTCTCATAAACTGTGTTTGTATTCAGATGTTGTTAATAGGGCTCGCTTATTGGAGCGATAATGAGTCAACCCAACCAAAAGAGGCGTACCGCAAAATGATAATACTGGGTGATAGCAGCCATCAAAGCGGTGACAATAAGCATGGAGGAATCAACATGCCGAAATGGTAACCACTTGGTGGTAATCATGGCCAAAACAATAAGAATGGACATTTCAAGAAGAGAAGGTTCAACAATGACGTGAAGACGCTTGGCACCAAAGACCCGCTTTCAAAGGAAGAAGAAAGACCACCGGTCGATATTTCAAATGCGACACGAGGAGGACACATCCGTCAAAGGATAGTGATGCCAAAGGATGTCCCGCATGAGCCAAAGCCTAGAGTTTAAGAGAGAGCATTTTTTTTTCGTGACGAGGAACCTAAATAAAATTATCACGGGTATGTTAGTCATAAACTCTTGCGAAGTCTATACCGTGTTAGATACCGGTTCTACTCACTCTTTTATTTCACCTAGTTGTGTTCAATGTTTGTACTTAACTCCGGAGAAGTTAGACTTTGATTTATCTATTGAAACTCAGTTGGGAGAAACCTTCGTTACCTCCACTATTTATAAATCTTGTTCAAATCAACACTTTCATGTTACCTGTCGATCTTATCTCTTTGAAAATACTTGCCTTTGATGTGATTTTTGGAAACAATTGGTTAACTACTCATCATGCTTTTCGTAAGGTTGTTAGCTTTCATACTCCTAACCAACCTGTTATGCGAATTCAAAGTAACCAAACCACTAAAGTCAATCATTGTCATATCAAGCCATAAGTAAAGAGCCCGATCCTTTCGTTGTTGACTTCCTTGTGTGGAATGCACCAAAGCCAGACTTTCTGTAGGCGACATCGTGAATGAAGATTGCAAGTTAATAGGTATCAATGTGACGTACTATCCAAGTCTTGGATGAGGGTCACAGCTTTGAATGATATTTCTATCGTTAATAAATTTCCTGACGTATTCATGAAGACTTCCTAGCCTACCCCTAGAGCGTGAAATCGAATTTTGTATTGACCACAGTACAAAACCCATTTCTTAAACCCTCAAATATTTCTTCAACTAAAATGAACGTAACATGTGCCAAAGACGTTGACTCGAGCTGTTGAAGATTACAATCGTACCATTCAATACCATCGTAGGAAAAGCGAACATGGTAGCTGACGCGTTGAGGAGAAGATCGTATGCGGTTACAAGTGTGAATATACGAACCCACGTGAAGATAACGAATATATAAGTAGAATCGACTTTAATCGATAAAGTTAAAGCCGCTCAAGCTACATACTCAGAGCTGATGAATGTGAAGAAGAAGGTTCAAGAAGGCGTTATCTTAACCCTCGATTTAATTGGCCCATTTTGAAATCCTCGATCAAGTAGGAATTGTGGCTTATAGACTCGTTTTACCACCAAGTATGTCGCGTGTTCATAACGTTTTTCATGTATCGATGTTACGTAAATATGTGAACGACCCGAACCACATTATTAATTTAGAACCGGACGAGATAGCAGATGATTTAACGTATGAGGAGATACGTGTTAAAATCTTGGATAATAAGGATTATATTCGACACTCAAAGGTTATACCTCAAGAGTTAGAATCTAAAATGAAGTCAAGGTACCCTCACCTCTTCAGCATACCAGGTACGTACATAAATTTCGAGGGCAAAATTCCATAAAGAGGGGAGATTGTGAGACCCCAAATTTTATGAATAAATTTAATTTTTTTGAAATAATTTTTTTGAATATTATGGTGTGGATTTGATATAATGTTATAGTTGTGGGTAGTATTTATAAATTTTGTAATGTATGCAAGTTGTTATATAATATTCGATTGGTCGGGGAATATTCTTTTTGTCGGAGAATATCCGTATGCGATGTTACAATCATTGGTGGACCCTACAAATGTAATTATTGTCGACATAGAAAATGACAAAAATATTTTTATGAGAATAACGGCGGAAGTTTTACCGTTAAAACCTGCTGAACTATTCTAAGAAGTAAAGTAAATGAATGCTGTCATGGCATAGTAGAAGTAGTACCAGATTGATTATTAATGCTTACGTGAGAAGTCACTCGCTTTTGTTTTATTAGTATTATTAATGTAATAAAACAAAAATCTTTTTATATAAAATGAATACTTTTATAAAGTTATTCATTTTATTAGACTATAAATAGAATATATAATATTCTATTATGTAGTGTTTTGCATAGTAAAATCTTTTTATATAAAATGTAATACTTTTATAAAGTTATTTGTTTTATTAGACAATAATTAGAATATATTATATTTTATTATGCATAGTATTGCATAAATTACTGCATAGTGTTTTTTTCAGATAGTAAAATTTTTTATATAAAATGTAATACTTTTATAAAGTTATTCATTTTATTAGATTATAAATAGAATATATTATATTTTATTTAAAAGATTTTGTTTTATTAGAATATTTTATTAAATCAATCTGAATAGTCTGCTTAAAAGTAAATCAATCTGGACCGTTCATGAATTAGTTACTATGCAGTCCATTCTCCTATAAATAGAAGCTCATTCCTTCATTATTTCTTACGAATTCACTGAAACTCTAGAGAGAGAAACTATAAAGAGAATTCTTCTTCTATAATCTTGAACGTATTTCTTTAGAGTTTAAGAAAGCTTTGAGCGTAGTGCAAGTTTTCTTCGAGTATATCCTCGCCCTACCAGTCGGAATACTCTTCTTTCAAAGGTAAGGGATATTATTTGTTGTACCCGTAAGGGGTATTATTTCTTTTGTATTCATGAAAAGAAATTTTGTTATTCCATTCTTTATTATTCTGTTGGAATAACCTGTATACGCAGACTACCCTATACTTGGTGAAATTCTTCTGTTATTCTATTCTTTATTATTATGTTGGAATAACCTGTTTATGCGAAGTAACGCATACATGGTGAAATTCTTCTGTTATTCCATTCTTTATTATTCTGTTGGAATATCATGTCGGTGCGTATTACGCCTGACCTGGTTCCATTATTTATTATTCTGTTGGAACATCCTGTCTGTGCATTTACGCATCACCTGGTTCCGTTATTTATTATTCTGTTAGAATATCCTGTCTGTGCGTTTATGCATGACCTGGTTCCGTTATTTATTATTCTGTTGGAATATCCTGTCTGTGCGTTTACGCATGACCTGGTTCCATTCTTTATTATTACATTGCTGAATAACACGTCATATGATCTATCGCATGCATGGTGATTTCTTCTGTTATTCCATTCTTTATTATTCTGTTGGAATAACCTGTCTATGTGGATTATCACATGCATGGTGAATGATCCTTTGTATTCATTCCTTATTAAATTATGAAAATGATCTGTCTAAGTATATTACCGCATGGCGGCGAAAATCCATTTACAGTTTCATATATTCTATTGTACTCAGTTGGTTAAAGTTTTAGCTTCTATACTCTATGAAATTATGGAATATACTTGATATTTGCGCTTCATCCAGTATCTTTTCATGGAAATATTCTTCTGAGCATTCTTGAATTTTACTCTACAAAGAAGTATCATGTTGACAATTTAGACGTTATTGGTTCCTGGATAAATTAATTCTTGAACTTGTTTTATTGAATTATTATGTCATTGTCATCATCCTCGTGTATATTATGTTTTGAAAGTCATGTGGCCTCTGTAGTACATGGATGGACTTGGTATGATTACGACTGTGGATTATTCGGTATAATCATGACCGTAATGTTACAAATGATGTGGAAAATGTCTTCATTGGCCCGTAATGCATTGATGGACAGTTTTTGGTATGATTATGGCTATGGATTCACTTCGGCCAATGGTGCAAAGATGAATTATTTTATGGCATGATCAGGACCGTTGATGAAAACACGATTATCTTTGGCCCGTAGTGCATGGATAATTCTTGGTCGTGATACTAAAGAATATACTTGGTCTGTAGTGCAGGAATGATTTGATGATGTAGATTATTTATTAAGCTGAGTCTCAGCGATAAAAATGTATGAAAATATTTTAAATCATAAAAGATAGTAGATTTTATTCTCTACTTGACTCTTCTAATGGATTGCTTGTTCTGCTGTAGTTAAACTTGATGTTTATTTTATTGTATTAGTTTATCACTGTTGAAGGCTAATGATAATTTATTCTGCATTATCTTAGTCATAATATTTCTTACTGGGCTAGTTGAGCTCACCCTTTCTTTCATTGTTCTCTTTCGTGAAATGAGAACGTAGTTTGGGACTAGTCGGGAACAGTGATGGTCCTAGATGGTGCATTAGTAGTCCTTACTATTCTGTGAAATAGTGTAATAATAAATGTAATGAGGACTCCATTGAGTATGGATATTGTATAGATGATAATATTTGTATTAAAACTCACAACATATGTTTAGTCGTATTTTACACGACTGTTGTATAATTAGTTTGTATTTGTATTCAGTACCATGTATCTGGCGACCCAAGATGGGTGACGTATACCTATTTTTGGGGGCATCGCAATTATACCAAAATATTGGTATGAATTTTATTATGAAATTTTTACCTTTTCATGTCGAGGTTATTATTCACGTATACGAGTACTATTCATGTATACGGCACTATTCAGGAATACGGTACTATTCACCAGTATTGTTCACGAAGTATGATTTTTCTTGTGAAATTTTTATCTTTTTGTGTCGGGGTTACTATTCACGTATACAACACTATTCACAAATACGGCACTATTCATCGAAAAATGAAATTTTCTCTTCTTTGTCCCAGATGTCTATTATGGTTACTATCTTTAATTGTATCCATGTTTTGATCTTCATTCTTGAAGTTTACTCCACTATGATTTATTATGGAGTATTTTTAAACTTGAATTATCTAAAGTACGAATCCCTAATCTTTATCCTTTTATCTCACTGGATTCGTTCTTTAAAATATTTTTCATCATCCTCAGTTCTTAATGGTGATACTTGATGAATATCTTTGGCCTGTAGTACAAAGATGAATGATTACCTGATGAATATCTTTGGCCCGTAGTGCAAAGATGGACAGGTGTTGAGATGAACATGACCAACTGGTGATATAAATAAATATCTTTGGCACGTAGTGCAAAGTTGAATATTTGATTCAAGATGTATATTGATCGATGTTACAGGGATAAAATATTGATGATGGACTTTAAATTCATAGATGATAGTAGATTTTATTCTCTACTAAACTCTTCTAATGAATTGTTATTCTCGCTGCAAATATTGATCTAAAACTTGTTGTCCATTATATTTTATCTGATTTGTTGAAGGCTAACGATAATTTGTTGTTCATTATCTTAGTCATAATATTTTTTAGCGGGCTAGTTGAACTCGCCCTTTTTCTTTTTGTTCCATTTTTCTTCTCAGGAGGTGAGAATTTAGCAAGAACTAGCCAGGGTATAGAGTGATGGTTCAAGATAGTTGTTTTAGCAATCATCACTATTATGTAAAATAGTGCATCAATAGCTGTAATGAGGACATTATCTGAGTATGGATATTTGTATTTAAACTCACAGTTTATGTTTGGTCGTATTTTGCACGACAATTATATTAATGAAGTTGTAGTTATTTCTGTACCATGTATTTGGCGACTCAGAATGGGTGGTGTATACCTATTTTGAGGGCGTCACATTATATTTAATATTTTAAAATTATATTTATTTTTTATATTTAAAATAAAATATTATTTTAAAAAAGTTATGAAGGTAATTATTATTATTATACAGAAAAAATATTAGAAACTTTTATTTTTTTCAAAAATGAGTAAAGTTTCATATATAAAATATAGATTCAAAAGAATTACATAAGAAAATTAAATATAATTATTGTTTTAAACTTATTTTAAAATATTAAAATTTTTGGTTGGGTCAAACTGGGTCTGGTTTGGTCAAAATGGGTCGGGTTGAGATCAAATTGGGCTGGCGGAATGAAAACACCAACAAAATGCCACTTTAAGGACCTAACTGACGAAAATTAAACTTTAGGGACAACTTTGAAAGTGGGAGGTAACTTGAATGGACAGAAATGTCATTCAGTCGAATTTGAGCTATTATCATTATTCTCCGTTATTTAACCTAATTTCTCCTTATAAATACATATCAACTATTACGCAACAACTCATGCTATAAATAATTCTAAATACTGTTGAAAATGCAAAGGAGTTATTTGGAGACCTTCATATTATGGTGACAGTGCATTCAATGGGAGTGGCTATGACTTCATTTTGTGGACTATATCTCACGGTGTTTATATTTATGACTTTTTCATCTATTGTATTCTATTATCTGTATTGTAGCTTTGCATGATTTGTTAAGTACTAGCATCCGGTAAATCATTTTCATCATCATTAATAAAAAAAAATTGGCATTATGGTAATACTGTGAGTACCTCTACAATTGCCAAAAATGGATAAAAATTAAAACTTGATTATTAGCATATGGATCAGTTCAGTACGGATAGAAATAGAGCTGGTTTGACACGAAGCTTTTGAAAATGTAAATGTTTAAACTGTGAAAATGTAAAAATATAAAATAATAAGTTTAGGGGGACAAGAATTTTGGACAGAAAAATTAGACTAGAAAAATAAAATGAATTTGTTCTTGCGAATAAATTGATTGTAAATTACAATTATTTACAGAAATAAATTAATTTTAAACTAAAATCCTCTTTATTTCAAATAATGGAGACTCTCAATTTAAAAGTAAATGATTCTCTAAAACACCCTAATTTTCAAAGTAAAGGATTTCAAATAGTCGAAGTAGAGAATTTTCAAAACCGCGTCGAAGAAGAGAAAAAAAGCAAAAGGAGTTAAGGAGGTGTAGAATTTAAACTTGTTGGGTCCCACACAATAAATGTAGCAGCAAATAATGAATTTGAAAATAAAATTTCCAATTTTTTTTTAATCTCGGACTTTGACCAAAAGCATGGTTCTTATTTACAAAAAGCCTACACGAGTCCTATTCTTTAAACTACAAGAACTTTGTGTAGCATTGGTTGTTTAGAATGAAATTATTTGTAACATAATTTAAAATTATCTCATATTATGTTTATTTTGTCTAAAATTATTTTAAAAATTAAATAAAAAAATTTATCGTTTGAACTATTATATTCGTACCAATAATAACAAAGAGATCGTATTGATAATAGTGTAAACATAAATGTATAGAATAAAATAAGTTGATCATTTTTTAAATAGCCCAAGATTAATATTGTCCACAAAATTTTAATCCTAAATGACGGGGATTATAATACTAGGCTATGTTTATTTGCAAGTATTTTACTTGTGATAGAAATATTAATCCCAAGTGTCTTGTTTGTTTTCAAATTTTGACTTGACATTTTTAGTTTAGGAATTATAAAATGGTTTAATAGTTTTTAGATTATAATTATAATCTCGGAATTATAATCCTTGCAAGCAAACATAACCCTAATGTCTAAATAGTTCTCCATTTTTTTAAGTTATGTTGTTATCCTTGATTACTAGTCCAAATAAATATTTCAAATTAAAGTGTTATCTTTGCAAACAAAAATGATCATAAGATATGATGATATCTTTACATAATTATACTAAGAAAATTAAAAATAAAGAATACAATAATATTTTCACAAGTAAAATTTAAATTATTTGTTCAAAATCTCAAACCTGAATGTGACATTTAGGTCAATTTATGTTAAAATAATGTTTAGAAATAGGGGTTAATGGAGCTACACAGCTGTGCAGACTCCCAAATATACGCAGTCTATAATCGTAGAGTTAAGTCGCTCTACGATCGTAGAACAATCACTCTACGATCTGGGGATTCAATCTACGTACGCTTATACGGTAGTAAAGTAACTACTCTACTATCAGTCAGTAACTACTCTACGATCGTAGGATAATTAAACTCTACGATTGTAAACTATGTATATTTGAAACTTGCATAACTATGTATATTTCATAACATTTTCATTTCCTGTAAAAACAATCAGCAATAATACATATATTCTTTATTTCTCTCTAGTTTTGTATTGAATGTTCACATGGAATCAGAGTAATATGATTCTGAATATTACAAACATCTAAATTTCACAATCTATATCAATCTTCATCACAATTCTATTCAACTTTCATATCAATTTACAGTTTCGTAACTAGTTTTTTGAAGATTTGGATTGTTAATTTGAGATACATCTGCATCATACAATTGGAGAAATGGTGTTTTCCCAGAGCTTTACTGCAGTTGCAAATTAAGGCAATAATGGTGGAGCTTATCTAGTGCGACACAGCCAGTTCAACAACAAAAAAACTCAAAATGAAGTAGATCGAGCCTTCTTAGCACATGTTTTATACCTTAATTCACATCTTAACTATATCTATAATCCTTTGTATATGCACAACAATGATAATACAGGAATTTTGTTAATTACAAACTAAGGCAATGTTTGTTTGCAAAGATTATAATCCCAGTCCATGAGATTATAATCTCAAGACTATTAATCCTAGGATTATAATCCCAAGAATATTAAGTCATTTTATAATCCCTAAACTAATAGTCTCAAGTCTAAATTTGAAAACAAATAAGATACTTGGGATTAATAGTTTTACTAGGATGAAGAATATGATGCATTACAACCTTTGATTGGGTGCACTTGTGGTGCACATCAGAGGGATGGAAGAGAGAAGAGTACTATAATTTTTATTAGGCCTATATGATAGTTTTGCAAATATCAGAGGTCAAGTGTTAATGATGAATCCCCTCCTTGAGGTTAATCATGCTTACCCTCTCATTAAGCAAGATGACATACAGAAACAAGGATATATACAATGCATCATTCATGATACAGTCCAACAACCTGAATCAATACTATGGAAACAAATATAATGGAAAAATTTTTGGGTAAACAATTTCAATAAACCTTAAGTACCTGGTGTGTCAACAAGTGGATGTGCTAATTTTGGGAAGGAAAATCACACCATAAACAAATATTTAAAAGTAGCAGGCTACCCTCCTGATCATCCTGCAAATCCAGCTTACAGAGAAAAATTTAAACAAACAGATCAAGGGTTCAAAGTCAATTTTCAACAGAACAATAGATCATATGGCGAAGGATTTCAACAAGGTGTCAATCAACCATTTACTTAACAGAGAAATATGATGCAAGAAAGGGATTTTACACCTTTAGGAAGCCAAATCTTCCAAACTCCAAGGCAAATTATACTATCACAAACAATGAAGAAGATAGTCAAGCTTTTTAGTCACATACTTCTTTTGAGTCACAATCAATAACTACTATGCCCACATTGCCTACTCTTGAGCAATTTCTATAGCTAAAATCTATAATGTTTACCAAGACAAATGCATCTCATATGTCACCTAAGGATCACCCTGCAAGTATGTTTAGTTATATATTACACTGTAACACTTATTTAATATCTAGGATCCAAGATGTTAGGCTTTGAAGTAGGATGTAGAACACTGATCGAGTTTCTAGGTTACCCAGAAACTCAAGATCAGGTCTTGATAGGTACTTTGACCACCTATAACTTGTTGAGGTGATGAAAATAGACCGGTCACTTGTTTTATGTCTATAGTACTATATCAGTACTACACCTTTGAACCATTTTCATGACCAAAAACACTGTCACTAAGGAATTAGATCCGGTCAAACTCACCTCCTAGGCGTTGACTTTCGCGTTCTTCAGTTGATGAAGAACACCAATAGCGACAGTTTCTGTCACTATAGGGACTTTTAGCGACAGTTGAGTTTAAAAATAATAAAAATAATATAATAAATAGAAATAAATACTAAATAATTATTATAAATTAATAATTAATTTCTAAAATACATTTTAAATTATAATAAATAACTTTTAATATTTTGACATAAAATTTCATTAATATTTAATTTATTTAAATATTAATAATAATGAAATTATTTAATAATGCTATTAAATAAATTAGTAAAAATAATAATAAATCATTTTAAATAATAAGAAATTATTTAAAAATGAAACTAATTATTTAAAAATCATTATCAATAATAATAAAATATTTGAGAATAATATTGATGGTTTAAAAAATATTATGAATGATTATTAATTACTTTAAAATATTATTATGATTTAAAAATCATCTTGATTAATAATAAATTAACTAAAATTAATATTAATCATTGAAAAGTTGTTTTAGGCTTCTAGAAATTATAATAATTAATAATTTATTTATTTAAAGGGATATTTAAACTTTTAAACAAAGTTTATTAGAAAAATAATTCGATAACTATCCGATCAAATTATAAAACACCAAATGGACATCGAATACAACCTAGAAGCTAATAGTTTGACTAGTTATTAGCTAAGATTATTTCTAATGACTAATATAATCATATTTAGGTTGCGTAGACGGCTTGAGTAACATAGGATAACTATTCTCCGAGCAGGCAAGTTTTTCATATGCATTTAATTTTTGTATTAAATGTACTTGTTATATTGATGTTATATAAACTTGTTTAAAAATCTGTTATTTAAAAATGGTTATGGCTTATTGTTCAAGCATAACCAAGTCATATGAACTGTTATTTGCGTAAAAATGTATTTGATTTGATATCAAATCATGATATCGTAAAAAAAACCAATGTTGTTTGGTATAAATATATATCGATATATTATTATGACTAATAGCTTATACAATCGAATAGGAGTTTTATGACCGATATTTATTGTAAGACCCCAACTTTTATGAATAAAAATGAATTTTCTATAAATATCATTTTTGAATATTATGGAATAAATTTGATATAATGTTATAGTTGTAGGTAATATTTATAAATTTTGCAAAAAATACGCAAGTTGTTATAAAATATTCGATTGGTCGGGGAATATTCGTATTGACTCAAGACAATCATTGGTGGACCCCACAATGTAATTATTGTTGGATTGAAAAACGACAAAAATATTTTTATGAAAATAACTACGAAAGTTTTACCGTTGATCTTTGTTGAACTACTCGGTAGTAAAACTACAGTAATACGCGTGGTTGCATAGTAGCACACAGTATTGATTATTAATGCTTATGTGAGAAGTCACTCAGTTTGATTCAATTATTATCGGTATTTTATATGTTATTAAATCAATAATTGAGATGACGAAGTTGTTAATATTATTATTTATATTATTAACGATGTCTAGAAGTTCTGCTAAGGAGAGGTTTGGTCACCTAATTGCGCGCCAATAGGGAGAAATTGTGAGACCCCAGATTTTATGAATAAATATTTAATTTTCTCGAAATAATTTTTTAAATATTATGGTGTGGATTTGATATAATGTTATAGTTGTGGGTAGTATTTATAAATTTTGCAAAGTATGCAAGTTGTTATATAATATTCGTTTGGCTGGGGAATATTCTTTTATCGTGGAATATTCGTATGCGACGACATAATCATTAGTGGACCCCATTAACTAAGTAATCGTCAGTAGTTAAAAAACGACAAAATATTTTATAAAATATAATCTACGAAAGTTTTACCAAGAATATCTTTGTTGAACTACTCGGTAGTAAAAATACGAATATCGCAGTGATCATGCAAGTAAGACACTACGATTGATTATTGATGCTTACATGAAAGTCACTCGGTTATACTCAATTATTACTACGATAATTCTTGCATCGTATCTCTCATATTATTGATTCAATTATTATCACAAAGATCATCCGCATAAAATGTTATTTTATTAAATCAATAATTGAGACGACAAAGTTATTCATATTATTAAATTGCAATATTTACAATGTCTGAAGTTCATCAAGGATAGGTTTGGTCACCTAATCATTTGCGCGCTATGAATAGGAGAAATCCTAATTAGAAAGCCCTCTTTCTTAACGACTGGTTGATAAATATCATGAGTTATAATATTAATGATGAATGTAGTTCAAAGTTGAATTTGGAGACGCGGACGTGATATTTGAGTCCGGAACGTCGAAATTAGTAAAAATAGTCTATAAACATAAAATTTTCCGAAATTCACTATTTGGTCAAAAAGTCAACAGTTGACTTTTTTGAGAAAAGTCAAACTTCGAAATTTCAAAATTTATATTTTGGATAAAAATAGTTTCATCATGTTGGAATAGTTTGTGTTAGTGAAAATTGACATTTTTTTCGATAAAAATTGATGTCTGGAGGTTATATTGACCAATCGGGTATTTAACCGGATAAATAAGCAATTGATTACTATTATTTCACATGATTATAAATATTTGTTCATATGTTATACTATTGATTCACATTCTTGTTACTATTAGGGGAGTTGGTGCAAGATTGATAATACTTGCATGATTAAGTTAAAAATGGAGGTATAGATGGAGGTACTATACTGTAATTCGTATTTTCACATGTCTAGAACTATTGATTCACATGATTGACTATTGAGTCACATGATTTACTATTAGGGGAGGTGGTGCAAGTTTGATAATACTTGCAGGACTAAATTAAAAAAGGAAGAAAAGAGGAAGGTATTGATCAGTAATATTTTAAGCCCCAAAATGTGCAATTATCGAAACTATGTTTTCCTATAAATAGAAGCTCATTCTTCTTCATTTCTCACCAATTCACTAAAGCTCTAAAGCATTTATTATAGAGAGAAATTATAGAGAAATTGTAGAGAGAAAATCTATAGAAGAAGAGAAGCCTGCTACCTCACTACTCTTTTATCCAGTTTCTTTCAAAGGTAAGGGATATTATTTATTGTACCTATAAGGGGTATTATTTCTTTCTTATTCATGAAGAGAACTTTTGTTATTCCATTCTATATTATTATGTTGGAATAACATGTTTATGCAAAGTACCGCATACATGGTGAAATTCTTATATTATTCCATTCTATATTATTATGTTGGAATAACCTATTTATGCAAAGTATCGCATACATGGTGAAATTCTTCTATTATTCCATTCTATATTATTATGTTGGAATAACTTTGTTTATCTAAGCAATCGCATACATGGTGAAATTCTCCTATTATTCCATTCTTTACTATTCTCATTTAATACCACCTGCTTGGTGTGATTTTCACCTGACTGGTTCCATTACTTATTATTCTGCATTTAATATTCTGTCGGAATATCATGTCTATGCTTTACGCCGGACCTGGTTCCATTACATATTATTCTGCATTTAATATTCTGTCGAAATATCATGTTTGTGCTTTACGCCGGACTTGGTTCCATCATTTACTATTCCGCATTTATTATTCTGTTGGAACATCCTGTTGGTGTGATTTTCACCTAACCTGGTTCCGTTATTATTATTCTGCATTGGAATAACTCGCTTTGTCACGCAGTACCGCATGCATGGTGATTTCATTTGTTATTCCATTCCTTATTATTACGTTTGGAACATCCCGCTTGCAGTGATTTTCACGACCGGTTCCGTTATTATTATTCTGCTGAATAACTTTGCCTATGCAAGACCGCATGCATGGTGATTTCTTTTGTTATTCCATTCTTTATTATACTCAGTTGATTAAGTTTTGACTTCTATACTCCATGAAATTAGTGGAATATCTTTGATATTTGTGCTTCATCCAGTATCTTTTCATGGAAATATTCTTCTGAGCATTCTTGAATTTTACTCTATAAAGAAGTATCATGTTGACAATTTGGACGTGATTGAATCTTGGTTAAATTAATTCGTGAACTTGTTTTATTGAATTATTATGTCATTGTCATCATCCTCATGCATATATTATGATTTAAGGTCATCTTTGGCTTACGTGCATAGATGGACTTAGTATGATTATGACCAGGGATCATTCGGTATAATCATGACCTGTAATGTTATAAATGATATGGTAAAAGTCCTCAGTGGTCTGTAATGCATTGATGGACAGCTTTTGGTATGATTATGACCAGGGATTGTTCGGTATAGTCATGACCATTGATGAATACACGAATGTCCTTGGCCGTAGTGCATGGATAATTTGTGGTCGTGATACTAAAGAATATCCTCGTCGTAGTGCGGGGGTGATTCGATGATGTGGATTATTTATTGTCGAGTCCCGTGATAAAAGTGATGAAAACCTTTTAAATCATAAAAGATAGTAGATTTTATTCTCTACTTGACTCTTTTAATGGATTGCTTGTTCTATATGCAGCTTATACTTGATGTCTATTATATTTTATCGGTTTAACATTGTTGAAGACTATTGATAATTTATTCTCGCTTTATCTTAGTCATAATATTTCTTCTTTGGGCTAGTTGAGCTCACCTTTTCTTTCACCGTTTTCTCTTGAAATGAGAATATAAATTGACGCAGTCGAGGAAAGGAGTGATGGTCCGAAGATAGCATTAGTAGTCCTCACTATTCTATTAAATAAAGGTGACAATAAATGTAATGAGGACACCTTTGAGAATGGATATTGTCTAGATAACAATATTCCTATTAGAACTCTCGGTTTATGTTTTGTTGTATTGTACACGACGGTTGTATAATTAAGTTGTATCTCAGATTTTGTACCATGTATTTGGCGACTCAAAATCAAGTAATGAATACCTAATTTTGGGGCGTCACATTGGTATCAAAGCTTAAGGATATGATCCCAGCTAAGATGTGAGATAAGAACTAGGAGGGAGAGACGGGAATTCCTTCATTAGTATGACCTACCTAAGTTTATTTGGTATTTAATTGGTGGTCAAAGGTATAGGGATAATATGTGACATGTTAATTAACCCTTGTTTGTGTGGTATTTAAAAATGGCGTCCAAAAATGTTGAGATAAGCAATGGAGCACAGGAGACCGTTGAGTCTCCACAGATCAATAATCAAAATAATGTGCAACAGGATGGCGATAATCCTCCTGTAAACAACAACACTGATCAAATGACGAACGACGATACGTTTAGGAGCTTTTTAGAATTCATGCAACATCATCGGTAATGCGCTCTCGCTCATAAAGGTAAAAATAATGGCAACCCACGGTCGGTCACGGCTAAGCATTTCAAGGAGCTGGGACCACCGGAGTTTTTGGGAAAGCCGGAACCACTTAAGGCGGAGACGTGGTTAAAGTAAATCACCAAGATATTTGATGTCTTGGGATGCTCGGGAGCAAAAGGTTCCATTTTCCACCTTTATGTTATGCGAAGAGGCAGATTCATCGGTGGGAATCAGAAAACGTATCTACCTCGACACCACTCAAGATGTTTTGGGAGAAGTTCCAAGAGCTGTTCAACGACAAGTACTTTCCCGAAAGTATTCGTCACATGAAGGAGGTGGAGTTCATCAAGCTGGAGTAAAATAATATGACCGTGTCACAAGATGCGAGGCTAAGTTTGCGAGTTGTGTCTGGGTTTGCATCCCATTTGGTCGATAATGAGGAGCGAATGACGCGAATATTTTTAAGAGGTTTGAAACCCGATTTACGTCAATACCTAATTTCTCATAAACTTTGTTTTATTCAGATATTGTGAATAGGGCTCGATTATTGAGTGCGATAATGAGTCAAGACAACCAAAAGGTAACGACACCAAAAACACAATAATAATCGTATCTGCGGCAAATTCACGTACCATCGAAACAACGATAACCATCGGGGGAAATTATCATGCCAAGAATGGTAACCATTTCGGTGGTAATCATGGCCAAGATAATAGGAATGGAAATTTTAAGAAGAGAAAATTCAGCAAAGATGGAAAGACGTCAGCACCAGCAACAAATTCTAGGGGAGGAGAACGACCGCCAGTTAGATGCTATAGATGCGGAGAGGAGGGACATATAAGGCCAAACTGTTCAAAGCCTTCTAAGGTATGTTTTAATTGTGGAAGAGAAGGTCACCTAGCCCAATTTTGTCGTTCACCGAAGACAAGTTCAGCTAGGATGGAAGCACCAAAGACTGTTCTAGAAAAGTCAAAACCAGTAAGGCAAGGGAGAGCGTTTTTCGTGACTTCTCAAACAACGAGTAACCCGAACGAAGTTATCACGGGTTAGTTAATTATAAATTGCGAAGTCTATACCTTATGAGATATCGGTTCTACCCATTATTTTATCTCTCTTGCTTGCGTTCAACGTTTAAATTTGACTCCGGAGAAGTTAGACTTTGACTTGCTGGTTGAAACTTCTTTAGTAGGAGCCTTCGTTACCTCCACTGTTTATAAATCTTGTTTGATTCAAATAAACACTTTCACGTTACCTGTCAATCTTATCTCTTTGAAAATACTTGCATTAATGTGATTTTTGGAAATAATTGGTTAACTACTCATCATGATTTTCGTAAGGTTGTTAGCTTTCATACTCCTAACCAACCTGTTATGCGAATTCAAAGTAACCAAACCACTAAAGTCGATCATTGTCATATCAAGCCATAAGTAAAGAGCCCCGATCCTTTCATTGTTGACTTCCTTGTGTGGAATGCACCGAAGCCAGACTTTCTGTAGGCGACATCGTGAATGAAGATGGCAAGTTGATAGGTATCACTGTAAGGTGCTATCCAGGTTAAGGGATAGAAGTCACAGTTAGTATCAGTGTGACATACTATCCAAGTCTTGGATGAGGGTCACAGTTTTGAATGATATTTCTATCGTTAATAAATTTTCTGACGTATTCTTGAAGACTTCCTAGCCTACCGCCAAAGCGTGAAATCGAATTTTGTATTGACCCCAGTACAAAAACACTCAAAAAAAAAATCTTTACTTAAAACGAACGCATCATGCGCCAAAGACGTTGGCTCGAGCTATTGAAGATTACGATCGTACCATTCAATATCATCGTGGAAGAGCGAACGTGGTAGCTGACGCGTTGAATAGAAGATCATATGCATTTACGAGTGCGATGTTGTTAACACAAAGACTCATTTCGTATAACATACAAATGATGAAGATAGAGTTAAAGACTCTAGGGACCCACGTAAAGATAACAAATATACGAGTAGAATCAACTTTAATCGATAAAGTTAAAGCCGCTCAAGCTACATACTCAAAGCTGATGAATGAAGAAGGTTCAAGAGGGCGTTATTCTAGAAGCAAGAATTGACGAAGAGAGGAAATCACAACCCTCGATTTAATTGGCCCATTTGAAATCCTCGATCGAGTAGGAACTGTGGCTTGTAGACTCGTTTTACCGCCAAATATGTTGCGTGTTCATAACGTTTGTCACGTATCGATGTTACGTAAATATGTGGATGACCCAAACCACATTATTGATTTAGAACCGGACGAAATAGCGGATGATTTAATGTTTGAGGATATACGTGTTAAAATCTTGGATAAGAAGAATCGTATTCAACACTCAAATGTTATATCTCAAGAGTTAGAATCTGACGAGGTATCCTCACCTCTTCAGCATACCAGCTACGTACGTAAATTTTGAGGGCAAAATTCCATAAGGAGGGGAGATTGTGAGACCCCATATTTTATGAATAAATATTTAATTTTCTCGAAATAATTTTTTAAATATTATGGTGTGGATTTGATATAATGTTATAGTTATGGATAGTATTTATAAATTTTGCAAAGTATGCAAGTTGTTATATAATATTCGTTTGGTCGAGGAATATTCTTTTTGTCAGGGAATATTCGTACGATGACATAATCATTGGTGGACCCCACAACGGAAGTACTGTCGTAGTTAGAAAACGAAAAAATATTTTATGAAAATAACGACGAAAGTTTTACCGTTAATATTGTTGAACTACTTGGTAGTAAAGAAATGAATGTCTGCTACAGTAGCGTAGTAGCACTGCAGATTGATTATTGATGCTTACGTGAGAAGTCACTCGCTTATACTTAATTATTGCTACACGAGAATTCTTTGATCAGATCTCTCATATTATTAATTCAATTATTGTCACAAAGATATTATCTCGCATAAAATTTATTTTATTAAATCAATAATTGAGACGACAAAGTTATTCATATTATTAAATTGTAATATTTACAATGTCTAAGTTCTGTCGAGGAGAGGTTTGGTCACCTAATCATGCGGCACTATAGGGAGAAATCCTTATTAGAAAGCCCCTCTTTCCGGAACGACACGGTTGATAAATATCATGAGTTATAATATTAATGATGAATGTTGTTCGGAGTTGAATTTGGAGACGCGGACTTGATATTTGAGTCCAAAACGTCGAAATTAGTAAAAATAGTTTATAAACACAAAATTTTTCAGAATTCACTATTTGGTCAAAAAGTCAACAGTTGACTTTTTTGGGAAAAGTCAAACTTCGAAATTTCAAAATTTATATTTTTGATAAAAATAGTTTCATCATGTTGGAATTGTTTGTGTTAGTGAAAATCGATATTTATTTCGATAAAAATTGATGTCTGGAGGTTATATTGACCAATAGGGTGTTTAACCGGATAAATGAGCAATTAATTGTTATTATTTCACATGATTATAACTATTTGTTCACATGTTATACTTTTTATTCACATTCTTGTTACTATTACGGGAGTTGGTGCAAGATTGATAATACTTGCATGATTAAGTTAAAAATGGAGGTATAGATGGAGGTACTATACTGTAATTCGTATTTTCACATGTCTAGAACTATTGATTCACATGATTTACTAATGAGTCACATGATTTACTATTAGGGGAGGTGGTGCAAGTTTGATAATACTTGCAGGACTAAATTAAAAAGGAAGAAAAAGAGGAAGGTATTGTACTGTAATATTTCAAGCCCCAAAACGTGTAATTATCGAAACTATGTTTTCCTATAAATAGAAGCTCATTATTCTTCATTTCTCACCAATTCACTAAAGCTCTAGAGCATTTATTATAGAGAGAAATTATAGAGAAATTGTAGAGAGAAAATCTATAGAAGAAGAGAAGCCTGCTACCTCACTACTCTTTTATCCAATTTCTTTCAAAGGTAAGGGATATTATTTATTATACCTGTAAGGGGTATTATTTCTTTCTTATTCATGAAGAGAACTTTTGTTATTCCATTCTATATTATTATGTTGGAATAACCTGTTTATGCAAAGTATCGCATACATGGTGAAATTCTTCTATTATTCCATTCTATATTATTATGTTGGAATAACCTATTTATGCGAAGTACCGCATACATGGTGAAATTCTCCTATTATTCCATTCTTTACTATTCTCATTTAATATCCTCGTCGATTATGATTTTCACCTAACCTGGTTCTATTACTTATTATTCTGCATTTAATATTCTGTCAGAATATCATGTCTGTGCTTTACGCTGGACCTGGTTCCATTACTTATTATTCTGCATTAAATATTCTCGTTTAATATCTTGTATCATGCTTTTACCGGACTGGTTCCATCATTTACTATTCCGCATTTATTATTCTTTTGGAAAATCCTGCTTGCAGATTGTGATTTTCACCCGACCGGTTCCGTTATTATTATTCGCTGGAATAACTCGCCTACATGGCAATACCGCATGCATGGTGATTTCGTTGTTATTCCATTCCTTATTATTCATTTGGAACATCCACATCGATGTGATTTTCACCTGACCTGGTTCCGTTATTATTATTCTGTTGGAATAACTTGTCTATGCGAAGTACCGCATGCATGGTGATTTCTTTTGTTATTCCATTCTTTATTATACTCAGTTGATTAAGTTTTGACTTCTATATTCATGAAATTAGTGGAATATCCTTGATATTTGTGTCTTTTCATGGAAATATTCTTCTGAGCATTCTTAAATTTTACTCTATAAAGAAGTATCATGTTGACAATTTGGACGTGATTGAATCCTGGTTAAATTAATTCGTGAACTTGTTTTATTAAATTATTATGTCATTGTCATCATCCTCGTGCATATATTATGATTTAAGGTCATCTTTGGCTTACGTGCATAGATGGACTTAGTATGATTATGACCAGGGATCATTCGGTATAATCATGACCTGTAATGTTATAAATAATATGGTAAAAGTCCTCAATGGTCTATAATGCATTGATGGACAGCTTTTGGTATGATTATAACCAGGGATTGTTCGGTATAGTCATGACCATTGATGAATACACGAATGTCCTTAGCCCGTAGTGCATGGATAATTTGTGGTCGTGATACTAAAGAATATCCTCGGGTCGTGATGCGGGGTGATTCGATGATGTGGATTATTTATTGTCGAGTCCCAATGATAAAAGTGATGAAAACCTTTTAAATCATAAAAGATAGTAGATTTTATTCTCTACTTGACTCTTTTAATGGATTGCTTGTTCTGCTGCAGTTATACTTGATGTCTATTATATTTTATCAGTTTAACATTGTTGAAGACTATTGATAATTTATTCTGCTTTATCTTAGTCATAATATTTCTTCTTGGGCTAGTTGAGCTCACCTTTTCTTTCTTTTACCGTTCTCTTCTGTGAAATGAGAATATAAATTTGATGCAGTCGGGAAAGGAGTGATGGTCCAGAAGATAGCATTAGTATTCCTCACTATTCTATTAAATAGTGTGACAATAAATGTAATGAGGACACCTTTGAGAATGGATATTGTCTAGATAACAATATTCCTATTAGAACTCTCAGTTTATGTTTTGTTGTATTATACATGACAGTTGTATAATTAAGTTGTATCTGTATTTTGTACCATGTATTTGGCGACTCAAAATTGGGTGATGAATACCTAATTTTGGGGGCGTCACAGAAATTCTTATTGCAAAGTCCCCTCTTTCCTGGCAACGACCTGGTCGATTAATAGTGTGAATAATAATAATGATGATGACGTTTTGTTTTATTCATATTATTAACGTAATAAAACAGAAAAACTTTTTATATAAAACAGAATACTTTTATTAAGTTATTCTTTTTATTAGGCTAATAGTAAAATCTTTTTATATAAAACAGAATACTTTTATAAAGTTATCTGTTTTATTAGACAATAATTAGAATATATTATATTTTATTATGCATAGTATTTGTATAGTGCTTGCATAGTGTTTGCATAGTGAAATCTTTTTAAAAGTTATTCGTTTTATTAGATTATAAATAGAATGTATTATATTTTATTTTAAAAAATTTGCTTTAAATATGGACCGTCCGATTAAAGTAAATCAATCTGGACCGTTCATGGATTGGTTACTATTCATTCCATTCTTCTATAAATAGAAGCTCATTCCTTCATTATTTCTTACAAATTCAATTTGAACTCTAGAGAGAAAACTATAGAGAGAAAGAAGAAAAGTATTCTGCTACTTCACTACTACGATATCAAGTTTCTTTTACGGTAAGGGGTATTATTTATTTTGTATTCATGAAGAGAACTTCTATTATTTCATCTTTAATATTCTGTTGGAATAACCTGTATACACGGGCTACCCTATACTTGGTGAAATTCTTCCGTAATCCATTCTTTATTATTCTCATTGGAATATCCTGTTCAGGCTTTTTACGCGGGACCGGTTCCGCCTTTTTATTATTACGTTGGAATATCCTGTTCATGCTTTCTGTAGGACCTAGTTCCGTCTTTATTATTCTTTTGGAACATCCTGTTGGTGTGAATTTCACCTGACCTGGTTCCGTCATTTAGTATTCTATTGAAATAACTCCATCTGTCGCGGCAGTACCGCATGCACGGTGATTTCTGTTGTATTCCATTCTTTATTATTCATTGGAATATCCCGCCAATTGCGTATTACTTTGACGACCGTTCCGTTATTTATTATTCTAATGGAATAACTTGTCTATCACGAATTATCGCATGCATGGTGATTTCTTTTGTTATTCCATTCTTTATTATACTCAATTTGGTTAAAGTTTTGAATTCTACACTCCATGAAATTAGTGGAATATTCTTGATATTTGCGCTTCATCCAGTATCTTTTCATGAAAATATTCTTCTAAGCATTCTTGAATTTTACTTTACAAAGAAGTATCATGTTGACAATTTGGACGTAATTAGTTCTTGAATAAATTAATTCTTGAACTTGTTTTATTGAATTCTTATATCATTGTCATCATCCTCATGTTTATATTATTTTTTTGAAAGTCATCTCGTATGTCATAATGCATAGATGGACTTGGTATGATTATGACTGAGGATTATTCGGTTGTAATCATGGTTAGTAATGTTATAAATGATGTGGTAAAAGTCCTCATTGGCCCGAAGTGCATTGATGGAAAGTTGTTGGCATGATCATGACCATTGATGAATACACAAATATCATTGGCCCGTAGTGCATGGCTAATTTGTGGTCGTGATCCTAATGAATATCATTGGTCGTAGTGCAGGAATGATTTGGATTATTTATTATGCTGAGTCTCAGCGATAAAAGTGATGAAAAACCTTTTTAAATCATAAAAGATAGTAGATTTTATTCTCTACTTGACTCTTTTAATGGATTGCGTGTTCCATCGCAGCTTAAACTTGATGTCTATTGTATTTTATCGGTTTAACAATCGTTGAGGACTAATGATAATTTATTTTGCATTATCTTAGTCATAATATTTCTTATTGGGCTAGTTGAGCTCACCTTTCTTTCAATTGTTCTTTCGTGAAATGAGAACGTGGCGGGACTAATCGGGAGAAAAGAGTGATGGTCCGAGATGGTGTCTTAGTAGTCCTCACTATTCTGTTAAATAGTATGATAATAAATGTAATGAGGACTAAATTGAGTGTGGATATTGTCTAGATGACAATATTTGTATTAAAACTCACAGCATATATTTTGTCGTATTTTACACAACTGTTGTATAATCAAGTTGTATTTGAATTTAGTACCATGTTTTTGGCGACTCAAGATGGGTGATGTATACCTATTTTGGGGGCGTCACAGTTGGTATCAAATGTGAGACCCCAGATTTTATTAATAAAGATTTAAATTTTGTCAAAATAATTTTTTAATATTATGGTGTGAATTTGAGATAATATTATAATTGTGGGTAGTATTTATAAATTTTGCAAAAGTATGAAAGTGGTTATATTATATTCGATTGGTCGGGGAATATTCGGTTTAGCAGAGAATATTCGTATAACTACTCAATCATTGGTGGACCCTATAATGTAATTATTATTTGATTGAGAAAAACGACAAAAATATTTTTTATTGAAATAACTACGAAAGTTTTACCGTTGATCTTCGTTGAACTACTTGGTAGTAAAGAAATACGATGTCGTGTGGTTGCATAAGTAAGACACCAGATTGATTATCGATGCTTATGTGAGAAGTCACTCATTTGATTCCATTATTGTCGATTAATAATATGAATTATTATAATGCGATAATGACGTTTTGTTTTATTCAGATTATTAACGTAATAAAACATAAAACATCTTTTATATAAAATAGAATACTTTATTAAAGTTATTCTATAAATAGAATATATTATATTTTATTATGCATAGTGTTGCATAGTATTTTGCATAGTGTTTTGCGTAGTAAAATGTTTTTATATAAATAGAATATATTATATTTTATTTAAAAGATTTTTCTTTAAATATGGACCGTCCGATTAAAGTAAATCAATCTGGACCGTTCATGAATTAGTTACTATGCATTCCATTTTCCTATAAATAAAGCTCATTCCTTCATTATTTTCTTACGAATTCATTGAAACTCTAGAGAGAGAAATTATATAGAGAAGCTATAGAGAGAAAGTTATAGAAAGAAGAAGAGTATTCGCTACTTCACTACTTCTATATTCAGGTTCTTTTTACTAGTAAGGGTATTATTTTGTTGCACCCGTAAGTGGTGTTATTCTTTCTTATTCATGAAGAGAACTTCATTATTCCATTCATTATTATTCATTGAATAACTTTTGTAAATGTGGTATACCCTATACATAACTCAGATATGCGGCGATACCCTATACTTTAGTAAAATCCTTATGTTATTCCATTCTTATTTATTCTGTTGAATAACTCAGATAATGCTTAATCCCCTATACTTGGTGATCTTCTTCTTCATTATTCCATTCTTTATTATTCTCGCTGAATATCCTGTCTGTATATTTACACACCGACTGGTTCCATTGTTTATTATTCCGCATTTATTATTCTCGTTGAATATCCTCGCGTGTGTTTTACACCTTTGACCGGTTCCATTATTTATTATTCTGTTGGATCATCCTGCTTGTTGAATTTTCACCGACTTCGTTCCGTTATTATTATTCTTACATGAATAACTTTGTCTATCGCTAAGTACCGCATGCATGGTGATTTCCTTTGTTATTCCATTCTTTATTATACTCGGTTGGTTAAAACTTTGACTTCTATACTCCATGAAATTAGTAGAATATCCTTGATATTTGCGTTTCATCCAATATTTTTTCACGGAAATATTCTTCCGATCATTCTTGAATTTTACTTACTATGTAAACGAAGATTATGTTGACAATTTGGACGTTAATAATTCATGGATTAAATAATTCTTGAACTTGTTTTATTGAATTATTATGTTATTGTCATCATCCTCATGTTATATTATGTTATCTTTGGCTTACGTGCATAGATGAACTTAGTATGATTATGACCGGGGATCATTCTATATAATCATGACTTGATATAAATGATGTGACAAAAGTTCTCATTGGCCCGTAATGCGGTGATGGATAGTTTTTGGTATGATTATGACCGTGGGTGATTCTATAGATAGTCATGACCATCGATAACTTGATGAAAATCCTCGACTGTGGTACAGGATGATTAGATGTGGTGGTTTATTTATTAAAATCGAGTCTCAAATGATAAAAATTGATAAAACCTTTTAAAACCTAAAAGATAGTAGATTTTATTCTCTACTTGACTTTTTAATGGATTGCATATTCCGCCTGTGAGTTAAACCGGTTGTCTATTGTATTTTATCGGTTTAACATCATTGAAGGCTAATGATAATTTATTCTCGCATTATCTTAGTCATAATATTTCTTCTTGGGCTAGTTGAGCTCACCTTTTCTTTCACCGTTCTCTTGAAAATGAGAACATACCGGGACGAAGCTCGGGGAACGAAGTAATGGTCCAGAGGATAGCATTAGTAGTCCTCACTATTCGTGAAATAGTGTGATAATAGTCAGAATGAGGACTCCTTTTGAGTTTGTATAATATCTAGTAGACAAAATTTGTATTCAAACTCACAGCTTTATGTCAGATTGCATACTGGCACGCTTATATTAGTAAGTTGTATTTGAATTTATGTACCATGTAAGTGGCGACCCAAGATGGGTGACGATACCTAATTTTGGGGGCGTCACATCAAAGCTTAGGATATGATCCCAGGCCGAGATGTGAGATAAGAACTAGGAGGGAGAGACGGGAATTCCTTCGCTAGTATGACCTACCTAAGTTTATTTGGTATTTAATTGGTTGGTCGAGTATAGGGATAATATGTGATATGTTAATTAACCCTTGTTTTGTGGCGATTTGAAAATGGCATCCGAGAATGTTGATAACATCAATGGAGCACAGAGACCGCTGAGTCTCCACATCAATAATCGATAATGTGCATCGGAAAGACGATAATCCTAATGCAAACAACAACATCGACCAAATGATGAACGATGGAATGTTCCGAGGCTTCATGTAATTCATACAACATCAGGGGAGAGCGGCTCCTATCCAAAATGCAGGTGGAAACACTCGGCAACTCTCTGACCATCACCGCCAAATAGTTCAAGGAGCTGGGACCACTAGAGTTTTTTGAGAGCCAAAAAACCACTTAAAAGGCGAGACGGAAAAAGCGGATCAACAAGATATTTGATGTCTTGGGTTGCTCCGAGGAGCAAAAGGTTCCTTTGCCACTTTCATGTATGCGGCGAGGCAGACATCGGTGGGAATCATGAACGCAGACTCAACTCGCCACATCAAGATGTTTCGGGAGAAATTCCAAGAACTGTTCAACAACAAGTACTTTCCCGAAAGTATTCATCACATGAAAGAGGTAGAGTTCATTAAAATGGAACAAAACAACACGACCGTGTCACAAAGATGGCCAAGTTTGCCGAAATGTCCTCGGTTTGCGTCCCCATTTGGTTGCTAATGAGGAGAGAATGACGCGAATGTTTCTAAGAGGTTTGAAACCAGAGATACGTCAATATCTTATCTCTCATAAACTATGTTTGTATTCACATGTTGTTAATAGGGCTAAGTTATTGGAGCACGATAATGAGTCAACCCAACCAAAAGAGAGCGGTAATTTAAAAATGATAATACCAAAGGATAGCGATCATCGAAGCGGTGACAATAAGCGTGGAGGGAATCAACATGCCAGAAATGGTAACCACTTCGGTGGTAATCATGGTCAAAACAATAATAATGGACATTTCAAGAAAAGAAGATTCAACAATGATGGAAATACGTCAGCATCATCACCTGTCTTTAAGGAAGGAGAACGACCACCTATCATATGCTTCAAATGTGGAGGGGAGGGACACATCACCAAACTGTGTGATGCCTCCAAAGCATGTTACAATTGTGGAGAGAAGGACACCGGCCCGATTTTGTCGTGGCAATCAAGACAAGTCCAAATTGGGATGGAGGCAGCAAAGGCCGTCCCAGATAAGATAAAACTGGTTGTTCAAGGGAGAGCGTTTATCGTGACCTCCCAGAAAGCAAGGAACCCGAACGAGGTCATCACGGGTAAGCTTATCATAAATTTTAGTTAAGTATATACCTTATTTGATACCGGCCTTCTACCCATTCTTTATTTCTCCTACTTATACTCGCTTTAAATTTGACTCCGAGAAATTAGACTTTGACTTATCTCATTGAAACTCCGTTGGGAGAAACCTTCATTACATCCAATCGCTTATAAGTCTTGTTTGGTTCAAATCGGTACCCTCACATTACCCGTCGACCTTATTTCATTGAAAATACTTGCATTTGACGTAATTTTAGGGATTGATTGGTTAACTACTCATCATGCAAAAATTAATTGTTTTCGTAAATCTGTTAACATTCATATTCCTAATCAACCTATTATGCGAATTGAAGCAACCAAACCATTAAAATCAATCACTATCTCAAGCCATAAAACTATTCATTTATTGAAAAATGGATGTCAAGCTTTCTTAGCTCATGTCACGGATCTAAACAAAAATACGTCAATTTTGAATGATATTTCTATCGTTAATGAATTTCCTAACGTATTCCCTGAAGAACTTCCTGGCCTACCCCCAGAGCGTGAAATTGAATTTTGTATCGACCTTGAACCTGGTACAAAACCTATTTCCAAAGCCCCATATCGAATGGCTCCTATTGAACTTCAGGAGTTAAAGACCCAACTGCAGGAATTATTAGATATTGGCTTTATTCGTCCTAGTACTTCTCCTTGGGGTGCTCCTATTCTATTCGTGAAGAAGAAAGATGGGAGTATGCGACTTTGTATTGATTATCGGGAGTTGAATCATGTCACCATCAAAAATAGGTACCCATTTCCACGTATTGATGACCTATTCGACCACCGTAAAAGCGCCAAATTCTTTTTAAAATTAATCTTCATTCCAGATATCACCAATTGAAGATTAAACCACGACATTCCAAAGACGGCTTTTGAACTCCCTAGATGGAATTATGAATTCCTAGTCATGTCTTTTGATTGACTAATGCTCCTCCGCCTTCATGGATATGATGAACCAAGTATTCAAGGAATATTTGGATCACTTTGTGGTCGCCTTTATCGATGACATCCTTATTTATTCCAAAATCCGTGAAGATCATGAGCAACACTTAAATATCGATACTCAAAAGCTTTGTGAATATAAGCTTTATGCCAAGTTGAAGAAATGGGAGTTCGGCTTGAGGAAGTAGCATTCTGCTCGACAATACCATCTGCCTCGGAGGGATTTGTCATCTACAATGATGATGCTTCGAGCAAGGGTTAGGATGTGTTCTCATGCAACACGGGAAAGTCATAGCCTTATGCCTCTCGACAACTTAAAAGAATATAAGAGGAATTATCCTACTCATGATCTAGAGTTGGCAAACATTGTTTTTTCGCACTTAAAATTTGGAGGCATTACTTGTATGGGGAGAAAGTGGAGATCTTTACGGATCATAAAAGCCTCAAATATTTCTTCACTCAAAAGGAACTCAACATGCGAATGACGTTGGCTTGAACTGTTGAAAGATTATGATCATACCATCCAATACCATCCCGGAAAAGCAAACGCGGTAGTATTTATTGAGTAAAGATCATATCTGCAGTACAAGTGCGATATATTGTCAATGCAAAGGCCCATCTTGTATGACTTGCAAAGGATGGAGATAGAATTAAAGACTCCAGGGACCCATGTGATGATGGCGAATATACGAGTAGAACTAACTTTAATCGATAAAGTTAAAGTTGCTCAAGCTACAGACCTGGAGCTGATGCATATGAGGAAGAAAGTAGAAGAAGGTGTTATGCCAGAAGCAAGAATCGATGAAGAAGGAATACTTCGAGTCAACTTCAGACTTTATGTTCCTAACGACCCTGATTTAAAGTATAAAATCATGATGGAGGCGCACAATACACCGTTTGTAATCCATCTTGGGAGTACCAAAATGTATCGTGATCTTCGTTGTGAGACCCCAACTTATTATAAATAAAATTGAATTTCCTCCATTTATTATTTTGAAATAGTAAGGGTTGATTTGATTAATGTGGATAGTTATGCGTAAAATACGCAAATATTTCAAATAATCAAGTGGTTTTAAAATATTCATTTTTATCGAAGAATATTCGTTTGATCGTGGAATATTCTTACTGTCGGGGAATATTCATACGACGGCGCAGCCTTGTGTGGGCCCCATAACGAAAAACGATTGGACGAAGAAAATGATAAATATAAGTTGTTTATACATAACGGCGTAGTTATTGGCCATTATCATTTGTTGGAATACTCTTGGTGGTTAAAACACGAAGATACACAGTATTGCACCAATTATTTATTCTTACGTAAGAAGGCACTACTCAATAATTGTTACGAATTACTTTCTCTTGATTTTTTATTTTATTGATTCAATAATTACGCTGCGATGATATTTTATATTATTGTTGTTTCAATCATTGTCACTACACTGTATTTTCTATTATCGAAGCAATAATTCATATTATCTGAATAATATTATTGGATAACATTATTGTCAATGTCTAGAAAGTTCTGTCTAAGGAGAGGTTAGGTCATCTAATCATACACCGCAGAAGGAGAGATCCTTATTGAAAGCCCTCTATCCCTGGAACCGCACGGTTGTCGATATTGTGATTCGTAATATTATTCATGAATAATTAATTATTGATTTATATGATGAGGAAAATATTGATTTTATGTGGATATAGATGGAGAAAATTTTTAATGTGACAATTGTTGAAAATTAATATTTTATCTTTTTTTGATAAAATAATTCATTTAAATATATTATTATATTTTAATAATATTATAATGGTGATATTTTTACAATGAATGTGAGATATATGAGTATATGAGGAGGAAGAGTATTTTTGTTGCAATAAATGTTAAAAACATGTTTTTCATGTCGGTGGACCTTATTTCTTGACTGAAATTTGATTATAGCCTGTAAATCGTCCGTTTTGAATTTCGGTCAATTTTTGTTTGGAATTTGGAAAAAATTTCTTCTACAAAGTTGTAGAGAATGAAATTTTCTATGAAAAAGACATGAGGTTTGAATTTTTTTTTGACAAAAAGGGCTATTTATTTTGAATTATTGAAGTTCCGGAATAATTAATTATTATTTTTTGGAGTTTTAAATTAATTAATTGAGAAAAACGTTTTTTGTGAGTTTGTGGGCCTCATTTATGTGGCAAATATGCTGAAATTAGATTTTCCAAGTTTGCGTATGAGATTTTTATAAATATTAATATTATATTAAATTTTCTGCTTTGGTGTTCTTAGCATTTTCCTATAAATAGGGTGCTTAGGTTAGAATTAAAAATCACACCAGAAAATGAAGTTTTCTCTCTCTATATTATCGAGCGTATTTTTGTGAGTATTTTGAGACTTTGAGTGTTGCTATACGGTGTAAGTTCCTTCAGCATTATATCTGATATTTCAGCCAGAAGTACTATTCTTTTCAAGGTAAGGGATGTTATTATTTTCTTCTTTAATGATATTATTTTCTTCAATATCATTATGCCGAAATATTGGTTTGAACTTTTAATCAAATTTGAAACTTTTTGTGTCGGAGTTACTATTCACGATACTAAGACTATTCACGATATCTGACCACTATTCACGAATACGGCACTATTCATCAAAAAATGAAATTTTCCCTTTTCGTCCAAAATATCTATTATAGATACTAGCTTTGATTGTATCCATGTTTTGATCATTCGTGAATTTTACTCCACTATGATTATTTATGAGGTATTTTTGGACATGAATAAACCGAAATACGAATCCTTAATATTTATTCTTTTGTTTCACCGGATTCGCTTTTCTTTAAAATCTTTTCATCATCCTCGGTCTAAATAATGATATTATTGAATATCTTTGGCTTGTAGTAAAGAATTAATGATTTTATGATGAATATCTTTGGCCGTAGTAAGTAATAATGTGTTGAGATGAACATGACCAACTGATGAATATCTTTGGCCTGTAGTGCAAAGATAAATATATGATTCAAGATGTGCATTGATTGATGTTACAGGGATAAAAATACTGTTGATGGACTTTTAAATTCATAGATAATAGTAGATTTCATTCTCTACGTAACTCTTTTATGAATTATTATTTCCGCTGCAAATATTGATCTGAAACTTGTTGTCTATTGTATTTTATCAGATTTTTCCCTGTTGAAGACTAACGATAATTTGTTCTATATTATCTTAGTCATAATGTTCTTTACTGGGCTAGTTGAGCTCACCCTTTTCCTTTTTGTTCCATTTTTCTTCTCAGGATGCGAGAATATAGCGAGAACTAGTTGGGGTGTGGAGTGATGGTTCAAGACAGTTGTTTTAGTAGTCCTCACCATTTTGTAATATAATGTATCAATAATTGTATGAGGACTTTATTTGGGTATGGATATTGTCTAGAAGATAATATTTGTATTTAAACTCACAGAATAAGTGTTATCGTATTTTGCACGACAATTGTAGTAATGAAGTTGTAGTTGTTTCTGTACCATTTATTTGGCGACTCAAAATAGGTTGGGTGGATTGGACCTATTTTGGGGGTGTCACATTCGTCATACATTTTGGTGGAGCAATATGAAGAGAGAGATAGCGTTGTTTATCTCAAGGTGTCTAACTTGTCAACGAGTCAAAGCGGAGCATCAAGTACCAAAAGGACCATTGCAACCACTTGAAATTCCAGAATGGAAGTGAGAGCACATTACTATGGATTTTGTTACTGGTCTTCCCAAGGTTTCTCAAGGCATAGATGCAATTTGGGCCATTATTGATAGATTGACCAAGTTTGCTCATTTCTTACCAATACGAGAAACTTATACACTTGAACGTCTTGCTCAGATGTACATAAACGAGATTGTAAGATCGCATGGTATGCGCCAAGATCCATAGTTTCTCGATCGAGACCCAAGATTCACTTCACGATTTTGGGTTAGTTTGCAAAAAGCTATGGGCACAGATTTACGATTTAGTTCGGCTTATCATCCTCGCATTTTGACGGACAATCGAGAGGACTATTCAAACTCTTGAAGATTTATTAAAACTCTATGTCCTCGACTTCAAGGGAAGTTGGGACAAGTTCTTACCATCGGTGGAGTTTTCCTACAACAACAGCTTATCAAACAAGTATCGGCATGGCTCCATTCGAGGCGCTAGTATGGAAGAAAGTGTCGCTTCCAAAGATGTCTTTGGGATGAGGTGGGTAAAGCAACGTTGTTTGGACCAGAGTTGGTACGTATGACTACGGAAAAGATTCAAATGATCCGACTGTGACGCCCCCAAAATTAGGTATACATCACCCATCTTGAGTCGCCAAATACATGGTATAAAATTGAAATACAAACTAATAATACAGCAGTCGTGTAAAATACGACAAAACATATGCTGTGAGTTTAAATACAAATATTGTCTTCTAGACAATATCCATACCCAAGGAGTCCTCATTACATTCATTGTCACACTATTTAACAGAATAGTGAGGACTACTAATGCTATCTTCTGGACCATCACTCCTTTCCCCGACTCCTCCCAGCTATATTCTTATTTCCTGAAGAGAACATTAAAAGAAAGGGTGAGCTCAACTAGCCCAGTAAGAAATATTATGACTAAGATAATATAGAATAAATTATCATTAGCCTTCAATAATGTTAAACTGATAATATACAATAGACATCATGTTTAACTATAGCGGAATAAGCAATCCATTAGAAGAGTCAAGTAGAGAATAAAACCTACTATCTTCTATGATTTAAAAATGTTTTCATCAACTTTTATCGCTGAGACTCAGCTTAATAAATAAACCACATCTTCTAATCATCCATGTACTACGAGCCAAGGATATTCATTAAATCATCCATGGTCATGACTATACCGAATAATCCCTGGTCATAATCATACCAAAAATAGTCCATCAATGCATTATAGGCTACTGAGGACTTTTATCACATCACTTATAACATCACAGTTCATGATTATACCGAATGATCCCTAGTCATAATCATACTAAGTCCATCTATGCACGTAAGCTAAAGATGACTTTCAACATAATATAAACATGAGGATGATGACAATGACATAATAATTCAATAAAACAAGTTCAAGAATCAATTTGTCCAGGAACCAATAACGTCCAAATTGTCAACATAATACTTCTTTATAAGGTAAAATTTAAGAATGCTCAGAAGAATATTTCCATGAAATGATACTGGATGAAGCGCAAATATCAAGGATATTCCACTAATTTCATGGAGTATCGAAGACAAAACTTTAACCAACTGAGTATAATAAAGAATATAAAAAATTGCAAATGGATTTTCACCCGCCATGCGGTAATCCACGTATACAGATCATTTACACAATTTAATAAGGAATGAATACAAAGGATCATTCACCACGCATGTGGCAATCCATATAGACAGGTTATTCCAACAGAATAATAAAGAATGGAATAACAGAAGGATTCACCATGCATGCGATAGAGACCGCGACAGATGAAAGTTATTCCCAAATGTAATAATAAATGCGAGAATAATAATAAATATGGAACCAGTCGTGAAATTCAATCAAGCGTGATATTCCGGCGTAATAATAAAGAACGGAATAATAAATATGGAACCGTGTCGTGAAATTCACACCGACGGATATTCCGGCGAATAATAAAGAACTAATAATAAAAGAATTTCACCAAGTATGCAGATTTCAGATAAACAAAGTTATTCCAACATAATAATAAAGAATGGAATAATGTAAGAAGATCACCAAGTATTGGGTAAACCGCATATACAAAAGTCATTCCACCAAGTATAGGGTAAACCACATGACACAAAGTTATTCCAATGTAATAATAAAGAATGGAATAACATAAGGATTTCACCAAGTATAAAGTATGTACGCCCAGATACAAAGTTATTCCATCAAAATAATAAAGAATTGAATAACAACAGACTTCACCAAGTATAGGTATGCCACAGACATCAAGTTATTCCAATGTAATAATAAAGAATGGAATAACAACAGACTTCACCAAGTATAGGGTATACCACTTATACAAAGTTATGTATAGGGGTATGCCACAGATACAAAGTTATTCCAATGTAATAATAAAGAATTGAATAACAACAGACTTCACCAAGTATAGGGTATGCCACTTATACAGGTTATGTATAGGGTATGCCGCGTATACGGGTTATTCCAACAGAATAAATAAGAATGGAATAACAACAGACTTCACCAAGTATAGGGTATGCCACTTATACAGGTTATGTATAGGGTATACCACAGATACAAAAGTTATTCCAATGTAATAAATAAGAATGGAATAATGTAAGTTCTCTTCAGGAGAAAGAATAACACCCTCACCGTAAAAGACACCGGATATCAAAGTAGTGAAGTAGCGAATATACTCTTCTTCTTTCTCTCTATAATTTCTCTCTCTGTAGTTTCAAAGGAATTCGTAAGAAATAATGAAGGAATGAGCTTCTATTTATAGAAAAATGGATTGAATAAGAACTAATTCATGAACGGTCCAGATCGATTTACTTTTAAACGAACGATCCGGATCGATTTACTATTAAAACTTAAAGCGACTATTCCATAATGATTTACTATTAAAACTTTAAACCAAATGACCCTATATTGATTCACTATTATAACTTTCCACCAGCGGTCCATATTAATTCATTCAACCAACGGTCTGAAAAATTAGCACATCTCCTCATGGAATAATATTGTACTCAAATACCCGAATGCACAATAATAGAGTGCATAGTAACTGGGTGAATAGTAACTCATGAATAGTAACTCGTGAATAGTAACTCTGACACAAAAATGTCCCGAATACCCAATTGAACAATATAACCTCCAGACATCAATTATCATCGGAATAGATGTCAATTTCTATTAACACAAATAATCCCAACACAATGAAACTATCAAATTCATCTTTAATTAACATAAATTTAATCATCATTAATATCATAACTCACAATATTTAACAACCAGTGTCGTTCCCAAAGGGGGGCTTTCCCAATAAGGATTTCTCCTATCGCGCCAGCAATTAGGTGACCAAACCTCTCCTCGATGTAACTTCAGACATCAGAGATATTGCAATTTAATAATATGAATAACTTTGTTGTCTTAATTATTGATTTAATAAAATAACATATTATGCACACGATATCGTGACAATAATCAAATCAATAATATGAGAGATATGATGCAAGAATTATCGTAGCAATAATTGAGTATAACTGAAAGACTTATTACATAAGCATCAATAATCAATACAGTACTACTACTACGCAACCACGCCAGACATATTCTTGTACTTTTACTACCGTAGTTCAACAAGATCAACGGTAAAACCTCCGTAGTTATTTTCATAAAAATATTTTTGTCGCTTTTTAACTACGATAGCTTCTTCTTGTGTCGTCCCACCAATGATGATTGTGTCATCGTACGAATATTCCCTACAAAAAGAATATTCTCTAACCAATCGAATATTATATAACAACTTGTATATTTTACAAAATTTTCAAATATTACCCCTAACTATAACATTATCTCAAATCCACACCTTAATATTCAAAAAAAATATTTCGAGAAATTTAAATCTTTATTTATAAAATTTGGGGTCTCACACCGACAACGTATAAAAACCTCACAAGACCGACAAAAGAGTTATGTTGATCTTCATCGAAAGGACGTGGAATTCGATATTGGAGATCATGTGTTGTTACGTGTTGCTCCATGGAAAGGAGTTACGAGATTTGGAAAGAGAGGAAAGCTCAATCCTCGATTCATTGGCCCATTTTTAATCCTCGATCTAGTAGGGACTGTAGCCTATAGACTTGCTTTACCGCCAAGTATGTCTCGTGTTCATAACGTTTTTCATATATCCATGTTACGTAAATATGTGAAAGACCCGAATCATATTATTGAGTTAGAACCGGACGAAATAGCGGAAGATTTAACGTATGAAGAGGTTCCTGTTCAAATCTTGGATAAGAAGGAACATATTCTACGCTCCAAGGTTATACCTCAAGTCCAAGTGTTATGGAGGAACCACGATGTTGAGGAAATGACCTGGGAGTTAGAATCTGAAATGAAATCAAGATATCCTTACCTCTTCGACATACCAGTAGTGCATTACCTAATTTCGAGGGTGAAATTTCATAAGAAGGGAGATTGTAAGACCTCAACTTTTATGAATAAAAATGAATTTTTTATAAATATCATTTTGAATATTATGAAATAAATTTGATATAATGTTATAGTGTGGGTAATATTTATAAATTTTGTAAAGTACGCAAGTTGTTATATAATATTCAATTGGTCGGGAATATTCGTGACGACAAGACAATCATTGGTGGACCCCACAATGTAATTATCATTTGATTGAGAAAAACGACAAAATATTTTTATGAAAAATAACTACAAAAGTTTTACTGGGCTGATAATCGCTTGAACTACTCTTAGTAGTAAAGTAAAGTAATACGCGCGGGTTGCATAAGAAAAGCACCAGATTGATTATTAATGTTTATGTGAGAAGTCACCAGCTTGATTTAATTATCATCGATATTTTATATGTTATTAAATCAATAATTGAGATGACGAAGTTGTTAATATTATTATTTGCATTATTAACGATGTCTAGAAGTTCACAAGAGAGAGGTTTGGTCACCTAATCATGCCGCCAATAGGAGAAATCCTTATTGGAAAGCCTCTTTCCTTTAAATCGACCAGTCGATTAATAGTGTTAATAATAATAATGATGATGACATTTTGTTTTATTCATATTATTACATAATAAAACAAAAAACTTTTTTATATAAAAAGTAATACTTTTATAAAGTTATTCATTTTATTAGCTAATAGTAAAATCTTTTTATAAAAATGTAATACTTTTATAAAGTTATCTGCTTTATTGTATAATAATTAGAATATATTATATTTTATTATGTATAGTGTTTTGCGTAAGGTTTACATAGTATTTGCATAGTAAAATCTTTTAAAAGTTATTCGCTTTATTAGATTATAAATAGAATATATTATATTTTATTTAAAAGATTTTGCTTTAAATATGGATCGTCCGATTAAAAGTAAATCAATCTGGACCGCTCATGGATTAGTTACTATTCATTCCATTCTTCATAAATAGAAGCTCATTCCTTCATTATTATTTCTTTAATTCAATTTGAAACTCTAGAGAGAAACTATAGAGAGAAAGAAGAAAAAGTATTCTCACATTTCACCATCTCAAAATCAAGTTTCTTTTACGGTAAGGGGGTATTATTTATTTTGTATTCATGAAGAGAACTTCTATTATTCCATCTTTATTATTCTTGGAATAACTCAGTATACACTGCCACCCTATACTTGGTGAAATTCTTCCAGATTCCATTCTTTATTATTACATTGGAATATCATGTATACATGCTTTACGCCTTGGGACCGGTTCCGCCTTTTTATTATTCTTTGGAATATCCTGCATGCATGCTTTTACGCCTTAACCTAGTTCCGCTCTTTATTATTCTTTTGGAACATCCTGTTGGTGTGAATTTCACCGACTTTGTTCCGCTCATTTAGTATTCTATTGAAATAACTGCCTCTGTCACAGGCACTGCATGCATGGTGATTTCTGTTGTATTCCATTCTTTATTATTCTCATGGAATATCCCGCTTATATCGTACATGCGCTTTGACTTCGGTTCCGTTATTTATTATTACGATGGAATAACTTGTACATGCCAATCTGCATGCATGGTGGTTTTTTCTATTCCATTCTTTATTATGCTCAACGGTTAAAGTTTTAACTTCTACACTCCATAAAATTAGTGGAATATTCTTGATATTTAAGCGCTTCATCCAAAGATCTTTTCATGGAAATATTCTTCTCGAGCATTCTTGAATTTAACTTTACAAAGAAGTATCATGTTGACAATTTTGGGCGTTATTAGTTCCTGAATAAATTAATTCTTGAACTTGTTTTATTGAATTCTTATATCATTGTCATCATCCTCATGTTTATATTATTTTAGAAAGTCATCTGCATGGCACAGAAGTGCATAGATAGACTTGGTATGATTATAATAAGGATTATTCGTATGTAATCACGATCGTAATGTTACAAATGATGTGGTAAAAGTCCTCATTGGCCCAAGTGCATTGATGAAAAGTTGTTGGCATGATCACGACCATTGATGAATACACAAATATAATTGGCCCGTAGTGTATGGATAATTTGTGGTCGTGACCTAATGAATATCCTCGGTAGTAGTCGGGGATGATGTGGATTATTTATTAAAATCGAGTCTCAATGATAAAAGTGATGAAAAACCTTTTTAAATCATAAAAGATAGTAGATTTTATTCTCTACTCGACTTTTTAATGGATTAGATGTTCATTGTAGTTAAACTTGATGTCTATCAGATTTTATCGGTTTAATTTTGTTGAGGACTAATGATAATTTATTCTGCATTATCTTAGTCATAATATTTCTTACTGGGCTAGTTGAGCTCACCATTTCTTTCACTGTTCTCTTCAGGAAATGATAACGTAGCCGGGACTAGTCGGGGAACGGAGTGATGGTCCGAGATGGTGTCTTAGTAGTCCTCACTATTCTGTTAAATAGTATGATAATAAATATAATGAGGACTAAATTGAGTGTGGATATTGTCTAGATGACAATATTTGTATTAAAACTCACAGCATATATTTTGTCGTATTTTACACAACTGTTGTATAATCAAGTTGTATTTGAATTTAGTACCATGTTTTTGGCGACTCAAGATGGGTGATGTGTATACCTATTTTGGGGGCGTCACATTTATAGCAATGACCGGGGGTTAATTAAAAGGATGATATGCATACTCCTAGGATGTTTGGTTGAACGAATCAACTCGGGTTGCTAAGTCTATATGACTGACAGTAACTCATAATGTGCGGAGTTTGGCAGATAAATCTCAGTATATATACCTGGATAAACTTTCGAACTATATGTTCATCTATTTCAGTCATAGTGTGAGTATGTAATACTCATTGCTTAAACTTGTTGAGCTTTTATAGCTCATTCCTTGTAAATATTATTTCCCTTTGCAGCTGTGACTGATATTCTTGGAAGTTCAAGTGTGCACTCTTGTGAATAGAGAAGACTGTAATAGTTTAAGATATTTCTACTTCCGTCGTCACATATTTGAGCTATATATTTTAGTTGATCCCGAGTCAATCTTTGCTATAAATTTAGTGACTTTGTAGTCTTATTTTATTTTAAATCTTTGCTCAATTCTTAACGACAAAAGTTTTAACTTTTGAACGATGCAGTCAACTTTTGGGAATTTCAAATTTTAAAAGCAAGAAAACATAAAAAATAAAAATTAAAAAGGAGAAAACTTTAAGGCTCTCGAGCAATCATATTTAAACTATTCTAAAAAAACACCTTTCCGTGCATGGTCATTGACTTAAAGATCGAAATAATTTAACTTTAAAAAATACAATTAAATTTTTCGCGCTTTTTAAAAATAAAAATTCAGGTCATTCCGTCCAAGAATTGGACGGACGTCAAATATTTTCAGACGTGACATTGAAAAAAAGATCAAAAAATCATTATTTTCTTATATAACAACACAAAAAAAAAAATCTTTAATTAAGTGGCAAAAAATGATTAAAATAATAATAAAATTAAAATAAATATTTTAATTCAATTTTTTATAATTTTTTCTTTTCCTTTATCTCTTTTCCTTTCTTTTATTTTAAAAATTAATATTAATATTAATACAATAAAATTATTAAATTTAGACTCAAAAATAAAAAAACATACTATTAAAAACCTATTAATAACTAAACATAAAAACAAATAACTAAACATAAAAACAAAAAAAAAAACAAAACAAAACAAAAAAAGAACATTCCTCTCAAAATTCCCAAATCAAAAATCCCATATGTATATTCAAATCCAGAGCAATTTCCACTACCCTTCATTTGATTCAAACTCTACATTTCCACAAACGAATTTAAACCCCTAAACGAATTCTCTACATAAGGAACATCACCTAATCCCGAATTATGATCTGTCGTCGGCGCTGGAGTAGCATAAACCACTTCCGAAGGAGCAATAGCAGAAACAAAGGAAAAATCACTAACTGCATCGGTTATTTCCTGCTTCAGAGCCTTGGAAAATTTCAGATCAATTGCAACACTCTCGTCGAAATTAAATCCCGAAAACATTATTTCTGATTCTCGATTTGTGTACTCATCGTCATCACCATCACCGGCAAGAACTTCATTTAGTATACTAGCGAAGAAAGAGCTCGGAGCCGAACGATATCGATCGACGAGTGCATCAAACCCTAGTTCCGAAATGGGTTTCCTTGAATGGGACATATCCTCTCTCCCTCTCCTGTATAATTATACAGATTGTACGTATCTATAACTTTCTCTCTACAAAAATTTTGTATCTGGGTCTATAAATCTAAGATGGAGATGGAATTGGGATGTTTAATTGTAGTGTTCTAGACAATTTGGGTTTGATGAAGATGAAGAATGGTTTTGTTGAAAAAGAAAAAGAAACCTAGATCTGGGTGGAGATGAAAAATTTCCGATCTCTTTCTCTCCGAATCTTCAGCAATGGCTTCCTCAAAAACCTCAACAGAGTTCTCCCATTTGTCCTAATCTTCTATAAATCTGAGATGGAGATCAATTTGGGTTGTTTGAACTGTTTGGAGATGATGAAAAGAACGAGAAGTGAGATGATGGAGCTATTTGAGAACTTCTCCAAGGAGGAGAGTGAAATACTTGGGATGATTGATTGTTGAGTGTTGATGAACATATGAATAAAAAGAGGAGGGTTTAAGAAACCAAAGAACCCCCCAGAAACTGCAATTCAACTCAAACCATTCTCGACTAAAGCGTAAGCGATTTGATCGGCCTGATCGGGCGAGTATACTGGTTAAGAACCTGCTTTCCACGTGAAGAAATGATTTTGCGTGAAGAAAATTTGAATGAAGGAATGAGTTATCCGATTTGTTGAAGAAGAAAAATAAATAAATCTGGTTTGCTCGAGACAGTCTAGGGAACCAACTTGGACAATAAGTTTATAACTCGCCTCGATCGCTTCTTGTCAATAATTTAGTATCAATAAAATGAACTATAATTAGATATGGTATAATTCTTAAGTTGAATTTTACTTTTATTGCGATCGTTTAACTAATTTTAACCTAACTCAACACTTAAATGTAATAAATAACTTAAACCTGCCCATCTTCAAGAGTGAGATCACGAATTAATAATTGACTTACCAATTTTATAAGATCAATATAGGACCAAAAGGACTCCCAGGCATTAAGTGTATAATTTTTTTAAAAATTACGAAAAATTGACCAGATCTTTTAAGACCAGATGATATATCTTTTAAAACTTTAATGGTAACATCGCTTAGACGGAAAATAATGTTTGGCCACCGCTGATAAGCGCCTAATTTGAGGAGTCTTAGCCTTCTACCTTCATCAGATTTTCGAATCGATTTTATCCAAGACTGGAGATCGTACCATAAACGCGGCTTAATACAGTAGTCCCTACAGAGTTCGATGCCCATGATAAAATTTTGAAATTTAACGCGCCCGTCCATCTCATATCAATATCTTAGGGATTCCGGTTAAACAATTAAATAGGATTAAGATCAAATTGATTCTGTTATTTAGAATTCCATGTTCATCCAACACTATTTCGCTCACGACATCGTTTAAAACACTCTCTATCAAGGTAAAATTTCCAAATACACCGACCAAGCGAAAGACATCTCAGATCAGAGGCCAATTATGCAAAGCATCGTGCAGATTTCATACTTCACACTCAAACTTTATCATTGAAGCCGCTCTAACTTATATTTGACTGCCCGGGTCCCCCGAAAATATTCTACTATAAAGTCGCCCAAGGTCAGCTCTCGGCGGCGGCTTCGGATGATACTCGACAAAATCGACAATTCCAGTCTATGCCGTTAATCTACCCGACCTCCGGCTTCGTCACCCATCAATTTCTTCAACGGTCGATCCGCAGACATCAGGAATTTTATCGCAATTATTAAAGAAGGTAAAATTTCTTAATGCCAGATAGACCTCGGCTCAAAGATTCAGAGACGGCCGATGAATAGACCGGATGTCGCTCTCACCGGACCTCTGACCAAACCGCCCAATAAAATTTGAAGTTCAATTCTTCTTGCCTTCATATTCTGTTGCAGAATCCTACCAAATGGGGACAAATAACGCTCAATCGAGAACATCGATATGGGTAGGATAAAAGTCTTTCTGGACAAGCTTGGGTGAACAAATGCAAACCTATTTACCTCTAATATTACGCTCGCGACCAATACTACATTTGCTATCCACTCCGGTAATCAATCTCGATGAAGTTGCCACTGTTAATTTTGCAACCTTCATCAAGGATCTTTGACGTTCGAAGAAGATTCGCTTCTTCCTCACGAATCGCTTTTTCAAGGATCTATTCTGGGCTTTATGCTCAAAGAACTTTCCTACCGACTCAAAAGGCCTCAAGGTTCTATGCAAAAATATTTGGTGATAAGATCGGTGTTCTATAAGGATTCATTCGGTGAGGTTCTCAAAGTTTCTAAACCAATCTTTCACTGTCGGCTTCTCACGACCACCAACTTCAATTTCCATCTCCAGCCGGGATTACCACCCGCCTGAATCATTTCTCGCTAAGGGTTCGATTTAATTCAATATCGTTTTTCACATATCACCCCATTCCGGATATGAAATGACAATCTTATAACATCTCCTGCCAGATTTTTTTTAAAGTTCAGTGACTCAATATTTACAAATCGACGACTATAAAAGGATAAAGGTGTTTTTTTGCCTAAACTATTCAATTGACTCAAGACCAATTAAAATAAGTCGTTATTTGAAGTAGATAAATTGCTCTGTTAATTTCTTTAATGGGCTCCATAAAGCCGCAAATTTTGACATCACCTTTCATTCAAAGGCCTCTTTTTCCCGGGCACACACTATAGACCAAGAATAAAATTTTAAAATGACTTTCACTATCCTTTTGGTCTTACTATTTATTGTCAAAAATATACTATTTCCGTGTTTCAAAAATTTGGCTTACTTTAATTTCTTTAGTTAATCTAATTATTTTATAACCAAAATTTATATTTTTATAAATATATGTGAAAATTTATAATTAAAAGAAACTATATTAAACTTATTACTACCTTTAATTTTTATGAGTTTAAAAATATAAATAAATATACATAATTTTTAATTTTAAAATTAGTTAATTTAATCAGAAAAATTAAACTAAACATGTTTTTAAGAGACTGAGGAAGGGTGTATTAAATTTATATTCAACGTTGGTTATGGTTCTATACTTCTATTTCCAATTAACTTATTTATACATTGAATATTTGGACCCCCACCATTTAAGAGCGACAAAGACCGAGGCTAGTCTTCTCAAATATTTGGACCCTCTCCATTTCAAAAAGGAAATTAAAATTTCTACATAAAAAGTGTCGCTATAGATGCATAACGACAATAAAATTCGTCGCTATATAATTTATAGCGACGATTTTTATGTAAAAATAATAAAAAATTATATGGAAATATCAATTTTCTTTAAAAAAATCCTTCCTTATATTTCTTTTATTTTATTCTTTATCTTTTAATAATAATGAAATTTATTTTTCTTTTTCTTGGGATTTCTTTTTACCATGAGACGATTCACCCGTTTATGTAATCAGCTATTAACTCCGTTCCCAAAAGGATTAGCAAAATACAATTTGCACACATATTAAAAAAATAAAAATAGAGGAAAAATTTTTAAATTTATCTTTAGTAACCCCACAAAATTATATAAAGTGATGAGTACTTTTAATTTTTTATACTAATAGATCCAACCAAATGACATCACTTTATATACTTTATCCCATCTTTTTGAGATAAAAAATTTATACATTTAGTTATCTTTTGAAGAAATTAACCAATTAACAATAAGGATGTAAATGAATCGAGTCGATCCGAGTATTGGGTTGCTCAGATTTGGTTCACAAAATTTATTGAGTATAAAATAAGGTTTGATTGAGGCTCATATAGCTTCTTAGAAATTGTCGAATAGCGATTCGAATCGGCTAAAGCGGTTTGAACTTTTCTAACGAATATGATCCGAGAGTATCAATAAAATTATAATTTGAGGAGGTTTGAGTAATTTATCGAACTTTAAAATATCTTCATATTTGACTCATTTATATTTCGAAATGAAATCGAATCGAACTTTTAGTTGAAATGAGAGATTTAATCGGTCCCGAACTGCTTCTTTCGTTTCTGACGTTTTTAATTAACAATGAAACAAAATTGAGAAGAGGTGGCACTTATTTTAACTTTTTAATTTAAATATGTTGACAGTGAAACGAAAAATATTTAAAAATGGAAAAAAAAAAAAAAGTGGCAGATAAATAATATTTTCTCCCGGGTAGTTGGGGCAACTTTGCTTTTGAATTACATAATCAACTTTGCTTTTTCTTGACATTGGAAAATAATTTTCTTGTTTTCTCATAGCCTTTCAAACCAATACCACAAAAAATCAAATTAGACTAATATTAGTCTTCATCTATTATTGGGTCCCACCTTAATTACCAACTATCAATTCATATTGAGGTGATTTTTGTGTTTATTCTTTTATGTTAATAAATTTACACAAAATAGATAAAAATGCTTCATAAATTTAGAGATAAAAATAAAATAAAATAAAACATATTCTCTAAATATGTAAATTTTACATATTAAACTCTGTTGCTAATAATAGTTTATAAAATTAGAAAAGTTAGATTTAAAATTTAAAAGAAAAGTCCATTAAATAATTTCTTTTAACTTTCAAAATTCAAAATACATAATTAAGAATGCCTTGAGTATTTTTTTTTCTTTATTTATATTAATCCTTACTTGGCACACACTATGCGTGCGCATGTAAAAATTGTAAATTAATTAGCGGAAAGATAATTTAAGAATGAGAAAAAATATATATAAGATATAAAAAAAATCTAATATTATTAAAAAAGTGTTACACAGTTTCAAGAAAGATATTTTTCCTCTCTCTTCCTTTATAAAATAGAAAAGGAAGAATTTTATAAAATTTTAAATATATAAATTTTGGTTAATTAGCCGTCTGATATCAACACATGCATCAAATATAATTTCTTTCTTTACGTGTCAACACTTTATTAATAAATAAAAATTAAAATGGAAGTCCCCCTATATATGCGTGTTTGGACTCAACGTTCAATGTGTCGTTTTTACCACTGAAGTAGGACGCAAAGAGATTTTTAATTGACCTTTTAAAATTTCAAATGTGCCCCCACAGTCTTTGTTTATTGCGCAGCCAACAAAGTATTTTGTGAGAAATTATAAAAAACATGAAAATCAAAATCAAAACTACAAATTGTATATCAATGGATAACATTTGTTAATTATATATGAAGAGCTTGGTTATTAAATTTAAGTTTTTTGACAATTTTAAAAGATTGAATTTAATTGTATTTCACTTTTAAAAAATATTTTAAAAAATAAGAAACCTTGTTGATTAATGATGGAAACTTATACAATTGAGCACATTATTAATGAGAATAACTTGTCGTGTCATGTTCATTATTTGTCGTATCATGTTCAACCTTATTCTCTTTAGAATTGGTAGGTTGACATTGCTAATTTAAAACATTTATTTTGTTTTGGGAGAATTAAAATCATATAAAAAATTGAAATATTTATTTTGCTGAATGAGTTTAATGTACAACTCATTTTAAAATTTAATATCATTCTTATTTATTTATTTAGTTATCATATTGAATAAAATATTATTTTAATTAGATAATCACGTTAATTATGACTCTGTGTTTTAATTAAATATTAATTTTAAATATAATTTATTTTCTAGAATGTTATCTTTTTAAAATGAATGTTATTAATTATTTCAAACGCTATCAATTATTATTGTTTTAAGTCAAATACCGCATTAATTGAATTAAAAAGAGCACACAATATTAAAGTAACAAATACTAATATTTTTCAAATGTCAATAAACTTCAATTAATTTTTTTTTTCCTACTACAGTTGGAGATGCTCTTAATGTATCAAAATTTTACTCATATAAATTAGGAAAGTTTTAGAGTTTCAATAATTATAGGGGCAAAATCACGAAACTGTCGAGGAGTAAACAATTGGAGAGTAATGCTACAGACACAAACTATTTTATAAATATTTTATAAATTTTTGATGTGGCATACTCCACCTTAACATATTAATCAACAAATTATTTCAATGTAGTCTTTGGCCTCACACAATATGCTGAGATGACTATGCCACATCAACAATCATTCCTGATCCATAATTCGAATCATTATTCTCCGATCCATATCGAATTAGGGTTGACCGTTATGCACAGGATAATTCCGAATTCAATGTTGGATTCTCCCAATTGCTATCCAAAAAGCAAAATCCATTTCATCTATTTTGGCTTTATTAGATCGGACGTCTTTTTCCTTATCAACGCTATCGTGCAATTTGTTACCCACGCATCATCTATTCTTCTTCGCTTCAATTGTTTACGCTTTCATCGAACTTTGATCAGTAGCGTTCTCGATTCCACTCTAATATCTTATACTCGCCAAAGAGTGCTTCATTCAAGCATCGCACATCTCGGGTGACACATTTTGAATTGTTGCATCTCTTTTCGCTCCATGTGCTTCTGCCAGTTCTTTAGCTTCGCTTCTTCAACTCATGAACACGATTTTGTAATTCTAAGTTTTGATTATAAAATTCGTCTAACCAATTCTCCTCAGGTTCCTCTTCTTCCTCTTCCTCCTCACTCTCAGCTGCTACCTCTGCAACTAGCTCGGGTGCAACTATTAGTTCTTCATTCACCACGTAGATATCTCTAATTTGTCCTTCGTCTAACACCACATTAACCTGATTAGTGATTAAAGGTGTCTCGACGGTCTCATTCACTCCATCGTGAACATTTTCAGTTGTCATTTCCAAATACTGCCACAAACAAGATTAGATAACATATCACATATTATTCCTATACTATGACCGACCAATTAATAACAAATAAACTTAGGTAGGTCATACAAACGAAGAAATTCCCCGTCTCTCCCCTCATAGTTCTTATCTCACATCTCAGCCAGGGATCATATCCCTAAGCTTTGATACCAACTGTGACGCCCCCAAAATTAGGTATACATCACCCATCTTGAGTTGTCAAATACATGGTACAAAATTCAAATACAAACTAATAATACAGCAGTCGTGTAAAATACAACAAAACATATGCTGTGAGTTTAAATACAAATATTGTCTTCTAGACAATATCCATTCTCAATGGAGTCCTTATAGACAGTATACAAACTCAAATTCAGTCCTCATTACATTTATTGTCACACTATTTAATAGAATAGTGAGGACTACTAATACTATCATCTGGACCATCACTCCGTCCCCCGACTAGTCCCTACTACTTTCTCATTTCCTGAAGAGAACATTGAAAGAAAGGGTGAGCTCAACTAGCCCATTAAGAAATATTATGACTAAAATAATACAGAATAAATTATCATTAGTCTTCAACAATGTTAAACTGATAATATACAATAGACATCAAGTTTAACTGCGCAGTTGAATATCTGATCCATTAAAAGAGTCAGTAGAGAATAAAGTCTACTATCTTTTATGTTTTAAAAGGTTTTCATCAATTTTTTGTCATTTGAGACTCACTTAATAAATAAACCCCACATCTAATCATCCTCAGACTACGGCCAAGGATTTTCATTAAATCATCAATGGTCATGACTATCCGAATAAACCCTGGTCATAATCATACCAAAAACTATTCATCAATGCATTATAGGCCACTGAGAACTTTTATCACATTATTTATAACAGGTCATGATTATACTGAATGATCCCTGGTCATAATCATACTAAGTCCATCTATGCACGTAAACCAAAGATGACTTTCAACCTAATATAACATGAGGATGATGACAATGACATAATAATTCAATAAAACAAGTTCAAGAATCAATTTGTCCAGGAACCAATAATGTCCAAATTGTCAACATAATACTTCTTTATAAGGTAAAATTTAAGAATGCTCAGAAGAATATTTCCATGAAATGATCTTTGGATGAAGCCTTGAAATATCGAGGATATTCCACTAATTTCATGGAGTATAGAAGTCAAAACTTTAACCAACCGAGTATAATAAAGAATATATGAAATCGCAAATGGATTTTCACCGCTTATGCGGTAATCCACGATATCTGAGATCATTTCTACAATTTAATAAGGAATGAATACAAAGGATCATTCACACCGCATGTGGCAATCCACATGTATGTGCTTATTCCAATAGAATAATAAAGAATGGAATAATGAAGGATTCACCATGCATGCGATAGAGACCGCATGCAGATGTGTTATTCCCAATGTAATAATAAATGCGGAATAATAAATATGGAACCAGTCGTGAAATTGAAATTCACAACGACGAGGATATTCCGGCGTAATAATAAAGAAATAATAATAAAAGAATTTCACCAAGTATGCTAGATACTTGATAAAAACAAGTTATTCCAACATAATAATAAAGAATGGAATAATGTAAGAAGATCACTAAGTATTGGGTAAACCGCATATATGTGTCGTTCCACCAAGTATATAGGGTAAGCGTTATGCGTACGTATTATTCCAATGTAATAATAAAGAATTGAATAACAACAGACTTCACCAAGTATAGGGTATATGCCACTTATACAAAGGTTATGTATAGGGTATCTGGATATCTGAGTTATTCCAACAGAATGATAAAGAATTGAATAACAATAGACTTCACAAAGTATAGGTATGCCACTTATACTGAGTTATGTATAGGTATGTCACTGATATCTGCTTTATTCTAACGAAATGATAAGAATTGAATAACAACAGACTTCACCAAGTATAGGGTATGCCACTTATACGCTTTATGATAGGGTATCTCACAGATACAAGTTATTCCAATAGAATAATAAAGAATGAAATAACAATGACTTCATCAAGTATAGGGTATGCCACTTATACAAAGTTATGTATAGGGTATGTCACAGTGATACAAAGTTATTCCAACAGAATGATAAAGAATGGAATAACGTAAATTTCTTCATGAATAAGAAAGGATAACACCCTTTACCGTAAAAAGAACCTGGATATAAGAAGTAAGAAGTAGCGAATACTCTTCTTCTTTCTCTCTATAGATTTTCTCTATAACTTCTCTCTATAATTTCTCTCTAGAGTTTTCAATTGAATCGTAAAAAATAATGAAGGAATGAACTTCTATTTATAGAAAAAATGGAATGAATAAGAATTAATTCATGAACGGTCCGGATCGATTTATTTTTAAACGAACGATCCAGATCGATTTACTATTAAAACTTAAAGCGGCGGACGATTCATACCGATTTCTTATTAAAACTTTAAACCAAATGGCCATATTGATTCACTATTATAACTTTCCACCATTGATTTCCATATTAATTCATTCAATCAACTATTCGAAAAATTAAAGACACCTCCTCATCGAATAATATATTGTACTTTCAAATACCGAATGCACAATAATAAAGTGAATAATATTAAATGAATAAGAATCTTTGAATAATAACTCATGAATAGTAACTCATGAATAGTAACCCATGAATAGTAAATTATTTCAATGTAGTCTTCGGCCTCACACAATATACTGAGATGGACTATACCATATCAACAATTTATAAAATATTTATAGAATAATTTTTATAAAATATTTTGTATCTCTAGCATTATTCAACAAACAGATTCTGTATCCAGTCATTTACCTTGCGTAAATATAGCCCGAGTGTACACATAAGATGTGTTGACTTTTCGTTCAAGATATCAAGATACAGCGACATCATCATTCATGTCCATATTAATTTATACGCATAAATAAATATAATGCCACTTGTATCAGTCCGATTTCAGGAATTACCGTCTTAATGCTTCTTTCTCCTCTATTCATTTCCTTTCATTCTCTTTTTTTTTCCTCCCTCTTTCGCAGTTTCATTCGAATTTTTAAGTTCTTTATATTCTTTGCTTCACAGTGAACAGAGACGATATCCCAAATTTGCAACTGTTTGTGAGGTAATGTTCGTTTAATCTTCTTTTATATTGGGTTTATAATGATTTATGTAATCCTACAAACTTAGCAGATAAATTTCTTTGGACCTGTTGGGTGTTTCGGTTTGTGGGTTCTTTTGGTTTTGCAGTTCAACTTGTGATATGGGTAGTGCTTGATTCTTGTTTTGATTTGACTCACTTGTTGGGAGTTGATAATTCTTCAGATTAGCATAATCTTTTTTTTTTCTTTTTTTGTTTTTGTTTGGGGGGAGGGGGTTGTTTGGTTTTCCTTATTTGTCTGTAAGTGTATTGTTTAGGAATAATTGCTAATAATTTTTTTGATTGTTTATAATAAGAATTACGTTTGTTTGCAAAAATGATTGTTGGGATAAGACTATTTGTTCTAATTTATTATTACTACGATTTTATTTAATTCATGAGTTATGTTTTGTCATTTGTTAGACCATTTGGTGATGGATAATCCCAAGTGGAGAGGTGATAGTATATAATGGTATGACTTAGAAATGATCACAAATAGTCCATAATAATCCATACTGACAATAAATTAGTACCAATAGTCCGATTCCCCATCATTTTTGCAAACAAACAAACATAACCTTGGGGTTTAAGGTTGTAGTTGTAAAACACTAACACTCTGTTTCTGAGTTTAGAACAGAAAAAAAAAGAATAGAAAACTTGAAGTTTTCTTTTATGTTGTTTCTGAGTTTTTAATAGAAAAGAATAAAAAAATTTAAATTTTTCTTTTCTTGTGTTTTTGAGTTCTAATGAAAAGAAAAGAAAAATATCACTTTTATAAATTTACCCTTATATTAATTATAACCATTGAACCATGAATAAAAATATGCAAGATAAATTTAATCAAAGAAAAAAAATTCCATAATCAAATACAAATATCCAAATAAATGTTAAACAAAAATTACTTCTACAAAATCATTGTCATATCATACCCAAAAGTATTATCAGTTCTTAAAATTGCAAGTCCCACTACTATCTAAAGGTTCTTATTACATGGTTCTAAATGCAAACTTGTGTGCAAAGCCATTTATAAATAAAATCCACAGAAATTATTTCTATACTGGGTAAACTGTTAAAGAAATGCAGGCAACTTTTCAGGAAAGAGATTAATGAAATTCAACTATTATATATTAATAAGACTGAAAATGAGAAATTTGAAACCAGGTTTTATGGAACACTAATTGATCGCTTACAAAAATTTAAACATTCAAGGTTCAAAGTCAAAAGGGTAAGTCCTCACCTGCACTGGCTAACAATTACATTGTCTCCCTCTTTCACACGGAAAGGGGATACGTGAGCTGGAATGTTTGAATGTCTTTTCTCATACCTAAAAGAAACAAAAGTTGATATTCTTATTTAGAAGAACATAGAGATGACAGTAACTATTATAGAATGTTTGTTGCAGAGAGCTTGGGCTTGAACCGAAGAAGAGAACTTGTTCACGGCAAGTTATTGGCACATATATTTTTCTCTTTTATCAGATTAGGTTTAGTAGATAAAAACAAATTGAGGACATGAGTTGTAATTTAAAATTTATTATATTAAAAATTGAGGATAATATGAGAATTATAAAAATATTACTTATTCTAATTTTTTTTCCGTTCAAATCAGGCCAATTTTGGACGGAAAACTTTGGCAGGAAAAGTGGCCAAGTTTTCTATCAATTTCTTTTCTTTTTTGTTTATTAAAAAACTCAGAAACATAAGAATTAGAAAGAAAACTTAAATTTTCCGTCCATTTCTTTTATTTTCTGTCCATTTTAAAACTCAGAAACAGAGCGTAAAGTCAGGTTCTAATTTTTGTTTTATAACATAGCTGACTATTAGGTTCAAATTTTAAGTATGTGACACCCTGCCATGATTTATGTTTGCCCCTCTTTCTGGCTCTATAACACTTTAAGGACCTAGGATTCTTTCATTCTCTCATAAATCAAACAATTATTTTGATGTTTTTCCTAATAATTGTTTCGTTTTTCAGAAAGTGAACGAATTTTGGGGCCTTAAAAGTGTTAATAGTAGTAAGAGGAGCTTCCATCTTCCATTTTGGTGGTTGTTTTTGTTCTTCCCCTTTTTTAGTGAAAGAAGTAGCTTACCTTTCTTTCTCAGACAAATTTGCTGATTGGGTTTATCTTGAAGACACAGGTTACAATAGTTTAGTGCAAGTCAAAAAAGAGTTCGACTGCTTCATTCACAAGCAGTAGTAGCTGTATGTCAGGCTCCAGTGAAGTTTCATTTCTCTTCTTGTATTTGGCTTCATTTTGTCCAATTTGGTTATTTAGTTGAATATCTATTTCTAATGATTGCTCTCATCTTCTTATCTGTCAGGTGACTTTTCAGTCATTGGATGCTCATATGGCAGGTATCTGCCTCCTCCACCTTCCTTCAAGAAGCAAAAAAGTTAGAGAAGAACAGAACTCATATTTATTTATTTAATTTTGCATTTTCTGCAGGGATTATCTAGAGGAAGGGAGTTCATGCAGTGGTCAAGACGGTTCCCATTTTAGCTCAGTGGGAGCGCCTTCATGACATGAACATACCACCTCTTGTTAATGGTTTTTACCCATCAAATGTAATGGTGAAAAACAACCTTGACGGAAGCATGAGTGTAAATAATGGGTGCACTGTAACAGAAGAGGAACTTAAAGGAATGGGTAATGGTTTACCCCTTTGTGAGGAAACTGATAACTCTCATTCTCATAAAGGTGAAATGGATCTCCAATTTTGGTTACCCCCCGAAACAGAAGGCCAGGAGCATGACATGGAGGGTAGTGTTGCAAATTATGACGACGATGATGAAGATGATGAATGTGATGATGGTACAAAATGGGGCAAACCTAGCTCTTTAAGTAGCTTTGGAGAACAAGGCAGTGGGAGCTACAGATATAAAGAGGAGAAGCAAAAGGCAATGGATGACGCGATGAATTGCAAGTTTAAGGCTCTTGTGGGTCATCTTCTTAAATCTATGGGTGTTGTCTCTTCAGGTAAAGATGGTGAGAATTGGGTGGATATAGTGACTTCTTTATCATGGGAGGCTGCTTTGTTTGTGAAGCCTAACACTGGTGATGGAAAGGCAATGGATCCTGATGGATATGTGAAGGTCAAATGTGTTGCCACTGGTTGTCGAAGCGAAAGGTGATAGCTTAAACAAGTAATTGTAGCTACTAATGTTAGATATTTCTTGACGACAACTTAAGATGGCTGAATTAGTATCTTCTCTACTTGCTTGTTGGTGGTTAAAGATTAGAACATCTCTAGTTCATTTAGGTGTCTATTTTTCTTTCTTGTTTTTCTATTTTCTTTTCATGAAAGATAATAAAAGTGTGTACCTATATATGTGTGAGTCTGTGTGTATATATATATATATATATATATTAATTAATTAATAGTACCTGAACTTGAAATTACAGAAATTCAAGTTTTTATTTGATTAAAAATTTCAATAGCTGATATAAAGTTTCAGACTTCTAAGAAAAGAATGAGAAAAACTTAATCTTTGAACCATAAAATGACAAGATGTAGACAAAGAAGAAATTATACATTTCTACTGTATACTATACGTGGGAGTTGTGTACAATGCATGGATGCCAGTAAATTCCCGCGATTAATGTCAGTGAGCAGATGTTGGGAGAATGTTATTCTGGAAGCTTTAATTTTCTTTTGATATTGCAGTCAAGTAATCAAAGGAATGGTCTTCAAGAAGCAAGCTGCACACAAGCACATGCCAAGAGAGTACAAGAATCCTAGATTGATGTTGATTCAGGGAGCGCTTGATCTCTCTTTAAGTGGATTGTCAGCCTTCGAATCAATGAAACAGGTACATAATTTAATCAAGAAGCCTACTTAAGCATGTTACTGTATTACCCCATCTAGTTATATGTTCTAATCACGTGCTCTTGAACAGGAGAAGGATACTCTGAAATCTATCATTGAAAGAATAGAAATGTGTCATCCAAACGTGGTTTTAGTGGAAAAATCTGTTTCTCGTGATATACAAGAATCCATTCTTGCAAAAGGAATGACACTAGTTTTTGATATGAAACTCCATCGCCTACAGAGAGTTGCTCGCTGTACTGGTTCATCAATCTTGTCCTCTGATACATTGTGTGAAAAAAAGCTTCGACTGTGTGATTCCTTTCATCTCGAAAAGTTTGTAGAGGAGCATGCTGCTTTTGGTGAAAGTGGAAAGAGGCCAAGCAAAAGTTTGATGTTCCTTGGGGGTTGTCCTACACGTCTGGGTTGTACAGTGAGTTTCGTTCACTTTTTAATACTTACTTCTTTTAGTCCAGAACTTTGTTCGAGTTGATTTATGTTTGACGTACTCTAGATATGAATTTTTGATCAAGGAGTTAGAATTTCAAGCATCCCTACTTTAAGCTTGTTAATGGCAGCAACGTGGCATGCACGTGTAACTTTATATTATGTTTTGGCAACAAACAAGTTATACATATAATTGTAGATATTTATGTGTGTGTGTGTATGTGTGAAGGATAATTTCTGTTGAATAGCATATTTATGTTTTGAATAGTGTTAGATTTGCACATTTAGGTAGCATTTGGAGCATGCTTTTGTTAATGCAATCTTGGCAGTCTATATTATGGCTGTGGTTAAAAAAGTGTAAAGCATCTTAGGTTAACATGTTAACTAGTGAGCTGTGTCTATATAGTATAAAGGTCAATCTAGTCTTTATGCCAACTTGATAAGTAAATTCAGCACATGCGGTTTACTATTAGACTATTAGTCATCATTGGGCTTATCTTAGTCTAGTCTAGTGTGCTCAATTCACATTAACTCCATCGAGATTTCAGGTATTAATGTGTCATTCATCTATTTTTTGATACTTTCTATTCTCTTGTCCAATATGTTGCTCTATTCTGAGAATTGAGGTATATACTTTGGGAGTCCATATTTAAGCTTTTATAGTTTCCAACAATTTAGATCATCCAATGCTAGGAATTTTTGGAACCAAACGACTTTCCACTTTTCTTCTCTTGTTCTCTTCTAGCAAAAGGAGAAATGTTCATGTTTAGTGACTTATAAGTTTGTCTCTATTATTACGCAATGTAGTTGGGAAAAGAGTCTTCTTTGGGGATCTGTGGGTGGATATGCTATTTAATTTCTGACTAGGCTGACATGGTAAGTAATAGCCAGAAAAGTTTATAGAGTAGTTCGCAATTTGAACACCTGTAGGCACAAGAAATGACAAATCAACCAGGGTTGACCTCACGGACTTTCCGATGCTCGAGTAATTTAAGACTAATAAAAGAGGAGAGACAAGAGATTGGCCAATGAACTTCACCCATATAAGTCATTTAAGACTAGTAAAAGAGGAGAGACAAGAGATTAGCCTATGGATTTCACCCAAATAAATGGTAAATAATATATCAATGTCCTTTCTAGCAATTAAATGACGAAGAGTTGGTTATTGCATGAGAATTATGTTTATGGTTTTTTAGGTAAGTAATCATTATAAAGAAAGCTTTAGGGGCTGTTTGATAAAAACTGAATGAATCTGAATCTAAATGAGCAGAATCTGAATCTGAATCTGAATGAAAAAAGTTGTTTGATAATTTATATGTCTGAAATATTTGAATAACAGTATTTTACTATTTTACTCCTCTAAACTATGGTGAAAAAGTATATAATTTTGTGTGAGTGTATTTAAAAAAAATTAAACCTCTACTGATACAATTCTACATACTTGGATTGGCTTGTAAGCTCGCAATATAAGAGTAACCCATTATTGTATATAAAGTCTGGAGGTAAAATTAAAATGACCCATTTACTAATTGAACCTCTACTGATACAGACAATTAAAGAAAATATAAGAAATTACTACTGATACAGACAATATAATTGAACCCATTTACTACTGATACAGACAATATAAGAAATTTTGGGATCAAAGCTGCCGGCGGAATAAAGCAGTCTTTTTGCAGCTTGAAGAACCACCGTGAGATCAGAGAAGTAAGAGGAAGAAGATGAAGAAGAAGCGAATTCACCCAACGACCTCAATTCTCCCTTGAAGTCTCTAATTTCTTCCAGTAAATGGGAAAGAAGTGCAATCCTTCAGGAGAGGTCCGAACAGTCTTTCTTGAAGGGACCTCCAAAGCCAGCGGCGGAGATCCTCACTATGTCTCGGACAAGGCGTAGTAGTGATTGGATGGTGGTGTTTGTGGTGGAGTCTCCGGCAACGGCAGTGAAATCTCCGCCGGCCATGGTGGTGGGTTTGTGGCTTCTGTTTTGTTTGCTCTCTGTTCAACCACAATGGAGTCGGAGTATCATAGCAAGAAATGGACCAGCGATGAGAAGATGGAGATGGAGATGCAGAGAAGAGAGAGCAACGAGGTTATTTGGGTAAAACTTGTTATTCAAATTGATTCAAATTTCAATTTTTGACAAGAATCGCTCAGATGAATTAAGCCCAATTCAGATTTCAAAATTTATAAACAAACAGTCTGAATGGCTGAATCCTTCAGATTCAGAGCCATTCAGCCCTATTAATAAGAGCGAAACAAACAGGCCCTTAGTCTACTAAGATACTCTTCTTTAACTTGTTGATTGTGGGATATTTACACTTTCTAATGGATATCAAAATACCATTCTTTTAACTTGTTTCTCGCTGGAATGCTTATAATTTTTTAACTAAAAAAAGTTTCTAAGCATATAATATTGTTCAGTGCCAGTTATTTTATCATTTCTTGTACACCTTGATTCTAGGGTTGAGAGCAGTGTTTCCAACAAGATGCCTTTACAACTCTTCTGAACATGTTTATTAAACTGCCAAAAGATATCAACTATTCATAATTCAACTACGTGAATATGATTTTTGAAAATTTTGAATTATGCTTTGTAATTCTCTTCAGTCTTCACATTAATGAGATGTTCAACTACGTGTTATATTTTTACCGCTGTTCGCACAAGTACCTCATTACAGTAGTATTTGCTTTTCCAGCTGAAAGTTCCCGTGCTCACCTCAGGCCACCATTCTTCATGGTCTTGGCTTGTGACCTGACACTGGCTGGTTATTGTTATAATATTTTGTTTATTTGTTCTTTACTCTTGTGAAAATAACATTAAATTAATATCTTGTAGAAATTCTCATGGGATATCTATATGGATTCTCTTATTGAAACAATTTTCCATCTGATATGCTGAATTTATGAATTTATGTTTTGCAGATTTTGCTGAAGGGAACAAATAGCGAAGAACTGAAGAAGATTAAATTTGTGGTCCAGTATGCAGTTCTTGTGGCATATCATTTGATTCTTGAGACTGCTTTCCTTCTAGATCAAAGAGCTATGTTCTCTACCCTTCCTCTCAATGGAGTAGTGAATATTTCACTCACCGATCAACCACCATCTGTCCGCTGCTGTGATGCAAATGTTTGTTGTCATGAAGAGTCAACTGCTGAAACTGATTCGTCCGGAATGATTGGCTTTCACACCTACAATGGATTTCATGAAGAAGAGTCCCATAACTTGGGACGAGAAGGTGATACCTTGTTGCCTTGTGAACCATACAACCCAGTAGATTTTTCTGGGTTTTTATCTCTCTCAGCCTCCCAAAAGGGATCTTTCGGAAACAGTTTTCCTCTTTTATATTCTTCTAATCAGTCCGTGTCCACATACTTTGATGAAGTCCCTGATTGTCGGATCCAATCTAACAATGAGGTTTCTACCTCTCCTGAGGTAAATTATCATTCTGATATAGAAATAAATGGTAATTCTGATGAAGAGAATGCTCCTGATAATGATGGAACATCAGTTTATAGAGAGGCCCCCTTGGATACACAAAGTCTTGGTGGGACCTACGAAGACAAACCGCAATTTAAGAATGACATCAGCACATTGTTTGATGCATATAGTATTTTGGTATTGATGTCTAGCAGGAATTCTTCCGAAGGGACCATCTGTAAGCCAAGTCATTTTTCTAATATCAAGTTCTACCGGAATTTCGATGTTCCCCTTGGAAATTTTCTGCGGGATAGCTTACTCAATCAGGTTTGTTCAAAGTCCGCATGTTTAGTTTAGAAACTTGTAATGTCAGTGTCTTTCTAGACGAGATGAGTTTGACTTGTTTGGAGTAATTTCTATAAAAGTATGCCTCTTATGTTGACTATTTAGCATTTGCTTTGTTCCTTTTCTTAAAGTTGGGTTTCTTATCTTTCTGAATTAACTCGAGTAACTCTCAGTGCCCTACTGTAGAAGAGTAACCCTCTTTGTCGAAGCAAACTTTTGCTGTGACTTGTTCAACTTTTCTTGTTTGTCTTTTACAAGTTTCTTTTCCAATTCCTTGTAGTTTCCACTCATAGATACTGTTGCTTTCTGCAGAGGCTCCTATGCAACTTTTGTGGTGGATCTCCAGAAGCTCATATTTATTACTATGCACATCATAATAAGCAACTCACAATTCAAGTTAGACGTCTTCCTATGGAGAATCGTTTACATGGTGAAACTGAAGGGAAGCTTTGGATGTGGAGTCGCTGCGGTAATTGTAAACCTCAAAATGGAAATGCAAAATCTACAAAAAGAGTCTTGATATCGGCTGCTACCCGTAATTTATCTTTTGGAAAATTTTTGGAGCTCAGCCTATCAAACCACTCATCATTTAGTAAATCACCTAGCTGTGGGCATCAATTTCATAGGGACTTCCTTTACTTCTTTGGGTATGGTCACTTGTTAATGTTTTCAGTTGTTGGCAGAAATAAGTTATTCCTGTGCTAAAATGACAGGGTTTTCCAGGTTTAGTGGAGGTACATTCAATTACACTAATATAAACTGAAACTTTGATGGGAATGCGCCTGTAATGACGTAGAAATAAAAAAAAGGAGGGGAAGAGGGGGGAAATAATGACAATTGGGTAGGGTGTAACTTGTAAGGTGGGTGGCATTTTTACTTTGTCCATGTAATGCATTCTAACTGATTTTATTATTTTTTTGATTTTTTTTTTGAATTTTTTTTGATATCTCGAGAAATAAAAGCACAATATTGGTGCTTGCATAGCTCCTTATCCTCTGCGTATAATTATTTTGTTTTGGTGTGCTAATTCGTAAATTGAATTCCATCTCTTGGTCTTTGTAGTCTAGCTCAGGTCTTGTAACATCCTTTATTACTTTGTGGTTTTTGACTATATGTTCATCTCATGTTTGTCCAAATTGCAGATTAGGATCCATGATTGCAATGGTCAAATACTCTCCAGTTACAACTTATTCTGTATATCTGCCTCCTGAGAAGCTAAATTTTTCTGATTCAATAAGAGGAGAGCTGCTTAGGAAAGACTTTGAAAATGTAAGTATGTTTATGAGTAGCTAGCTTTCTTCATTCTAATGGTGGTTTGATGTTTCTTTGGCCCTACAAATGTTATTTGGATTTACTCTTGCTCATTGCTTCAACTGGAATTCTTATTTATTTATTTATTGCTATTTATAGATATCCAAGATGTACGAGAAAGGGATTGAAATATTTCTTGAGATAGAGAACTCTTTGAAGAAGATTGGTTCTCAGCTTTTAGGCTCAAAACTGAACATTCAAGGAACATTGAAAGAATTTTCTGATATCGAGGACATGTTAAAGCAGGAAAGACTTCAATTTGAGGTTATGATACTTACCCAGTTTTACTTGGTTAAGACATTTTACTGTAAGACGGATGGCTAGGTGGTTCTGTCATTCTTATGAATTTAATTTTCCAGTGGAGATTTTTATTTTTGTTGCCTATTTTTTCCACTTGGTAAGATAATGAACGGTAGGTGCAGGTTGGATTATAGGCTCTACAACAGAGGAAAGAGGGTTTAAAATATGTATACATGTGAGAGTTACACATGAATAACATTTACATATTTTCTTCTCTTTATCCTTTCATGTTGATATCTTCTCGAAAATAATATCTTCTTATTAAATACTACCTCTTTTCCAAAAAGTCCCAAATTGACTTTTTGAAGTATATTTGTGACATCTTTGAATTCAAAATTGATATGGATTAATTTGATTTTAGTCGATACATTTGTGAATATTGTAAACTATCTAAATGTCTAGTAATTACAAAAATTTGTTGTTTATAAAACTTAGATAAATTCACGTCAATTTCAAATTTAGGATTTTGCGAATTGGCTTCTTAAAGTTAAGATAAAACTCTTTTTTTGTGGAATGGAAGGAGTATTTTAACCGAAGTGCTTATTATACATGATCCTTCGATCACCTTCATAATTCTGTAGACTTTTTCAAGGTTCTTGAGAGTTATTTCCGTCTGTTTATTTTTTAGGCATTATTATTTTTCTAAATAATTATTTCCAAAGATGTATATCATGATCCCCTGACCAGATAAGTTATGAATAGAGTATATGATCCCTGTTCTCAGTTCTTGAGTGGAAGTATATGTGCTACCTATTTACGCATAAGTATATGGAGGTTAATGATGGCCTTACATATGCATGTGTGAGGTGTAGTGGAAGGAATAAGATCTTTGTTTAGTTTGATGATAAAGGATAGAACTGAGGATGCTCGTCTACATTTTTAGAACTAGGAAGATATCTTGCAGCTAAAGGAATTTGTAAACTTCAAAATAATTTCTTAGGATGTTTTCGATATATCCTTGCCCCAGTTTCAAATTTCAAAATCCTATGTTTTGACGAACTTCTTGAATGGCAGCTAAAAAAAGCCCCTCATGACTTATCTTTGCTTTTCTCAAATTTTATTTGGTTTTTCTTTTACAAAATCAGGTTGACCTTCAGAACACTACGAAGAATTGGAATTCAGGTGATGCTGTTTACAAACTTGTCAGTTTGAACCTAGTACAATGGGAGATTCTGCTTGTATCTATAGTATGGGATCGACGTCTTTATTCAATCGTCTTATCCAAATTTGCAACAAGTGATACTACAACCTCTGACAAACCGAGGGAAGAACAGAGTTATGTGAAGGAGGATGGCACTGCTGGGGAAGGAGCTGATAGGGCAATATTTAGCGAAGAAATTTTGGACAATGGTGCAAACCTTGATAAGAAGTTGGAGACATCTGTTGAAACAAATGATTTTCCAAGTATAGAAGTCCCTACTGAAGGAGAAGATTTTGAATCTACAACCATCTGTTCTCATGCCGGGGAGGAAAATGCTTCAGAAAATAATTCATCCCTATCTTCTCGGTCCCAAAAAATTGTTCCAATTGCTAAAGATCTTGGAGGGGATGTTCTTGATTTAAATCTGTCTCAAAAGAATAAATCTTCTGTTTTGCTGATATCCTACCTACTCGATTCTGAAGGATTGGTCTGGACTCCGTTTCCTGAAATTAGACATGAGTACATGAAGGATCTCCAGAAAGGTCACTTGCTTAAATTTGAACCTATAAATAGCCATGGTCGAGAATCCAAAGTTCATGACATGATTACTGACGAGGGCTCAAGGCTGCACATTCCTCTTGGCATTGACAACTATATTGTTTCAGATTATGAGGATGAATTGTCAAGCATAATAGCCTGTGCTTTGGCCTTGTTGAGGGATCCATCAAATTTAGTAGAATATCTCAATGAGGATGCCAACAGAGAGAGAGGAATGGATGCTAAAGCATATGAGAGATCACGTAGTGTGAGTCGACCGCCTTCTATAACTTCTTCTTATTGGTCTTCATTTGGTTCTTTTAGTTCAGATGGTATATATTCTTCGACTAGCATTTCTTCAGACGACTCAAGCTTGTCCAGTATTAACAGGTTATATTTGTCAGATTCTCTGGTTTCCTTCGGGGATTTGCACCCAGAAGTCTCTATGGGGTTGAGGAAATTACCTGGAAAGGGTAAATATTCTGTACTTTCTCCTTATGCCAGCCAATTCCAAGAGCTGCGAAGACGATGTTGCCCATCAGAACTTGATTATATTGCTTCCCTAAGCCGCTGTAGAAACTGGGATGCAAAAGGTGGCAAAAGTAAGTCTTTCTTTGCAAAAACATTAGATGACTGTTTCATTATAAAAGAAATTAAGAGGACAGAATATGAATCATTCATGAAGTTTGCTCCGGATTATTTCAAGTATATGAAGGACTGCTTTGAGTTTGGCAATCAGACCTGCCTTGCAAAAATCTTGGGGATTCATCAGGTTGGCTTTGTAAAAGTGTGCTTTTATATTTCATATTTGTGCTCTTTAAATTCAAGTGATCTTAATCTAATTCGACTTTTGTTGTAGGTTACTGTGCGGCAAAAGAGTGGGAAAGAGACAAAACATGATGTCATGGTGATGGAGAACCTTACATTTGGGCGAAAAGTTAATCGACAATACGATCTTAAAGGGGCTTTGCATTCTAGATTAAATTCAGCAACCAATGGTTCAGGAGATGTTTTGTTGGATCAAAACTTTGTCAATGACATGAATGAATCTCCTTTCTATGTTAGTAGAAAAGCAAAGCGAAATCTCCAACGAGCTGTGTGGAATGACACTAACTTTCTCAATGTGAGTATGCCGTTAGTTGCCTTCGGGTACAGTTTTCATCATCTCAAAATACTTGAGCATTTCTGATTTGATTCTCTCTTCTTTTATTGATAAGCTGATCGAATGACCATCTTTTATTATTAGGTTTAGTGGACGATCAAGTACTAATTAACAAGTTAATAATAAATCATCCTTGATGCTATTTCATCACTTTCAATATAAAATATCCCCAAGATAAATCTCAGTGTCTTCAGAGAGGCAATAATTATCTGTGAAATCCTGAAACATGTATAAAAAAATCTCTTTTATTTGCCATTTAGACTTTGTCATCTAATTGCTTTTTATCTACATTTGCAGTCCATCAATGTTATGGACTATTCTCTACTCATAGGTGTAGACACTCAAAAGCGAGAACTAGTTTGTGGCATTATTGATTATCTAAGGCAGTATACTTGGGACAAGCAACTCGAAAATTGGGTGAAGTCCTCGCTAGTTGTTCCTAAGAACCAGTTGCCAACTGTCATCTCTCCGAAAGAGTACAAGAAGAGGTTCAGGAAGTTCATCACTACCCATTTTTCGAGCATCCCAGATCATTGGTGCTCGCAAGTATCTACGAGTCCTGGCGATGATGGTGGTTCTTCTCATGGAAAGTGAGTGAAGACTCTTCTGATGTTTAATCTCCTGGTAGAAGGTAAACATAATGGTTTCTCTGGTTAAGTTCTGTTATATTCCAAAGTGGTCATATATAGAAGTCAGTTTTCTACAAGGGTATATTTCGATATAGTTTATACAACATAACCCTCTACCTTCCCATTAATTCAGCAATTTTTTCGCGGATTTCTGGGGATATGCCATATTAATTTTTTCTAAATGGCTAGCCGTAGTTGCAAATATAATTTATTGTAAATACTATTCAACAATTGTAGAAAGTCAGCAGTAGTTTGAAGACTCCTGTAAATATCTGCCATAAATGATAGAAAGGTACAAATATTGTTGCAGGTTTTATTTCGTCTGGAATGTGTATATTGTTGTCATGGATATGATCTTCACTATCAATGAGTATTGGGAAACTTCTTTATTGGTTAAATTGCAGTTGCATACAGTTACATTGTGTTACTGATGAATATTAGGAAACTTCTTTATTGGTTAAATTGCAGTTGCTTACGGATATATTGTGTTAATGAGTTTTAAAATGGATGGAAAAAAAAAAGATTTTCTGTCGAATTCTTGTGTTATTGAGTTTTTTAATGAACAGAAAAGAGAAAAATTAAAGGAAAACTTGGCCAGTTTTCTTATAAAAGTATTTTGTCAAAAAATGGACAGATTTAAATGCAAAACTAAATAGCACAAGTAAATCTTATGTAATCCCTATTATACCCTCTAAACTAATATGATTTTCTATTATATACTATTAGATTTTCCTTTCACTCTGATTTTTAGTATTATTCCAGTCTATGCTAAATTCTTGCTTATAAAACAGGCTGTTTGGAATAGCAATGGTCTTTCGCCTGGTAAGTTGAACACGAAAAAGAAACCCCTAACCACTGGCATTGTTTGCAGTTGGCTCTTCATTATCTTTCTTTAACCCAATTATTATGCATTTGGTTATTCAGTATTTTTTTATAAGAAGACTCCTTCAAGGGAGGCAAGTCATGAAATTCCGGCAAGCGACAGAAAGCATGAGAGCCGGTTAGAAGGTGGAGAAAGTGACCCAAAATTTCTTTCTATTATTATATTATGATTTATTAAAAATTATATATATATATTTTGTTAGCAGTTACGTGGATGATTATTAATGGTAATAGTGTGTCTGCCTTATAATCTTATTGGATAACTGATTTGTTAGATTTAAGGTTTAATATTGGATAGTAGACACAATCACACATAAATTATATATAAAATAGAAAGTAAACAACAATATATACCTATGTTCACTAAATTTGATTAGTTCTACATGTCAGATGTATTTATTGATATGTCTTGCACGCTCTATCATGATCCATACATCAAACAATGGTTATATAGCAACAAAAAAACTATAACTGGTGTAACACGAATTCAAACACATGTGTTTAGACAAATCCAAGACCAAGCTGCTAATAAACCACCGTGCCCAAATATACATGACGTTTGACTTTTCTGTCGTAGTATTTATTGTTCGGATCGGCTGAAGTGTGAGTCAATTTCAATATAATTAATATATTTTGCGATTGTAATTTGACAAAAAAAAACTCTCCTAATAGGTAACGTGACTCTTATATTATTATTCTTTCACCCCAGACTCCTTATTTTGGCTACAGAATCTAATCATGGTGGTTTGTTTCATGATCAAGTCCATTGCTTTCATAGTGAACTGAATCAGACAAACGCTTCCCAATAACTAAGACAGTAACTATACTGCTTCTTGCCTTTGACATTAAAGGCAGCCCCCTGGAATCTAACAGTCCCTCTCTATTATACTGTCGAAACTAAGCATCCACTTTCATCATTCTTTTTCCCTACTTAAATCATTACTCATTTACTATAACAACTACACAGTAGTATCAGCCAGGACTCTTTTTCTTTTTAGTTAAATGAATTAGTCAGACACAAACACCCTCCACCCAGACAATAAAAAGGTAAAAATAAAATAAAGGGATTTGACTTGATATCTGTCTCTCCTACCTTGTTAGAAACAAGAAGCTTCCATTCCTTATACCCATATCTTTCTTGAAAGAGAGACTAAAATATACACACCCACATATATAGATAAATATTAAGAAGGGTGATTCATAATAAATAATACTTGCTCTTATATATTTAAATTATTTTAATTCTTACGTTATTAATATTTTTAAATAAAAATTTGGACTGCGCATTTTTCCTATGGATGACATGTGTTTGTCCGACTACTCTCATAGCTAGTATTTACTTATGTATCACTCCCACATACACACTAAAATATATATATATATATATATATATATATATATATATATATATGTGTAGTATATGAAGATTTGTATGTTAGGATAGAAATTTTGATTCTGCAATTGCTATGAATCACTCCCACATACACACATATATACACTCAAATATATATATATATATATAATATATGAAGATTTGTATGTTTGGATAAAAATCTTGATTCTGCATTACAGCTAGTTTGTAGCTTTTTCTGGATTAATTTTCATTCATTTTATTTTTTACCCTTGTTTTTTTTCCTTTTCCTGTTCCTGTTCATGAGAATCATGAGAAATTGTGAATTGGCTTCTTATGTTACTTACCACAAAAACAGAGTTACACTTGAAAATTTTCCTCTAGGTCCTTGAAAAACAGATATTTTCAGTGCTTCAACTAACAAAGAGAGGGATGGGGGACAAGAGAGAGAAGAAAAGATAGAACAAAATAGACAAAAAAAGAAAAGTACAACCACCCCAACTACTGATTCATCTACTTAGTTGTAATATATATATATTTTCTTTTTCTTTTCCTGGCCATACTATCTTAGTCTCTCTTTTAAGAATAAGGCTACTTAACTCGACAATACTTGTCCAGACGCATTGTTTGCGAGTTATACAGTACAAGTCATTAGATAAAAATTGTCTAGTTTTAAGTCTTTCTCCCTACCTACCTGGGACTGCAAAAGTCTAAAAGCTTCTTCCTCCCTTCAACAATTTCATCAAAGAAATCATCAAGCTGCCCAATAATATTATCAGCTCCAGATCTCAAAACCCCAAAACAACCTTTTAAATTCTCCACCCTTTCTCTCATCCCAACTTCAGATTCCCAATCCACCACCACTCCCTGTGAACACCTCCTCTCCAACTCCACCCTTAGCTCATCCATGGCCATTTTCGATCTCCGGAACTCGTATAACAGAATCCCCGGCCGGCCGTTCATCTGACTGATCTCCGCCGCCACCCTCTGCTGCAGCCTCCCTGTGGAAATCATGAAGGCCGATCCGAAAAACAAGCAACCCTCGTAGCCTCCTTGAAGGAAATTTGATTGTGGATAACAATACACTAACCCACATAGCAAGATCATTAATAGGAGTGAACTAACATTTCTCATAGCATAAAGAACTCCTCTAAATCCACTGAATCCATTAAGCTTTGATTCAATGGATACTTTTTCGTCAAATCGGAGGGAAAGAGGCTCAATTCTAGTTTCCATTAATGATCTGTTCTCTTCCTCCAATCCAACAGCTTCTCTTCTACATCCCGAAATTGCCCGAATCACCTACATAAATAAACATAAATTCTTGTCAAACTAAAAATTACCCTTTTGAGTTTAAGTCGTACGGCGTGCTGGTTTATACACGAGATCATACCTGACGCGACAGTTGGGGGCTAAAAAGGCGATGATTTTCGAAAGAAGAAGTGATATTAAAGCCAGAGGAGTAATAATTCTCCATATTTGATATGCCAGACTTGAGTACATGACAGACTTCCCATAGCTTGGAGCTCTCATCCATGTATTCATCAAGCCATTTTTCGCCACCGGGCAAGTGAAGTTTTTGAACAAGGAGGGTCAACTGTGTGTGGAAGGATCGGAGAAGCGACAAAGTTCTTTGAAGGAATTGAATTGACATGAAATTAGTGGATAGAAAGACCATTTCAAGATCATCTATTCCTCTGGTTAAAAAGGAGTAGAAGCCATTGACAGAATTGGTGGAAGAAGGATCCATCATAAGAAAAAGGGGATTGATAGAATAAAAGGAAAAGGGTATAAAGAGGGGGATATTTAAATGGTGGGAAACAGAGGAAGAAGGAGAATGAGGAAAAGGGAATGAATGGAAGGAGGGAATATCTTAGAAGCTCAGGTTTCTAAGGTTGAAAAGGATTGTTGGGAGCAATGATGGGTGTTTCCTATAGAGGGGAAAGGATGATTGGTAATCTGCCATTTTCATTGTTTATGGGCAGAAAGGAAAAAAAAGAGAGATGGGAGAAAAGGAAAATACCCCAAGAACAGAGAACAAGAGAAACGAGTGAAAGCAGGAAAACCCAAAAGACATGAAATCCTCGAGCTCTCTTCCAATTCCTCCCTTTTTTCTTCTATATTGCCTTTGTCCTACACCACTTTGCTTTTATTCTTCTATATATATATATATAACAGTTGTGTCTTGTGACTCCGGTATTATATGGACGGTGGAATTTATTTTAAATTTTAGACGGTTCAAATGTTTTATTAGAATAAATGAGAAATTCAAAATTAATCAGATTTTATTAAATAGATATTGTAATAAAAAAAATTGAATTTGACTTTAAAACGATTTATATTATAAAAAAAAGAGAGAGATAAGGTTTAGTAGTGGTAATGAAAGATCGAGACAGTATGGATATGTTATGTTACTTAGGCCCATTATAATTTTTCCCTATTATATCTATTATTATAGTTTGAGTTTGAGTACTTTTTTTTTAGTTTTTCAAAATTTGTTGTAATATTTTTTTATTTGGACTTTTTATGTAAATCTTGTGCTAATTTTCATAGTTGATTTATATATATCTTATACAAGTGAGAGGAGAGAGAAAAAGGGTAAGTGCCAACTGCCAAGTGGTATTGTTGTAGTAAATCTTTTTGGGCATTGCTGTACGGTGTTAGATTGAGGTTATTGGTGTTGTAAAAAGTCAAACTAGATTGACTGAAATTCTGCTTATTCTTCTACTACTCCTTCCGTCCGTTCTTTAATATAGTTCGTTTTAGAAAAATATTTTTGTTTTTTAATATAAGTCGTTTGAGAATTTCAAATAAATATTAATTGCTTAGTTTTTAATATTACCCCAAGTATTAAATATAATTTTGGTTCTCTCACTAATTTTTATCCAATAAATAACAAACTCTTCTTTCAATACAAGGACAATATAGACAATTGATATTATAATTAATGTTATACAATTATTACCTTAATACTTGTGCACAACTCTAAAACGACTTATATTAAAGAACAGAGGGAGTACTTGGGAGGTACTTACTACACTACTACACTAAATTCTTCCATTTGGGTATGAGTGATTTGAGTGCTCTTTGGCTTCTTGTTTCCTCTTTTTCTTCCTCGAGCAACTGACTTTGCTCCTTTACCTCCCCTCTTTTCTATTGAAATTTGTGGGGTTTGTTTCTCCTAGATAATTAAGTACTAATCTCTTAATATTTGTTTTTGTGCTTCTTAATGAGATATGAAATGATGGGATTCTTTGCATTTGGCTTTTTACACTTTTCTACATATCTTTAAATCTCTAAATTTATACTCCATTTGTTCCTTAATATAGGTCATTTTTGAGTTGTGTACAAGTATTAAGGTAATAATTGTATAACATTAATTATAATATCAATTATACATATCATTTTCAGACGGTAGAAGGGATTGTTATTTATCGGACATAAAATAAATGGTAGAGAACCAAAGTTACATTTAATACTTTGATAATATTGGAAACCAAGCGATTAATACTCACTTGAAATTCTCAAACGACTTATATTTAAGAACAAAAATATTTTTCTAAAACGACTTATATTAAGGAACGGAGGTTTCTTACCAAACCTCTTGTCATATTGGTAGTTAGCAAGCCTACATGATTTTAATTACTTATGATTTGCCATTTTTCTCGGTTCATAAATCATAATTTACTAGTTGCGCTCCATTGTATAATAAAATTTGCTCCATTTTAAGGACCATATATATATAACCATATATATCCCTTTATGCTCCTAGTGAGCATCCAATATTTTCTCATTTGGTAATATCTCTATGTATTTTTATATATAATGTATATAATGTGTCTCTTTTTCTAGCTGGGAAAAGAGGGGACCAAGAAATCTTAAATGTTTTTGGGGGGTTGATGTTGTGTTTATGTAATTGTTTGTCTACGAGGGGGTGCTCGTGGGTTTTTGGAGAATGGGACACTTTGGGAGGATGTTGGTCTTTTGGGAAAGTGAATTTAGAAGGCTTGAATATAATTTATTATCCTAAATTATAGGCCATATTCTATTTCGGTGATCCAACTTTTAATTTTGTTAATTAGATAATTGAACTATTAATTTTTTTTTCGATTATTCATTCGATTCGCCACGCCGTAAATCATTGACGCGACATCCTAATAATGCGAAGAAGAAATGCTTTATGTGAAAAACATTATATATTTTTAATGAGATCAAAGGACAAAAATGTAAAATAACAAATAAAATAACTAAAAATTACACAAATAATATAAATTAGTTGTATAATTATTTATTTATAGTTATATAAATAATATAATAATTATTTTATTAAAATAATTATTTTTATTAAAAAAACTGCATTTAATTAATTTTTTTATTAAAAATTTAATATTAATGATAATAAAAATAAAAATAGTAATGATAATAAAAATAAAAATAAAATGCAGTTTTTTACACGTGTGGTGTGGCTGCTACAAGAAAGTGCCATATATATATATATATATATATATATATATATATATATATATATATTGTGATAAAACAATTATATTAATGTATGATGATGCCTTGACCTTATTATTTTATAAAAAATGTATAGTGTAAATATTTGTTGAAAACCTCGCACAAGATGTTTTTTCTTCTTCTTTTTTTTTTTTAAAAAATATTTTCGTATATATCGAATTCTGATTAAAGAAAAATATTTCTGTATGTTCACATAAGTTGCAAGATTCTTTTTTGTCGCCATTGAAATAACACAGATTTTCAGATTTTCATTTGTTAAAAAAAATTGTGTTTAATATTAATGATAATAAAATAAAAATATTAATGATAATAAAAATAAAAATAAAATGCAGTTTTTTTAATAAAAAAAATAATAAAATGCAGTTTTTTAATAAAATAATTATTTTTATAAAAATAATTATTATATTATTTATATAATAATTATATAAATAATTTATATTATTTATGCTGACGCCTCAAAATAGTGATACATCACCCATTCTGAAATTGTCAATATACTATGCATGTAAACAACTACAACTTTATTATTACAACAAGAAAAGCTGTGAGTTTAAATACAAATATTATATTCTGTATAATATCTATATCAAATAAATCCTCATCACATTTATCGATACATTATTTTACAAAATGGTGAGGACTACTAAACAACTCTCTCTGTAACCTTCATTCCATACCCCACTTGCACTCTCGCTTATATTCTCGCTCCCGATAAAAATGGAACAAAAGGAAAAGGGTGAAATTCAATTAACTTTCGATAAAGAATATTATGACTAAGATAATATACAACAAATTACCATTAGTCTTCAATGGAAAAATCTAATAGAATCAATAGACAACAAATTTTAAATCAATATTCGCAATGAAATAATAATTTATTGAAGAAGTTAAGTAGAGAATGCAAACTACTATCTTCCATGTATTTAATTTAAAATTCATCGCTCATCTTTTATCCCTCAGAACATCAATCAATATATATCTAGAATCATATATTCATCTTTTTGCACTACGAGCCAAAAGATATTCATCACCGATCATGCTCATCTAAACACTGCTCATTTTTTTGATTACTTGCCAAAGATATTCTTCAGAATCATTCATCTGCAGACTACTGCCAAAGATATTCCATAATATCATCATTTAAGATTGAAGATGATAAAAAATATTTTTAAAGAAACGAATCCAAATAAACAAAACGACAAGGATTAAGGATTAAGGATTCAGATTGTTTTATTCACGTCCAAAAATACCTCAAAAATAATCGCAGCCATGGTGTAAAATTCAAGAATGATCAAAACACTGGATATAATCAAAGCTAAGATCCGTAATAGATATTTTGACGAAAAGAAAAATTTTATTTTTCAATGAATAGTCTTAAATGATTCGTGAATAAATGTCAGATAATGCTGAATAGTCTTAGATACGTGATTAAGAATCTCGACACCAAAAGTTTCAAATTTGATAAAAACTTCAGATCAATATTTCAACATAATGATATTCAAGAAATAATATCATTACGAAAAAAATAATATCCCTTACCTCGAAAAGATCAAGACATCTAAATTAAACACCTGGGATATAAGCATGACTAACTCAGACCAATAGCAATACTCAAATTATACTCAAAATACTCACAAGAATACGCCGATAATATAGAGAGAAAAACTTCAATTTCTAATGTGATTTTCAATTCTAACCTAAGACCCTATTTATAGAAATTCTTGAATACCAAAAGCGAAAATTTAATATAATATTAATATATTATATATAAATTCCTACGCACACAATCTATGATCTGAATTCAGCCATGTTTGACAACAAATAAGTCTACTAAACAAATCAAAAACGTTTTTATTATTTAAAATAATTAAAACTTCCAAAAATCAATTATTCAGGAATTTTAGAACATCAATAATTCATAATAAATAGCCCTTTTATCAGAAAATTCGAATCTCGCGAGTTTTTATAGGAAATTCAATTCTCTACAACTTTGCAGAAGAAAGTTTTTCCAAATTCCAAATGTAAAATTGACCGAAATACAAAACAGGCGATTTTACAAGTGCTATAATCAAATTTCATTCGATAAATGGGGTCCACCGCACATGTTTAACATGTTTTAAATATTTATTGCAACAAAAATACTCTTCCTCCTCGTATACTCATATATCCCACATTCATTGTAAAAATATCATCATTATTATATTATTAAAATATAATAATACATTATCTTATCGTAAAAGATAAAATTTCAATTTTCAACAATTGTCACATTAAAATTTTTCTCCATCTATATCCACATAAAATCAATATTTTTCTCATCATATGAATCAATAATTAATTATTCACAAATAATATTACGTAATCACAATATTGACAACTGCATACGGTTCGAAGAAAGAGAGGGCTTTCCAATAAGAATTTCTCCTTACTTGGCAGTTGCAATTAGGTGACCAAACCTCTCCTGCATGTGAACTTTCTGCACATTGCCAATAATGTTATCTAATAATATTATTCGGATAATATGAATTATTAGCTTCGATAATGAAAAATATTGTGTAATGACAATTATCAAACAATGAAGAATATAAAATATCAACGCAAAGAATTATCAATCAATAAAATAAAATAATCGAACGATAATTATCAGTAACCATTATTGAGTAGTGCCTTCACGTAAGAATCAATAATTGATGCAATACCGCAAGTACTTCTTGTGTTTTAACCAATCGAGTATTTTAACAAGATAATTGCGTAATAACTACTGTAGTTATTTTTAACCAACTTATATTTGTCGCTTTCTTCATCCAATCGCTTTTCGTTTATGGGCCCACATTATCGTCGCTACTCGCCGCATTTAATATTCCCCACCAAACGAATATTCCCCGACAACAATGAATATTTTATAACCACTTGCTTATTTTTGAAATATTTGCGTATTTTACCCCTAACTATCCACATTAATCACATCAACCCTTACTATTTTAAAATAATAAATAGAGAAAATTAAATTTCATTAATAATAAGTTAGGGTCTTACAATTTATATAACTATAAATAAATAATTATACAACTAATTTATATTATTTGTGTAATTTTTAGTTGTTTTATTTGTTATTTTACCTTTTTGTTCTTTGATCTCATTAAAATATATAATGTTTTTACACATAAAGACTCCTCATTTACGAGGATGTCACGTCGTTAATTTCGGCGTGGCGCCAGCACCTAATCGAATGAAATCGAAAAAAATTAATAGTTCAATCATCTAATTGACAAAATTGAGGTGGATCACCGAAGTGAAATATGGTCTATAGTTTAGGATAATAAATCATATTTAAGCCAATTTAGAACTATAAGGTCCATTATTTAAGGGCATTGATTCGGGTGCCCTTTATCTTTTTACTAAATACAACAATCACCTAAGTTCACAAAATTTATCGCTATTGAGTCGAACACGATCTCGAATCAAATTCGAACAGTTTTAACTTTTCAAACGAATATGATTCGAGTATTTATATAAAATTATAATTTGATGATATTCGAGTAATTTATCAAACTTTAAAATTTATTCATATTTGAACCATTTATATTTCGAGTCGAGGTCGAATCAAACTTTTAATCGAACCAGTACGAATCGAACCCTAACTATTTGCTCATTTTACAGCCTTACCTAATGGGCACATTTGCATTTGTTCATTAATTCATAAACAAGTTTTCCCCTCTCCTTTAAAAATGATGATAGGATTTATTCAACTGAGTTGGTCAGATCACAAACATATTCGAGTCATATTCTTTGAAGTCATTTTTGTAATAAATTCATGGGGTTAGTTGATGTGGTCCTCAAGCTCAAAATAATTATAATTAATTTGAGACCAAATGTGATCGTAATTGTTTGATTACTCGAGTCGTGTACTTTGACAATAAATTTACACAGTTAGTTCAATTGATCATCAACCTTAATATGGTTGTAGCTGATCAATATGTAGAACAATTTGTTTTTGTAATAAATTCATGGGGGTTGTTTCAATTGTCCTCAAGTTAGTTAGATATTGCTGTAATTATTTAAAACTCGATATAATTATAATTGTACGTACGATTATTTGAATCGGATTGTTTTCGTAATAAATTCACAGAATTAATTCGAGCCATCAACAAGCTCGACATGCAATGTCAATATAGTTGTAATTGATATCTGTATGCAACAAAATTTATTTTTGATAAACACAAAGAGTTGGTTCAAGTGGTTCTCAAGCTTAAAGTGATAATAACCGAATGAATGAGACAAATATATTTTCTTAATAAATTTATGAAAAATGATATATATTGTGACTTTACATATCGATTATTTTATTGTGAGCTAGGTGGATAACTCTAGTTAGTAATATTTTTACAATGTATTGAATATAGTGGACTAATTCTATAATTCTACCCAATTTTATGTACTGATATACATCGCAATCGTAATTGACAGAAATATTTCGCAACATATAGTATAACTCTAAATTTATAGATATAGTTTAAGGAAACCAAATAAAAAAAATTAAGTTTGATGTTCTAGTTATATATTAGCAAAATTTTATTTCTCTTGATTTATTTATTTATGTTAATAAATGTTATTGGCATAATTAGCAGGGGCGGATCTAGCTTAAGGGCAGTGGGGTCAATTGACCCCATTGAATTTTCAAGAATAAAAAAGAAAGAGAGTAAAATTTTAGGGTGTTTAATAAAAAATTTAAAACTTAGATTGAAAAATATCATCTCCGTTTTAAAATCAGTGATATATTTTGATTTTTTAAAGTCAATTCACGAAATTCTAAAATTCAAAATTGATATGAAGTTATTTAGTTTTAATACAACAAATATAATAGTTGTAAACTAACTATAAAACACTACTAATTATTATCTTTGTTATTTTCAAAATATGAATGAACTTATATAAATTTGAGTTTTAGGATTTGAAGAATTGACTTTAAAAAGTTAAAATGTATATCTAATTTGGGAATTAAGGTAGTATTAAATTCTTGAAAGTTCATATCCTATACTACCTTGGTCACTATAATACTCCCCATTAGTTCGACTTTAGAGAAAATTCGATATGTTGTTTTTATTTATTTATAATTTCACAAATTTAACAATTGTTTTGTGATTTTTTGTAATACTTGTGGATTTTTGTAACTAATAAAAATGAGATTACCATACAACAATTTTAAGTAATAAAGTCTCGAAAAAAGTTACTAAAATAATATTTGGGCATTATTTTATTTTGTAATTTATTTTACTATTTTTTTATTTTTTTACGAGAAATTTTTTATTTCAAATTTAATCCCACTGACCTAAGAGGCTGGATCCGCCCCTGATAATTAGGTAACCCATTGATTTTTACCTTTCATTTAGACGTGCTAAGTGTGATTTGGTGAAAATCATAATTTTGAATACGAATCACAACCACAAACCCTTCATCTACACTACTCTCTTATTTTTGTAATCATTTACTAATTTCTAACTTCCTTGTTTATCTATTTATTTTGGAAAAGAAAATTCTTTTAGCTAGAATTCATAAGAATAGCTTACGGCATTTTCAACAATCTTTTCAACCACCTTAGAATACTCAAATAGGTGAGTCACATCAAAAATATTATCTCCAACAGCCTATACAACCTTAGTCATCAAATCTGCAATCTCATTCTTTCTCTTTAGAACTCGTAAGTTGATCTTGCCTCTTCAAAACATTTATTTTGTTTTGGAAGAATCAAAATCATATGAAAAGGGTAAAAACATTTATTTTGCTTGATGAGTTTGATGTAAAATTTATTTTAAAATTTAATATCATTCCTTTTTATTTATTTATTTATCATATTGGATAAAATATCATATAAAATATTCTTGGAAGGGAATTTAGTTTTAATTAAATATTAATTTTTAAATATAATTTATTTTCCAGAATGTTATCTTTTTAAAAAATGAATGTTATTAATTATTTCAAATGTTATCAATTATTATTGTTTTAAGTTAAACACTGCATTAATTGAATTGAAGAGACTGATAACGTACAAAATATTAAAGTAGCAAATAATCTTCTTCAAATTGTCACGTAAGTCAGCAAATTTCAATTTAAATTTTTTTTTTTGCTACTACTGTTATAGACGCTCTTATGTCAAAAACTTTATCAATTTTTTCTCTCTGCTCAAGAACCCTAGATTCGGGATGGGCTCTCCCCTTAGAGATGTCCTCCTTTAAATATATTTTATTTTGATCTAATAAATTATTCTTTTTTGTAAAGTATATTTTACCCTTTTGTGAGGAAAATTTTTGTGCTGACATGATAAAATATTTATGTTCAATTTTCATGTCTGCATAGAATTCTTTTATGAGATTTGTTTTCTTCATAATATGACTACTTTCTTTTTCTTTTCGAGGGGATTTCATTATCATCTTTTAAGATATTTTGTTTTTTTTTTGATGAATAAATAATTGAATATAGATTGTTCAAATTTAGACGTGGCCAATGGCAGATCCAAAATTTTTATGTTGTGGGGGTGAGTTTCTATTTAATAGGACATATTCTAAACAAAAAAACAAATATTCATAGATAGAGAGATTCTTGATTTTTAATTCTTTTCTTTTGGAAGAAAACAGTATATGTAACGCATCACTAATATCTAATTATAAATTTATTTGAGGCATATTATATATGAAATAGAGAGATTTTATTAATTTGCTAGAAAGTATTGCACATTTTTATTGGTAGTGTAAAATTATATCATATTCTTAAAGAAAATTGATATTTTCATAACATTTTTGATAATTCTACACGAAAAGTAGTACATTTATAAATGTATAATTGTCGATATCATTTCTGTTGTGCATTTATCAATTTTCTTTCTTAAATTCATCCTAAAATTCATACCATCAATATACTCGATCATTTACGAGTAAATATGTATTTATATATAATTAAAATTAATAGAATTTGCGAAGAAGATACATTTTGTGAAATAGAGATAATATATACTATTTATGATTGTATTATCTAAATTAAATTAATTCACATAGTTTTAAGTTTTTAAATTTTGAAAACTAACATTAAAAAGTCACAATAAGACTCATTTAGTGAGATGAATAAAATATTAATTATTATGAATGTATTCTTTCGTTCCAATATAGCAAATCATTATTGATTTTTTATAATCAACTTAAAATATTTTTAAATTCAAAATTGACATGGTTTCCTTTAATTTTAATTAATACAATGATAAATATTATAAATTATCTGAAAAATACTACTCGATTACGAGATAATATATTTTTTAAATATACAAATAGGTACCCAATATATGCCAAAAAATTTCAAAAATCCCCTGGGGACCCCACTACCCCTAGTGTATGTGACGTCCCCAAAATAGGTATACAACACCCATTCAACCTATTCTGAGTCGCCAAATACATGGTACAGAAAATAACTACAACTTTATTACTACAACAACACATATGTTGTGAGTTTTGATACAAATATATACCAACTGTGACTCATGTCCCAACCGTGACAAAGACTCTCACAAAGATACCTTACATAAAGGTAGGTCGATAATAACTGCTTTAGAAATTAAAATTTTTGGGAAGTGCTCAAGAAAACCTTCGTACATAGGAGGCCATGAATCTAAGTTATGATAGATATCATATGTCCAGAGAATTATCCTTGGTTGATCCAATAGACCCCAAAGAAAAACGAGAAGATTACTATCATGTTCCTTCCAATGGTGAGTCTTCTCTTAACATATAACTATCTCCACCGTCTGCAATTGAATGTTATGTTTCAACCAAACTCCGAGATCATATATGTGAGACCCCAAATTTTATGAATAAAAATTTAAATTTCTCGAAATATTTTTTTTTATATTATGGCGTGAATTTGATATAATGTTATAGTTGTGGGTAATATTTATAAATTTTGCAAAGTATGCAAGTTGTTGTATAATATTCAATTGGTCTGGGAATATTCTTTTTGTCGGGAATATCCGTATGACAAGACAATCATCAGTGAACCCATTAACGGAAGTATTGTCGTAGTAATAAAACGGCGTAATTATTTTTATGAAAATAACTAAGAAGTTTTACCGCTAAAACTTTTGAACTACTCGATAGTAAAAGTACGATGTCTACGCGCATGGGTTGCATAAGAGTAGCACCTATATTGATTATTGATGCTTACGTGAGAAGTCACTCGCTTATACTCAATTATTGCTTCAAGAATTCTTTGCATCATATCTCTCATATTATTGATTCGATTATTGTCACAAGATCATCTCGCACAATATGTTATATTATTAAATCAATAATTGAGACAACAAAGTTATTCATATTATTAAATTACAATATTTACAATGTCTGTAAGTTCATCGAGGAGAGGTTTGGTCATCTAATCAACTACCAATAGGAGAAATCCTTTATCTGAAAGCCCTCTTCCTGAACGACCGGTTGTTAAATATCGTGAGTTATAATATTAATGATGAATAAGCTCGTGTTGATTAAAGATGAAATTGATAGTTCTATTGTGTTGAAATTATTAGTGTTAGTGGAAGTCGACATTTATTTCGATAATAATTGATGTCTGGAGGTTATATTGTTCAATCGGATATTCGGGGCACTTTTCGTGTCGGAGTTACTATTTATGAGTTACTATTCATGAGTTATTATTCATAAGTTACTATTCACGAGTTACTATTTACGGGATACTATTCACCCGAACAAAATATATTTCTTTTCGGTCCAAATTATTTTTGGGTACAATATTATTCCACGAGGAGATGTGCTAATTTTTCAAACCGTTGGTTGAAATTATATTAGTAAATCAATATGGATCGTTGGTTTAAAGTTTAATAGTGAATCAGTATGGACCGTTGGTTTAAAGTTTAATAGTGAATCAGTATGGACCGTTGGTTTAAAGTTTTAATAAGTAAATCAATATGACCGTCTGCTTAAAAAGTAAATCAATCTAGACCGCTTCATGAATTAGTTACTATTCACCATTCTCCTATAAATAGAAGCTCATTCCTTCATTATTTCTTACGAATTCACTGAAACTCTAGAGAGAGAAATTATAGAGAGAAAATCTATAGAGAGAAAGAAGAAGAGAAGTCTGCTACCTCACTATTCCAAAGATCCAGCTTTTATTATAAGGTAAGGGATATTATTTGTTGTAATCGTAAGGGGTATTATTTCTTTCTTATTCATGAAGAGAACTTCATTATTCCATTCTTTATTATTCATTGGAATAACTCGCTTTATCTGAAATCTGTAGTATACTTGGTGAAATTCTTCACATTATTCCATTCCTTATTATTATGTTGGAATAACATGTATACATCAGTATCTCGTATACATGGTGAAATTCTTCATTATTCCATTCCTTATTATTATGTTGGAATAACCTTTATCATCACGCCAATCATTGCATACATGGTGAAATTCTTACATTATTCCATTCCTTATTATTATGTTGGAATAACCTTTGTCTATCCAAGTAATCTTTGCATACATGGTGAAATTCTTCTATTATTCCATTTCTTATTATTATGTTGGAATAACTCTGCCTATGCTGCAAGTAATCGCATACATGGTGAAATTCTTCTATTATTCCATTCCTTATTATTATGTTAGAATAACTCGCTTATGCAAGTACCGCATACACGGTGAAATTCTTCTATTATTCGTTTCATTATTATTCTGTTTAATATCCTCGTCTATGCGTTCTGTGGGACCGGTTCCATTATTTATTATTACATTGGGAATAACTTCATCATGCGGTCTCTATTGCACGCATGGTGAATGTGACGCCCCAAAATAGGTATACATCACCCATTCTCGAGTTGTCAATACATGGTACGTAAACAACTACAACGTTATTATTACAACAAAGAAATCGTGAGTTTGAATACAAATATTATCTTCTAGATAATATTCATGGCGCCCCAAAATTAGGTATACATCACCCATTTTGGGTCACCACTTACATGGTATGTAATTTAAATACAACTTAATACATAAATCGTGAGTTTAAATACAAATATCGTCTCACTAGATATTATACAAACTCAAAAAGGAGTCCTCATTATAATTATTATCACACTATTTCACGTAATAGTGAGGACTACTAATGCTATATTCGTGACCATCACTGCTTCCCAGACTCGTCCTAGCTATATTCTCATTTCAAGAGAATAAAGGAAAGAAAGGGTGAGCTCAACTAGCCCAAGAAGAAATATTATGACTAAGATAATGCGAAATAAATTATCAATAGTCTTCAACAATGTTAAACCGATAAAATACAATAGACAACCAGGTTTAATCTGCGCAATGAATAAGAATCCATTAAAAGAGTCAAGTAGAAAATAAAGTCTACTATCTTTTAGGTTTTAAAAGGTTTTTCATCATCGTTATATAATGAGACTCAAACTTTAATAAATATTCCACATCATCGAATCACCCTCGCACTACTGGCCAAGGATATTCTTTAGTATCACGACCATAATTATTCATGCACTACGGGCCAAGAATATTTGTGTATTCATTAATGGTCATAATCATGCCAACAACTCGTCCCACCAATGCACTACTACCATCGAGGATTTTTATCACATCATTTGTAACATTACTATTCATGATTACACCGAATAGTCTCTGGTCATAATCATACCAAGTCCATCTATGCACTACAGGCCACAGATGACTTTCAACATAATATAAACATGAGGATGATGACAATGATATAAGAATTCAATAAAACAAGTTCAAGAATTATTTTATCCAGGAATTATTAACGTCCAAATTATCAACTTGATACTGTTTTGTAGAGTAAAATTCAAGAATGATCAGAAGAATATTTCCATGAAAAGATACTGGATGAAACGCAAATATCAAGGATATTCCACTAATTTCATGGAGTATACAAGTCAAATTTTTAACCAACTGGGTATAATAAAGAATAGAATAACAAAAGAAATCACCATGCATGCGATAGATCGCATACAAAAGTGTGTTATTCCAACAGAATAATAAATAATCGGAACCAGTCCCACCGTAAAACACACAGACATGATGTTCCAAATGTAATAATAATAAAGAATGGAACCAGTCCCGCGTAAAACACACGTATACATGATGTTCCAACGAATAATAATAAAGACGGAACCAGTCCGTTTGTAAAACACATGCATGTGGATGTTCCAATGAATAATAGAAGAATGTCACCAAGTATAGGGTAAACCACGTATACAAGTTATTCCAATGAATAATAAGCAATGAAATAACAACAGCTTCTCTTCATGAATAAGAAAGAATAACACCCCTTACATTTGGTAGGAGATTGAATCTCGCGCAGAGTAAGTAATAAAATACTCTTCTTCTTTCTCTCTATTCTCTCTATACTTTCTCTCTATAGCTCAATGAATTAAGTGAAAATAATGAAGCCCTAGGCCTCTATTTATAGAAGATTTCTAGCTTAGCACCGCCGTGTGAAAAGGCAAGTGGCTTGACGACTAATGATGTGAAAAGAAAAGTGGTTTGACGCTCAGTAATGTGAAATGACAAGTGGTTCGACGCTCACCGTAATGTGAAACGACAAGTGGTTCGACGCTCAGTAATGTGAAACGACAAGTGGTTCGACGTCTGGTAAAGGTAATTACTATTAACGAAGGTAAATACTATCGATGAAGGTAAATACTATTCACAAGGGTAATTACTATCGACGAAGGTAATTACTATCGATTTAAGAGACTCTTAGATGATGACATATACGAGCCCCCATAAAATAATCAAACTTACCACAAATCATTTTATTTTTCATCAACACATATTTAATCTTTCAACAATTATTAATTATTTATAACTTGTCGCCTTAATTATTGATTTAATACTATAACATATTATACTGATGATGATACGGTGATAATAATTGAATCAATAATATAAGAGATATGATCAAACAAATTACTATAGCAATAATTGAGCATAGTTGTGACTTCTCACGTAAGCATCAATAATCAATCTGGTATGCTACTATGCAACCACGCCAGATTCGTACTTTTACCAAAGGGTAGTTCAACAGCTTTTAATTGTAACACCTACGCCGTTATTTTTATAAAATATTTTTGTCGCTTTCTCAATCCGACAATAATTACATTGTAGGGGTCCACCAATGATTGAGCCTGGTTATGCGAATATTCCCTAACAAAAGAATATTCCCCACCAAACGAATATTTTATAACAACTTGCATACTTTGCAAAATTTATAAATATTACCCACAACTATAACATTATATCAAATTTATTCCATAATATTCAAAAATATTATTTATAGAAAAATTCATCTTTATTTATAAAAGCTGGGGTCTTACAATATCTATACTCAAATAAATCCTCATCACATTTTTTGATACATTATTTTACAAAAATGGTGAGGACTACTAAACAACTCTCTCTAGAACCTTCATTCCATATCCCGACTCGTACTCGCTATATTCTCGCATCCTGAGAAGAAAAATGGAACAAAAAGAAAAGGGTGAGCTCAACTAGCCCAAAAAAAGAATATTATGACTAAGATAATATACAACAAATTATCGTTAGTCTTCAACAGGAAAAATCTAATAGAATACAATAGACAACAAGTTTTAAATCAATATTCGCAGCTAGAAATAATAATTCATTAGAAGAGTTAAGTAGAGAATGCAAACTACTATCTTCTATGTATGAATTTATAAGTTCATCGCTCTATCTTTTATCCCTCGTAACATCAATCAATATATATCCGAATCAAATATTCATCTTTGCACTACAGCCAAAGATATTCATCACTTAGTCATGTTCATCTAAACATCTGCTCATCTTTTGACTACTACGCCAAAGATATTTATCAAAAATCATTCATCTTCGCACTACGTACCAAAAAATACTCAATAATATCATCATTTAAGACCGAGGATGATGAAAATATTTTTAAAGAAACGAATCCAAAGAAACAAAATGACAAGGATTAAGGATTAAGGATTCGTACTTTGTTTTATCCATGTCCAACAATACCTCAAAAATAATCATAGTGGTATAAAATTCAAGAATGATCAAAACATGGATACAATCAAAGCTAGTATCCGTAATAGATATTTTGGACGAAAAGGAAAATTTTCATTTTTCGATGAATAGTCTTAGGCCGTATTCGTGAATAAGATCAGTATATACGTGAATAAGAACCCGACACTAAAAAAGTTCCAAATTTGATTAAAAAGTTCAGATCAATACTTGATAATGATATTAGAATAAATAATATCATTAAAAAAAATAATATCCCTTACCTCGAAAGATCAAGATTTAAATTTGAAACACACCTGATATAAAGTATGACTTGAACTTGACCGTAGATAGACCTCAAGCCTCAATGAAGAAAACTTGCACCAGTATATATACTCAAAATACTCACAAGAATACGCCGATAATATAGAGAGAAAACTTCAGCTTCGTGTAATTTTCAATTCTAACCTAAGCACCCTATTTATAGGAAAATGCTTTAGAATACCAAAAGCGAAAATTTAATATAATATTAATATATAAATTAAATTTTCTTACGCCTAACCTTCCAAGAACTGAATACAGCTCATTCAACACACATGTGTAACACACCATAATGAAAAAAACGTTTTTGTTATTTAAAATATTTTAAACTTCCAAAAATCAATTATTTCGGAGCTTCAGAACTTCAATAATTCACAATAAATAGCCCTTTTGTCAGAAAATTCGAAACTCGCGACTTTTTATAGGAAATTCAATTCTCTACAACTTTACAGAAGAAAGTTTTTCCAAATTCCAAATAGAAATTGACCGAAATCAATAAACGGGCGATTTTACAGGCTATAATCAAATTTCAGTCAAGAAATGGGGTCCACCGACACATAAAATATGCTTTAAATATTTTTGGTAACAAAATACTCCTCCTCCACATATACTCATATATCCCACATTCATCGTAAAAAAATATCATCATTATTATATTATTAAAATATAATAATATATTTAAATGAATTATTTTATCAAAAAAAGATAAAATTTCAATTTTCAACAATTGTCGCATTAAAAATTTTCTCCATCTATATCCACATAAAATCAATAGTTTCTTCATCATATGAATCAATAATTAATTATTCACAAATAATATTACAGAATCACAATATTGACAACCAGGCAGTTCCCAGGAAAGAGGGGGCTTTCCAATAAGAATTTCTCTCATAGGGCGCAATTAGGTGACCAAACCTCTCCTTAGATAGAACTTTCTAGACATTGCCAATAATGTTATCTAATAATATTATTCAGATAATATGAATTATTGCTTCGATAATGAAAAATATTGGGTAATAACAATTATTGAAACAACAGCAATATAAAATATCAACGCAACAATTATTAAATCAATAAAAGACTGAACAGTAATTACTGTAACCATTATTGAGTAGTGCCTTCTTACGTAAGAATCAATAATCGGTGCAATACCGCACCAGCTTTCGTGTTTTAACCGCCGAGTATTTTTAATAAGATTAATTGGTAATAACTACGCCAAGCTATTTTTAAACAACTTATATTTGTCGTTTTCTTCATCCAATCACTTTCCGTTATGGGGCCCACAAAAGTCTGCGCCGTCGTACGAATATTCCCCGACAGCAAGAATATTCCACGACCAAACGAATATTCCCCGACAACAATGAATATTTTATAACCACTTGCTTATTTTGAAATATTTGCGTATTTTACCCATAACTATCCACATTAATCAAATCAACCCTTACTATTTCAAAATAATAAATAGAGAAAATTAAATTTCATTAATAATAAGTTGGGGTCTTACAACCTCCCACCCTTATGAAATTTCGTCCTCGAAATTAACGTGACGCATTACTAGTGTTTCAAAAGGTGAGGATACCTCGCTTTCTCCAATTCCCCCCGTGTCATTTCCTCTATAAAGATGATTCCTCCACAAAACTTTAACTTGTGGTATGACCTTTCATGCAGTAGGACATGCTCCTTCATATCCAAGATCTTGACAGTACCTTCTTATACGCTAAGTCTTCTACTTATCTCATCCTGTTCTAACTCTATAACGTGGTTCGGGTCTTTCACATATTTACTTAAATACGATATGTGAAACACATTATGAACACGAGACATACTTTGAGGTAACGCGAGTCTATAGGCTACATTTCCTACTCGGTCAAGAATTTGAAATGGACCAATAAATCGTGGATCGAGCTTTCCTCTCTTCCCCAAATCTTGTAACTCCCTTCCATGGAGCAACTCGCAACAATATATGTTCCCCTATACTAAATTCCACGTCCCTTTCGATGAAGATCCGCATAACTCTTTTTGTCGATCTTGTGCCGCTTTGTATACGTTGTCGAATCATTTGGATCTTTTTCAGTAGTCATACGTATCAACTCGGGTCCCAACAATGTTGCTTCACCCACCTCGTCCCCAACATACCGAGAGGCGACATTTTCGTCCCATATAATGCTTCAATGGAGCCACACCTATACTTGCTTCGATAATCATTGTTGTAGGAGAATTCCACCAATAGTAAATACTTATCCTAACCGCCTTGAAGTCTAGGACACAGAGTCTTAATAGATCTTCAAGAGTTTGAATAGTCTTCTCGATTGTCCGTCTGCTTTAGAGGATGGTATGCCGAATCAATCGTAAATCTGCGCTCATAGCTTTTTGCAAGCTAACCCAAAATCTTGAAGTGAATCTTGGGTCACGATCCAAAACTATGGATACTTGGCATGCCATGCAACCTCACAATCTCATTTACATATTTACTAGCAAGACGCTCAAGGAATAAGTCTCCCAGACGGCAAGAAATGAGCGGACTTGGTTAATCTATCAACAATAACCCAAATAGCATTGATGCCTTGAGAAACCGTAGAAGAAGACCCGTAATGAAATCCATGGTAATGTGTTCCCACTTCCATTTCGTAATCTCAAGTGGTTGCAACGGACCCTTAGGTACTAGATGCTCCGCCTTTACACGCTGACAAGTTAAACACGCTGAGATAAACTTTGCAATCTCCTCTTCATATTGTTCCACCAAAATGTATGTCAAGATCACGATACATTTGGTACTTCCAGATGGATTGCAAATGGTGTATCAGTGCCTCCATCATAATCTTGTACTTCAAATCGAGTCGTTAGGGACACAAAGTCCGGAGTGGACTCAAAGTATTCCTTCTTCATTAATTCTCGCTCTGAATAGCACCTTCAGTACTTTCTTCTTCATACGCATCGACTTCCGGTGGGGGCTGGCTCGAGCAACCTTAACTTTTTATATTAAAGTTTGCTTCTACGCGATACTTGACATCATCGCACTCATTCCTACATATGATCTTCTACTCAACGCGCGTCTACCACATTCGCTTTTCCGTGATGGTATTGAATAAAGGTGGTCGTAGTCTTTCAATAGCTCGAGCCAACGTCACGCCGCATGTGTGAGTTCTTTTTGAGTGAAGAAATATTTAAGGCTTTTATGGTCCGAATATATCTCCAATTTCTCCCATATAGATAGTGTCTCCATATCTTTAGCGCTGAAACGATCGGCCGCTAACTCTAGATCATGAGTAGGATAATTCCTCTCATATTCTTTAAGTTGTCATGAGGCATAGGCTATGACTTTCCCACGCTGCATGAGAACACATCCTAACCCTTTGCCCGAAGCATCACTGTAGATAACAAATCTATCCGAACCAGTGGGTATTGTTAGAACAGGTGCCGAAATGAGTCTCCTCTTGAGCTCTTGGAAACTCTTCTCACATTCCTCGTTCCATACGAATTTTATATCTTTCCGAGTCAGCTGAGTTAATGGAGTAGCGATTCGAGAAAATCCTTCCACGAATCTCCGATAATAACCAGCTAAGCCCAGAAAGCTATGTACTTCGGTCACCGACTTCGGTTGCTCCCAACTTTTTATTGCTTCAATCTTCGCCGGGTCCACGGATACTCCATGTTTTGACACCACGTGCCCAAGAAATGCTACTTCCTCAAGCTAGAACTCGCATTTCTTTAATTTGGCATATAGTTTGTTTTCACGAAGTCTTTGGAGTACCAGTTTCAAATGGTGCTCATGACCTTCATGACTTTTGGAATATATGAGGATGTCATCAATAAAGACAACAACGAACTGATCCAAATATTCCTTGAATACTCGATTCATCATATCCATAAAAGCCGCAGGAGCATTAGTCAATCCGAAAGACATGACTAAGAATTCATAATGCCCGCATCGAAGTTCTAAAGGCGCCTCTTTGAATATCCTCGCCTCTAATCTTCACCGATGATATCCGAATCGAAGATCGATCTTTGAAAAAATTGTGCCCTTTGCAACGGGTCAAACAAGTCATCAATACGAGGTAGAGGATACCTATTCTTGATGGTGACATGGTTCAATTCCCCGATAGTCAATACAAAGTCGCATACTCCCGCCTTTTTCTTTACTTAATAAAACAATAGCACCCCAAGGAGATGTACTAGGTCAGAATGAAACCGATGTCCATCAATTCCTCGTAGTTGGACCTTTAACTCCCGAAGTTCAATAGAGCCATTCGATATGGGGTTTTAGAAATGGGCTTTGTATCAGTTCAAGATCAATAAAGAATTCAACTTCACATTCTAGGGTAGACCGGAAGTTCTTCAGAAATACGCCAGAAAGTCAATAACAACAGAATATTATTCAAATTTGACGTGTCTTTATTCAAATCCATAACATGGGCTAAGAAAGCTTGACATCCGCTTTTTCAATAAACGAATAGCTTTATGATTAGATATGATAGTGATTGATTTTAATGGTTTAGTTGCTTAAATTGCATAATAGGTTGGTTATGAATATGAAAACTAACAACCTTACGAAAATAATCAATTTTGGCATGATGAGTAGTTAACCAATCAATCCCTAAATTCACATCAAAAGCAAGTATCTTTAAAGAGATAAGGTCAATGTAAGGTGATGGTGCCAACTTGAATCAAACAAGATTTATAAACAAATGGATGTGATGAAAGTTTCTCCTAACTGAGAGTTTCCACAGATAGGTCAAAGTCTAATTTCTCCTGAGTCAAGTTTAAACGTTGAGCACAAGCGGAGAGATAAATGAATGGGTAGCACCGTATCAAGTAAGGAATAAACTTCGCAAGAATTTATAAATAGCTTACCCGTGATCACCTCGTTTGGGTTCCTCGCATTTTGACCACCACAACAAACGCTCTTCCAGAACCGTTGAATTTGACTTTTCTCGATGTTTTTGAGTCACCGTCCCCATTGAACTAGGTTTTATACTGCATAATCTCGAGCTATATGTCCTTCCTTTCCATAATTATAGCATACCTTGAACTGTTAGGTGGTCGCTTTGACCGATATGTCCCTCTTTCCGCATTTATAGCATATACGACCGGTGGTCGTTTCCTCCCTTAGAACCCGATTCTTTGTCACGCAAGACTGTCGCCTTCACATGGTCGTTGTTAAATCTCCTCTTTTAAAATCTCCTCCCCGACTCGCTTCTTCTATTTTCATGGCTATGATTACCACCAGAGTGGTTACCATTTTTGTCCATCTTTTTCTTTCTCCAAGTTTATCGTTGTTTTGTTGACCGCTATCTCCTAGATTATCCTCGTTGTGGTCCCTCGGTTGACCGTACTCGTTATCTCGCCTAATAATTGAGCCCTGCTTACAACATCCTAATAGAGAGAAAATTTATGAGAAATGAGATATTGTCGTATCGCCGGTTTCAAACCTCTCGTAAACACCACGCCATACGCTCCTCATTCTCCACCAAATGAGGTGCAAACTCGATAACTCGCAAACTTTGCCTCGCATCGAGACACCGCCAAGTTATTCTCGCCCAGCCTAATAAACTCCACTTCCTTCATACGACGAACACTTTCGTGAAAGTATTTGTCATTAAATAGTTTCTGAAATGTCTCCCAAGACATACGCCGAGTGTGGTGAATGGGTACGCTTCACAAACTCCCACCAAGAGTCCGCCACTTTTAACATAAAGGTGGCGAATGGAACCTTCTGTTCTCCCGTGCATCCCAAGACATCGAATATCTTGGTAATTTGCTTGACCCATGTTTCCGCCATGATCGGATCCGCTTTCCTTAAATTCGTGGTCCTCTTTCGAATCTGCTTGGCAGGACAACCCGTGAATTGCTATCATTTCCTCCTCAGATTTTGAACACGAGTCTCCTCGTCGATTTTGCATGAACCGCAAAAAGCTTCTAAACATCCACTGCTCATCATCTGCGCCAGTGTTGTTCACAGGAGAACATTGCCACCTTGTCACGCTTCTCCTCCGTCATGAGTCTACAGCGCTCTCACTGGTCTCATTTCCATTGTTAATATTCTCAATCGACATTCTCAAATACCGCCATAAAACAAGGGTTAATTAAGAAATCAATATATCACATAATATCCCTATATACCGACCAACTAACAAATAAGCTTAGTAGGACACACTAGCGAAGGATTTACTCGCCTCTCCTTCTTGTTTCTATTCCCCGATCTCCGCCAGAGATCATATCCCTAAGCTCGATACCAATCGCGTGACGCCCCCAAAATAGGTATACATCACCCATTCTCGAGTTGTCAATACATGGTACGTAAACAACTACAACGTTATTATTACAATAGTAAAACTGTGAGTTTGAATACAAATATTATCTTCTGCATAAATATCTATACTCAAATAAATCCTCATCATATTTATTGATACATTATTTTACAAAATGGTGAGGACTACTAAACAACTCTCTAGAACCTTCATTCCATACCCCTACTTGTACTCGCTTATATTATCGCATCCTCGAGAAGAAAAATGGAACAAAAAGGAAAAGGGTGAGCTCAACTAGCCCAAGAAAGAATATTATGACTAAGATAATATACAACAAATTATCGTTAGTCTTCAACAGGAAAAATCTAATAGAATACAATAGACAACAAGTTTTAAATCAATATTCGCAATGAAATAATAATTCATTAGAAGAGTTAAGTAGAGAATGCAAACTACTATCTTCTATGTATGAATTTATAAGTTCATCGCTCATCTTTTATCCTCGTAACATTAATCAATATATATCCGAATCAAATATTCATCTTTGCACTACAGCCAAAGATATTCATCACCGGGTCATGTTCATCTAAACACTGCTCATCTTTGCACTACGGCCAAAGATATTCATCAAAAATCATTCATCTTCGCACTACAAACCCAAAGATATTCAATAATATCGCTATTTAAGACCGAGGATGATGAAAAATATTTTTAAAGAAACGAATCCAAAGAAACAAAATGACAAGGATTAAGGATTAAGGATTCGTGACTTTGTTTTATCCATGTCCAACAATACCTCAAAAATAATCATAGTGGTGTAAAATTCAAGAATGATCAAAACATGGATACAATCAAAGCTAGTATCCGTAATAGATATTTTGACGAAAAGGAAAATTTTTATTTTTCGATGAATAGTCAGATGATTCGTGAATAAGACCGTATACGTGAATAAGAACCCCACACACTAAAAGTTCCAAATTTGATTAAAAATTCAGATCAATATTTCTAAAGATAATGATATTAGAATAAATAATATCATTAAAAAAAAATATCCCTTACCTCGAAAGATCAAGATTTCTAAATAAACACACCTGATATATAAAGGCATGACTTGAACTTGCACCAGATAAAGAATACTCAAAATACTCACAAGAATACGCCGATAATATAGAGAGAGAAAACTTCAGCTACGGTGTAATTTTCAATCCTAACCTAAGCACCCTATTTATAGAAAAAATGCTTAGAACACCAAAGCGTAAAATTTAATATAATATTAATATATAAATTAAATTTTCCTACGCCAACCTTTCAAGAACTGAATTCACTCATTCAACACACATGTAACACACCATAATAAAAAAAAATGTTTTTGTTATTTAAAATATTTTAAACTTCCAAAAATCAATTATTTTGAGCTTCTAACTTCAATAATTCACAATAAATAGTTCTTTTGTCGGAAAATTCAAACTCATTTGCTTTTTATAGGAAATTCAATTCTCTACAACTTTACGTAAAAAAGTTTTTCCAAATTCCAAATGTAAATCGACCAAATCCACAAACAGACGATTTTACAAGCTATAATCAAATTTCAAATAAGAAATGGGGTCCACCGACACATAAAACATGCTTTAAATATTTTCGGTAAAAAAATACTCCTCCTCCATATATACTCATATATCCCACATTCATCGTAAAAATATCATCATTATTATATTATTAAAATATAATAATATATTTAAATGAATTATTTTATCAAAAAGATAAAATTTCAATTTTCAACAATTGTCACATTAAAAATTTTCTCCATCTATATCCACATAAAATCAATATTTTCCTCATCATATGAATCAATAATTAATTATTCACAAATAATATTACGAACCACAATATCGACAACCAGGCAGCTTCCTGGAAAGAGGGGCTTTCCAATAAGAATTTCTCCTCATCGCGCAAGATTAGGTAACCAAACCTCTTCTTAGATGTAACTTTCTAGACATCGCCAATAATGTTATCAAATAATATTATTCGGATAATATGAATTATTGCTTCGATAATGAAAAATCTTGTAATGACAATTATCAAAACAACAACAATATAAAATATCAACGCAACAATTATTAAATCAATAAAATATCGAATAAGAATTACTGTAACCATTATCGAGTAGTAGTGCTTTCTACGTAAGAATCAATAATCTGGTGCAATACCGCAAAGTATACCGTGTTTTAACCGCCGAGTATTTTTAATAAATAATTAATAACAGAATAACTACGCCGTTATTTTTAAACAACTTATATTTGTCGCTTTTTTCATCCATCCAATCGCTCACATATGGGGTCCAAAATCAAGGCATGTCGCATTTAATATTCCCCGACAAAGAAGAATATTCCACGACCAAACAAATATTCCCCGACAACAATGAATATTTTATAACCACTTGCTTATTTTGAAATATTTGCGTATTTTACCCATAACTATCCACATTAATCAAATAAACCCTTACTATTTCAAAATAATAAATAGAGAAAATTAAATTTCATTAATAATAAGTTGGGGTCTTATAGTGAATCCTTCTGTTATTCCATTCTTTATTGTTCTGTTGAAATAATCTGTCTATGTGGATTACCACATGCATGGTGAATGATTCTTTGTATTCATTTTTTATTAAATTGTGGAAATGATCTGTATACGTGGATTACCGCATGGCGGGTAAAAAAAATCCATTTGCAGTTTCATATATTCGTTATTATACTCAGTTAATTAAAGCTTTGGCTTCTATACTCCATGAAATTAGTGGAATATCCTTGATATTTGCGCTTCATCCAGTATCTTTTCATGGAAATATTCTTCTGAGCATTCTTGAATTTTACTTTACAAAGAAGTATTATGTTTACAATTTAGACATTATTGAGTTCAGGATAAATTAACTTATAAATCTTTAAAATTTATTCTTGAACTTGTTTTATTGAATTATTATGTCATTGTCATAATGAGTTATTTTGATTATTATGTGAAAAGATGAAAGTTTCTTAAAAATCACAAAGGGTTGAAAATCAGATTTTGGTGAAAATGGAACATAAAATTCAACTGACCATATCTCCTATTATATTTTGAATTTTTGAGTGTGGTCAAGTTCTAGAGTTAGATCTATGAGTTATATACCTTATCCAAATGGAATCACTGGAAAAGGTGTTGTAGATTTTCGTGTGGACTAATTTTAGCAAAGGAGTCAAAAACTACCAATTTCAAAAAAGGCTACTGCCCATAAATTTGAAGGGGCTGTTTTGGCCACTTAATTTATGAGAAAAATTCTGGCCTTTTAGGACATGAAAGTATATGGTATAAGGTACATCCTGTTCAAAAATGAGCTCATTCCGACTTAAAATGAGCAAGTTATGACCATTTCAATATTTAGGTTTTTCCAACGAAAAACGCTATAACCGGAGTTCTATAACTCCGATGACCATGAAATTTAAACTGGAATCTCACATTAACATGTGTAAGATTCTGCCAAGATTTGGGAATTTCTGGAGTTAAACTTGAGGTAGCTAATTTCTTAAGGAATTAATTAGAAATTAATTTTTGAAAAATAGTAAATAAATTTTAAAAATTTCGAGAAAAATATATGTTCATTATGAGACTATATTCTGCTAAATCCCTGAAAAGAAATATTTTTGGGACTGATTTGGTATTTTTCATGAAAATAGTTTAGTTACGAACATATGAGTTAAATATGTTATGTGAAGTAACAAAGTTGAAAAATAGGATTTTATGGCTTGGAAATCCAATGTAAGGTATATGCAAATTTTTGATGAGGGATTTGATCATTGGTGATGAAATCTTATGAGTATGGCATTTTTTTGAATGATTAGATGCATTATTTGGTAAAGTGTAAACAATTGAAATAAATTGTTTATAAGTTTAAGAAGTGATTAAAATATTGTTATGATATTAATAATATTAGAATATGAATTTATTATGTGATTGATAATATTTGGATAAATTTAAAGTCTTTAATATTTATCCTTGTTTTCGTTTGATTAATGCTTATATCATTATCATCATCCTCATGCTTATATGATGATGAAAGTTATCTTTGGCTTACATGCAAAGATGAACTATTGATTATTGAATTATATATCTTTGGCTTACGTACAAAGATGGACTGTTGATTATTGGTTTTATAGTTATATATCTTTGGCTTACGTGCAGAGATGGACTTGGTATGATTATGACCAGGGATTATTCAGTATAGTCACGACCATTGATGATTTAATGAATATCCTTGGCCCGTAGTGCAGGGATGATTTGATGATGTGGTTTATTTATTAAGTTGAGTTTCAGCGATAAAAATTGATGAAAACATTTTTAAATCATAGAAGATAGTAGATATTATGCTCTACTTGACTCTTCTAATGGATTGTTTATTCCGTTGTAGTTAAACTTGATGTCTATTATATTTTATCAGTTTAACATTGTTGAAGACTAATGATAATTTATTCTGCATTATCTTAGTCATAATATTTCTTACTTTAGGCTAGTTGAGTTCACCCTTTCTTTCATCTTTCTTCTCTTCAGAAATGAGAATATAAATTTGGACGAGCCTGCAATCTGAGTGACTCATCCGATGATAGCATTAGTTGTGACGCCCCCAAAATAGGTATACATCACCCATTCTGAGTTGTCAATACATGGTACAAAAACAACTACAACGTTATTATTACAACAAGAAACTATGAGTTTGAATACAAATATTATCTTCTAGACAATATCTATACTCAAATAAATCCTCATCACATTTATTGATACATTATTTTACAAAAAATGGTGAGGACTACTAAACAACTCTCTCTAGAACCTTCATTCCATACCCGACTTGCATTTCGCTATATTCTCGCATCCCGAGAAGAAAAATGGAACAAAAAGGAAAAGGGTGAGCTCAACTAGCCCAAAGAGAATATTATGACTAAGATAATATACAACAAATTATCGTTAGTCTTCAACAGGAAAAAATCTAATAGAATACAATAACAACAAGTTTTTAAATCAATATTCGCAATGAAATAATAATTCATTAGAAGAGTTAAGTAGAGAATGCAAACTACTATCTTCTATGTATGAATTTATAAGTTCATCGCCTCTATTTTTATCCATGTAACATTAATCAATATATATCTGAATCAAATATTCATCTTTGCACTACAAAGCCAAAGATATTCATCACCGGTCATGTTCATCTAAACACTGCTCATCTTTGCACTATGGGCCAAAGATATTCATCAAAATCATTCATCTTCGCACTACGTACCAAAGATATTCAATAATATCATCATTTAAGACCGAGGATGATGAAAATATTTTAAAGAAACGAATTCAAAGAAACAAAATGACAAGGATTAAGGATTAAGGATTCAGTTGCTTTTTTATCCATGTCCAACAATACCTCAAAAATAATCATAGTGGTGTAAAATTCAAGAATGATCAAAACATGGATACAATCAAAGCTAGTATCCGTATTAGATATTTTGGACGAAAAGGAAAATTTTCATTTTTGATGAATAGTGTCGTCGATTCGTGAATAATACCAGTATATCGTGAATAAGAACTCCGACACTAAAAGTTCTAAATTTGATTAAAAATTTCGGATCAATACTTGGCGATAATGATATTAGAATAAATAATATCATTAAAAAAAATAATATCTCTTACCTCGAAAGATCAGTACTTTTAGCTGAAACACCGGATATAGGCTATGACTTGAACTTGCACCGTATAGCAAGCCTCAACAGCTATAGACCATCGTTCTATTCCCCTGTTATCCCTGCTCGACACGACAACACTCTTATTACTTGAAAGAAATTGTGAAGCAAAAGGGTGAGCACAACTAGCTCAGTAAAGAATATCATGACTAAAGATAATTAAATTATCAATAGCATTCATCAGTAATAAATCAGAGATTTAGAACATATGGTAGATGATAAAACTTTTCAACCATAATTGCAGCGGAATGAGCAATCCATTAGAAGAGTCAAATAGACTATAAAGTCTATTATCTTCTCCATGTTAAAAGTTCACCAACAATGTTTTATCCCTGTAACATCAATCAATAATTCTTTTCCGCAATCACATAAATAACTCATAATCTCATAATTGTGATTCTAAATTCCTCTTCGCATTCAGGACAAAGATAATTTTCATCACATGTCTTTACCTGAAACATCAAAGATCATGGTTATACCAAATCACAGTTCCTGTTTATAATCATACTAATAAGTTCATCTTTGCACTACGGGCCAAAGATATTCATCAACAGTTCATCTTTGCACTAAAGGCCAAAGATATTCAACAACAGGCTATCTTTGCACTATGGGCCAAAGATATTCAACAATAGGTTATCTTTGCACTACAAGCTAAAGATATTCATATCTCAAAGAAATACATAATCATTTCAGAATTTATATAAACCATAATTATAATCATGTTGATCAATTTACCTTTGTACTTAAGCTAAAAATATTCAATTGTAAATTCAATGGTCATGATCATACCAGTCAACAATTCATCTTTGCACTACTAACCAAAGAGAACCCATAGTCACGATCACACCAATAATCTACCCATCTTTACACTTAAGTCAAAGAGAAATTTCATCATCGGGATTATAAAAATGTTATGTATGATAATAAAAACAATATAATCAACATATAAATTTAATCTCAAGAGTAAGATTCATAAATCAATGATTTTATAACACCTTAATCCAAATGTTATAAATCACTTAATAATCTTATAATCTAATATTATTAATATTACCACAATATCATTTCTTAAACTTATAAATAATTTATTTTAATTGTTTATACTTTACTAATTAATGCATTTAATCATCCTAAAATGCCAAAACTCATAAAATTTAATCACCAACAACCAAAACCCTCATAAAAAATCAGCATATACCTTATATAGGATTTCCAAGCCATAAAACCCTATTTTCCAATTTTGTTACTTCACATAACATATTTAATTCATTTACTCATAACTAGTCCATTTTCATGAAAAATACCAAATCAGTACAAACAAATTTTCTTTTTCGATTTAGCGTAATATAGTTCCATATTGAACATATATTTTTCTCGAATTTTTAAAATTCATTTACTATTTTTCATATGGCCAAAACAGCCGAATATTTAGACATTTATCATAAACTGTACTTTTATCCAAAAATTTCAAAATTTACAAAGTATACTTCTGTTATATACATGTATTTCCAATAAAAATTTCACCAATTTTGGAGTTAACCACAAGGAGTTATAAGGGTTTACTTTTAAAATAGTCTTTTCCCATAAAATTCATAACTCTTAATCTATACATACAAAAATCACCATTTTTGGACATAATCTAGAAAACTCATCAAATTATCATTTCAAATTTTTCCAAAATTTTTGAGGGTCGAAAAAATTATGAAACTGCCCCTGGCAGAAACCCCTTACTTACAACGGTTGAACGAAAATAATATTCCTTACGAATATTAAACGAATATAATGAATATTGAACGATAATAATATTCATATGAATATGAAAAATAATATCTCTTTAGAATAAAAAAAATAACCCTTACAATTCCTTACCTTAAAAGAGCAGTACTTCTGACTGGAATATCGGATATGACGCTGAAGAAAACTTGCACTCATTAGCAACTCTCAAAGTATCAAAATACTCACAAAATACGCTCGATAATATAGAAAGAGAAAGAGAGAAAGCTTATATTTCTGTTGTGTTTTTCAATTCTAACTTAGCCCTCTATTTATAGGAAAATGTTAAGACGCAAGGCGACTTGACTACTTACACGATGGCTTTACATTCTGCTTCTTATTACCACCCACCACATTTGAATTAAATTTCAAAGACATTTCTTCACCAACCATAGGTGGGGCCCACGCATTCTAGAATTTTCCACCACAATGATAAATTCTGAAACTTCAACAATTTCTGAACCAGTCACCTCTTAAAATTTATAACAAATCATACGTTCATTTTTAACGGCTCAAAATTTATGGACATATACTCAACTTATATATGTATAACATATCCAAAAATCACAACGATCCAACGGTCAGATTAAAAATTATAACTCACACAAATATCGCAAGAACACTGATTTGATTTTTAATACCTCTATTCTGACAAAAATACTGATAAAACACCTCAACATTAATTCCTTCAATAATAACCACATAAAATAAATAAATTTATCATTTATATTCGCATCAAATAAATATTTCCTTATCAATAATTAATTATTCACAAATAATATTACAGAATCACAATAATGACAACCAGGCAGTTCTCAAGAAAGAGGGGGCTTTCCAATAAGGATTTCTCCTATCGGTACGCGCAATTAGGTGACCAAACCTCTCTTTGACAAGACTTTCTGTGACATCGCTAATAATGCTATCTAATAATATTATTCAAATAATATGAATTATTGATCCGATAATGGAAAATATCACGTGCGGACAATTATTGAAACAACAATAATATAAAATATCAACGCAACAATTATTGAATCAATAAAATAAAATATTGAACAATAATTAAGGTAACAATTATCGAAAGAAAGCCTTTCACGTAAGAATCAATAATTCAAAAATATCGCGCAATACTGCGTGTCTTCTTGTCTTAACCACGCGTATTCATCGTATTTTAACCATCGTGTATATTCAACAATTGTTAATCAGTAAATAACTACGCCGTTATTTATAAAAACTCAAACTTGTCATTTTTTCATCCGGCGCTTATTACATTATGGGGTCCATGAAAATGATCGTACTGTCTTTGCATTTAATATTCCCCGACAACAAGAATATTTCACGACCAAACGAATATTCTCCGACAGAAATGAGTATTTTATAACCACTTGCGTATTTTAAAAATTTTACATATATCACCCTTAACTTTAAATTTTTATCAATTTAACCATTTACTGAATAATAATTATAAGAAAAATTGAATACTTTTATTTCATAAAATCCGAGGTCTTACAGTGTAAGCCCTAGATGTCACATTATCATGACAACTTGTTTTTTCGTTGCCCATGTTTTGCGTATTTTATAATTATTTAGAGGATATGACTGTATTTCAGGAGTTTTATATGGTGTTTACTAGCGTTATTGCCATAACTCTTTTTTTTTTTGTTTGAAAGAATTACTATTTTAGTTCTTTTATTATAATCATTTTATCTTTTGTAACATGTTATAGATTTAATATGTTTGTCTTTTGAACTATTTGATAATAAAAAGGAGCACAATTTACATATGTATTTTGGATATTTTACATAATTTTTTTCACTTGAAGATGTGACCTACTATATATTCTTAACATAATAAAAATATTAAAAATATATGTAAAAATATCAATTTCGAAATAAAAATAGTTTGGATGAAACTTTTGCAGTAACGGATTTGTGATAGAAATATAAAATATTATAGTTGTAATATATTTCAGTTTTTGAATTGTTTTTTATTATTATTTCTTTTTTAAAAAAACTTCCTTGTTTTATTAATTATTTTGGAAGAACCCGTGATTGATATTGGCAACAAACAAGCTTGACCAATTTTTGACTCCTCGACGTAGTCCATTCAGGTCAATTATATGCGCACGTGTACTAATCGAAACATTTGACCAAGAGAAATAATTTATACATACACATATTTTAGGACGAAATTGTATTGTGATGAATGTAAAATTTTATACGATAAAAATAAATAAATTAATACGATAAGAAAAAATAAATTAGTATATATGAAATTGTTCTTAATTTATTCTATCAATGAGTTTTTTATGCAGATTAATTTTAATGACAGATAAAATCGTCGTTAAACCTGTCGTCATAGAGTCTCAAATGCCATAATAATTTTTAACTACCACTATAGACTCAGTTCCGGGTTAAATGCTTTCTAGTAATTATACTTTATGTTCGACTTACAAAATGGGTCATCGAATCTTTTTTTACTTACATTCATCATCTTTAAGCTTTACTTTCTTACACAAAGTTATAAAAGCAATTAAGTCAATGTTGACTTAACGGAAGTGATGATGTAGCAGTTGACTTGTCTAAAAAAAGGCATGTGGCGATTAGTATCTTGACGTGGCAGTGAAGATGTGGATTTGGATGAAAATTTTTATGAAAAAATGGAAAAAAATTATTTTAAAGTATAATATAAATTATAAAAATTAGGCCAAAAAACAAGAAAATAAATAAATAAATAAAATAATTATTTTTATATAAAATTAAAAAATGCAGTTATTTTTATTTTTATTAAAAAATTAAAACGCATTTTTAAATAAAAATAATTGGTTTTTTATTTTTATTAAAAAAATTTAAAACTATAGTTTTTTTAATAAAATAAATATTTTTAATAAAAAAAAATGCAGTTTTTTTAATAAAAAATGTAGTTTTTTAATAATAAAATGCAGTTTTTAAAAAACATTTTTAATAAAAGAAATTTGTTTTTATTATTGTTTTTATAAAATGCAGTTTTTTTAAAAATGTAGTTTTTTCTTTTATTAAAAGCGTAATAAAAATATAAAAATGCAGTTTTTAAAAAAACGTAATAAAATGTAGTTTTTAATAAATATGCAGCTTTTAAAAAATGTAGTTTTTTTCTTTTATTAAAAACGTAATAAAATGCAGCAGTTTTTTAAAAATGTAGTTTTTCTTTTATTAAAAAACGTAATAAGATATAAAAATGCAGTTTTTAAAAAACGTAATAAAAATGTAGTTTTTAAAAAAACTGCATTTTATAAAAAAATAATAATTTTTTTTATTAAAAATGCTGTTTTAAAAAATTGCATTTTTATTATTAAAAAACTACATTTTTTAATTTTTATTAAAAAATTGCATTTTTTTTATTTTTATTAAAAATATTTATTTTATTAAAAAAAACTGTAGTTTTAATTATTTTTAATAAAAATAAAAAAACCAATTATTTTTATTAAAAAATGCGTTTTAAATTTTTTTAATAAAAATAAAAAAAACTTCATTTTTAATTTTTATTAAAATTAATTATTTTTATTTATTTATTTATTTTCTTATTTTTTTGGCTAATTTTTATAATTTATATTATACTTTAAAATATTTTTTTCTATTTTTTCATAAAAATTTTCATCCAAATCCACATCTTCACCGCCACGTCAAGATACTAATCGCCACATAGCCTTTTTTTTTAAACAAGTCTCGTCATTATTATTATCACTTCCGTTAAGTCAACCTTGATTTAACGGTTTTTTGTAACTTTGTGTTAAAACTAAAGTTCAAATTGATGATTGGATCGTAAAAAAAAGTTCAACGACTCATTCAGAAAATTTACCTTATAAGATGATGACCTGTAAAACATTTAACTCTGATGCACTAATTCGCACTATACGATTTATTTCGGCTGTTCTGTCATAAAAGGTGCCATTCCATACTACCACCACCTCGTATCTCGTATATATATATATATCAGTATTTGCTATGGACATAGATTTGACTATCGTAATTAGCAAAAAAAAATTGACCAAAAATGATCTCTATTAAAGTTTCATGTTGTTTAAAATTCAAATTTAATAATCATGAATGAATGCAGTGGATCTTTACTGCTATCTTTTAATCTTTTTTCTTGTCATTTCAAGAGTGAAGTTGAACTTTTTGCTCAATCTCTAGTTTACATGATCAAATTATGGGTAATAAATACACCATTTCTTCAATATTTTAGCCAAATATGCCAATGAGAGTTATGTTGTAGGATTTTTGAGCTCTGTGGGTGATTGTGTTATTATTTCTGATTAACGAATTATCATGAGTATCTCTTACTCCAGTAGTCCAATTCAAAAAGAGCTTAATAACTGATTTCTTAAAAAGTTAAAATACATTTCTAATTTTGAAAGTGAGGGTTAGTATATAGTTAAATGGTACCACACTAAGGGTGGAGGTGGAGGTGGAGGTGGAGGTGGCTCTACTTTTCGAGATGCCCTCTCATTGATCTCTCTTGTTTTGATCTAATAAATTATTCTTCTTTTTTGTGGATTTTATTTTTTCTTTTTGTGAGACTTATTTTCTCTATGAGATGACTGATTTCTTTCTAATTCATGAGAGGATTTCATTATCATCTCTTGAGATATTTTATTTTATTCGTTTGAGAGATTTTTTTTTCGTTTGTGAGGCTTTTTCTAGTGCATGCATTTTTTGAAAATAGATTATTTAAATTTGGATATGACACTATCTTGGCGACTTGTTCTTCCACTGCCCGTATTGAATAATAGTCCAAATCTGCATATTCTATTATTATTTTAGAGATATGACGATACTTCAAGAGTTTATATGGTGTCCATTATGTCGCTACCATTGACCCTTTTTCCTAATTATCTATTTTTTTTTTGTTTAAAAGAATTACCATTTCAGTTCTTTTAATTTAATCATTTCATCTTTTATAATAAATTACAGTTTTAATATATTTTAGTTTTTTGAATTGTTTGATAAATAAAAATGGTACCACATTTTTATACCATACTTCTACTTGTTTATACAGGTGAGTATCTTATTACATACAACTATCATTCGGAATTCTTATTTCAAAATTTTAGTCCTACAGTCATATATACTTGTGTAAAAGTTTATTTTATAACCATACATTCTCTCATTACTTCATATTGATAGTAGTATTTATTAATATGGGATTCCTAAAGTTAGTTAATTATAAGCAAAAAGTATAAATACTTGGTTAATACTATTAGGCTTATTAAAGGCTAAACTGATTTATTAGCACTAGGTAGTCTGTCTTTGGTTTTGAATTTGATAAAGTTGATTCAACTTTATTGCAACTTTCTTAAAAGAAATAAAAGCAAGAAAGTTCAATCAACTTCTTTAATGCTGATGAGATCTGTCTGTGACATTTAGATCCAAAAAATAGAAAGAGAACCAATATTGCGTATATCATCAAATCAAGTTTTGCACTAGTTTTGACTTGTGGAAGTTTAGATATAAAAATAAGAAACATATAAATGCATTACAAAAAATAATATTTTCACATAAAAATTAAAATATCACATAAAATAAATATTTTCACATAAATAAGAAACATATAAAAGAATTACAGATTCTGTAGCGACTATTTTCACTATAGCGATACTTTTTATGTGAAAATATTAAAAAATATTGTGGAAATATCAATGTCCATAAAAATATTACTCCATCCGTTCCTAAAAGATTGTCGTTTTAGAAGAAAAAATTTGTTCCAAAATATTTGTCGTTTATAACTTTCGAGAAAAATAAATTATTTACTTTCCTATATTACCTTACCTTCTCTCATTGTCCCAATAAATTCTCTTCCTTGTATTAATAGTTTTCAACTTCCCATAAAGGGGTAGTGATGATATTTCAAACAAATTTTACTTGGTAAATGATACTTTTTTAATTTTTGTGCCAAAACCTTAAACAATAATCTTTTAGGAACAGAGGTAGTAATATAAAAGTAGGATTGCACAATTAAAGGTTAAAAATATTTATTACGCTTGATGGGTTTGATGTACAACTCATTGAATCAAGAGATCGATGAGATATAAAAATACGAAAAGAAAGAAATAATGTTCTTCAAATTGCCACGTAAGTCAACAAACTTCAATTTGAAGGGATTTTTTTACTACTACTCTTAGAGATACTCTTTTAACTCTTTTGTGGCTATAGACCAAGGTTGCATTGAAGGACTGGAGTTGTCATGGGTGGCCTGGCCACCCACCATCCTTTTCATTAATTCTATTTCTACCTGTCCTGTGATACTTAAATACCCTAAAATTTTAATTCAGCAAAGAATGTTTCATTTTCTTCTTAATGATTATAGATGGATACAACTGGATGCATGGGACATATATATACAGTTTCTTCATTCATTCATTCATTCATAAATGAAAAAGGATAGTAGTAGTATGTAATATATGAAGCCATGAAATTAAAGCAAAGAAATTGGAAAAAGGCTAGCTAGCTGGATAAAGAAATAATTAAAGATGGCTTGGCTGGTTTGAAATGCCTAGTCTTATCGAGTTGGTTTACTATATTGATTGTGAATAAGAACTAGTAGTAGTTTAATTTCTAGCTATGGACCGCCCCTGATTCTTTGTCTTTTCATTTCTCTTTTAGGAGGAGGTCTGAATGCATATTTAATGATGATTATGGATTTAAATCAAAGGCTATTTATGCTTTAATTGTACTCATATTTTATACTCCAGATAAGTGAATGATGGCTCCTCTCCTCTGCTTAAGTATTAATGGGGCACCAACATTAATTTAGAATAGGGTTAGGAAGGAATTAATTATACTACTAGTAGTAGTGGATTAAAATATGAAACTGAAATTCACACATACACACACACACACTCTCTCTCTCTCTCTCATATATATATATATATATATATATATATATATATATATATATATAGGGAAAAAAAGAGCGTCTCTATTATTATGTGCATCTCAAATTTCATGTTCTCTTTAGCTCTAGAATTTCTTTAAAAGTTTAAAAAAAGTGTGATATAATTTTTGTTAAGGATTTATATAGTAAAAGTAATTTTTTTTCTTTTTTATCCTGGAAAACATTTTATTGAAAAATTAATTGATGAGAGAGATGCAAGTTAATAATTGATGAAATTATCATTCTTATAACCAATATTATTGATGTGCAAGTAATTTTGGCCATCAGCTGATATTATTTTTCACAAACATAATTCTCAAACATTTTTATCAAAAAAAAAAAACATACAATTCTCAACCATGCCTTTTAATTAAATTCCAAAGTAAAGCGGAGGGATAAGTTTTGTTTAGTAATCCCACCAGTTACCTCATTAATTTAAGGAAGAACTTGAGATCAATTGTAAATTTGGAAGTCTCGAGTTTGACTCTCACTCGAAGCACTATAGGGGTTACGGACCACAAGTTTAGGCATGTTTCGAAAGTCTTATTCGAAGAAGAGAAACTAATTGATCGCAAGGTCAGAAACTACTCTAAGCAACAAATATAAAAATAAATAAATAAAATAAGTATTGTTTAGATATATAACGAGCCTTCCGTTTACAATTGGAGTTTAAGGCGTGTTAAACTCTCAAATACTAACATGTAACAAACATGCTTTTAGCATTTTAAGTTAAGGGATGTATAGCGAACCAAGTTTAGAATATTTGGTTAACATATTCCCTTTACGAGACTATGAGGTTGCTGAATAAATCTGAATCTGAATCTGAATGAGCTGAATCTGAATTAAAAAAGTTATTTATTAATTGATTCGTTTGAAATAACTGAATAACAATATTTCTCATTTTAACCTTCTGAATTGTCTAAAAAAATACTTTTGAGACACTTTTTAAGACAAAAATTGACAACCAAAATTGATAATAAAAAAAAAACTTTTTTGTCTCCTATTTTTACCAATTCAAATCCATAGACAAGAAGGGTAATTAATTTAATTCTAAAACATACATATATTACATAATTATACAGTATTAATACTTTGGTCACTTTTAAAGGGATACTACTTACACAAATGACAAAACTACTACTCAAAAGCCGCACCAAAATTCATTTCACAAGATCTAATTGTGGAGATATAGAGAGAGATCAGAAAAGGAATTCTTGCTTCGGATCGGAAATGGAAAAGAAACTATTATTCAAGATTTTTTCTACTGCTGCTTCGGATCAGAACGACTGTCTTTTTCTCTCTCTTACACACAATTTCGTTTTTGTGTTCTATATGTGTTTGTTTTTGATGGATGTGTTTGCTTATTGACTATGATAATCGGATTAATGGTGTTAGTCAATTTGGTGCAAGTTAAGTGTAGATATGGAGTTTTAATGGATTAGAATATGTTCAAATTATGTAGAACTTTGACGGGGTTGAGCTCAATCATGATTTTGTTGGTTTTCTTAGTTGTGGGCTTGGGGGCAACATCTGTAAAAATCCATTCAGACGACTAGCTTGTTTATTTAGCCAGAAAATTGTGGCTTATTCGGTTAGAAAAATTGGACCATTCAGATATTAAAAAATGTTAATCAAACAGTCTGAATGGCTGAATCACTTAGATTCAGTGTCATTCAGCCTTATTCAGACTAAAACAAACAGGGTGTGAGACCCCAGATTTTATGAATAAAGATTTAAATTTCTCGAAATATTTTTTTAAATATTATGGTGTGGATTTGATATAATGTTATAGTTGTGGGTAGTATTTATAAATTTTGCAAAGTATGCAAGTTGTTATATAATATTCGATTGGTTGGGGAATATTCTTTGTGTTTGGGAATATTCGTACGACCAAGACAATCATTAGTGGACCCCACAATGTAATTATTGTCATTGATCGAGAAAATGACAAAAATATTTTATGAAAAATAACGGCGGAAGTTTTACCGCTAATAATCGCTGAACTACTTTCGGTAATAAAAGTACAATGAATACGTGGTTGCATAGTAGCAAGACACCGGTATTGATTATTGATGTTTACGTGAGAAGTCACTTAGTTTTGTTCAATTATTGCTATAGTAATTGTTGCATAAGATCTCACGTTATTTGATTCAATTATTGTTTATATTTTATATATTATTAAATCAATAATTGAAATGATGAGTTATTAATATTATAAATTACAATATTAACGATGTCTAGAAGTTCTCGCCAAGGAGAGGTTTGGTCACCTAATCATGCGCCATAGGAGAAAATCCTTATTAGAAAGCCCTCTTTCCTTTTAACGACCGCAGTCGATTAATATTGTGAATTGTAATAAAGATGATAAATGTTGTTAAAATTATTTAGGTGATTTTTATGAAGTTTGCTTATTTTATGAATCTCCATTTACCCATTTTCCAAAATAATCGGTAGAAAATTTTTTAAAAGTGGGGGCCACATGTGGGGCCCATATGTGTTGAAAATGATAAGTTGATGTCTTGTGTGGGAAAGGAGGGAGGTATTTTATATATTTATATATGTTAGTGGATTTTGGTGGAAAAGTGGAAGGTTTGATTATTAATGTTAGTTGTTTTATTATAATTGATTTTGGGTAGTAGAGAAGTTGATAGATGTGGTAATATTATATATATATATATATATATATATATATATATATATATATATATAATATCTAGCATGTGGGCTTTGACTTTTGGAGGGAAGGAAAGAAAAAGAGGATAACTTGGTCGGGAAAGGAGTAATAATGTTATTATTATATGTGTATAATATATATTTATATTATATTTTATTGTAAACCAATCTGGATCGTCCGTTTAAAAGTAAATCAATCTGGATCGTTCATGAATTAATTACTATGCAATCCATTCTTCTATAAATAGAAGTTCATTCCTTCATTATTTTCTTACGAATTCACTGAAACTCCAAAGAGAGAAATTATAGAGAAACTATAGAAAAGTATTCTGCTACTTTCCTACTTTATATCCAGTTCTTTTACGGTAAGAAATATTATTCTTTTTGTATTCATGAAAAGAACTATTGTTATTCCATTTCTTATTGTTACGCTTGAATAACTCAGATATCGCCGAAACTACCCTATACTTGGTGACATTCTTCTATTATTCTATCTTTATTATTCCGTTGGAACATTCTGCATCAGGCTTTACGCCTTTAACCGGTTCCGCCTTTTATTATTCTCTCTTTTTATTATTCATTGAATATCCTGTGCATGTGTTTTACACCGGACCTTGTTCCGCTCTTTATTATTCTCAGTATTTATTATTCTCGCTGAATAACTCTGCATACATCGCAAGTACCGCATTTATGGTGATTTCGTTGTTATTCCGCTTTTATTATTCTCATTGGAACATCCCGCTTGCAGTGATTTTCACCCTGACCGTTCCGCTTATTATTATTCTGCGTGGAATAACTCTGCCTACATCGCCAAGTACCGCGTGTAATGGTGATTTCTTTTATTATTCCATTCGTTATTATACTTAGTTAGTTAAAATTTTGACTTCTATACTCCATGAAATTAGTGAAATATCCTCGATATTTAAGGCTTCATCCAATATTTTCATGAAAATATTCTTCCGAGCATTCTTGAATTTTACTCTACAAAGCGAAAGATCATGTTGACAATTTGGACGTTATTAGTTCCTGAATAACTTAATTCTTGAACTTGTTTTATTGAATTCTTATATCATTGTCATCATCCTCATGTTTATATTTTTTTTAAAGTCATCTATGGCCTGTAGAGCATGGATGAACTTGGTATGATTATGACCGAGATTATTCTATTGTGTCATCACGACCGTAATGTAACAAGTGATGTGGTAAAAGTCCTCATCACCAGTAGTGCATTGATGGATGATTGTTGGCATGATCACGACCATCGATGAATACACAAATATTCTCGGCCAGTAGTGCATGGAATTTGTGGTCGTGACCCTAATGAATATCCTCGGTCGTAGTAGTGCGGGGGATGATGTGGATTATTTATTGTCGAGTCCCAACAATAAAAGTGATGAAAAACTTTTTAAATCGTAAAAGATAGTATATTCTATTCTCTACTTGACTCTTTTAATGGATCATTATTCACCGCAGCTTAAACTTGATGTCTATCAGTATTTTATCGGTTTAACATTGTTGAAGACTAACGATAATTTATTCTCGCATTATCTTAGTCATAATATTTCTTCTTTGAGCTTGTTGAGCTCACCCTTTCTTTTTCATTGTTTCTCTGTAAAAATGAGAACGTGAATGGACGATTTTGGAGTCGAGGAAACGAGTGATGGTCCCGATGATAGTATTAGCTAGTAGTCCTCACTATTCTGTTAAATAGTGTGACAATAAATATAATGAGAACTCCATTGGGTGTGGATATTGTCTAGATGACAATATTTGAATTAAAACTCACATCATATGTTTTGTCGTATTTTACACGACTGTTGTATTATTAGTTTGTATTTGAATTTTGTACCATGTATTTGACGACTCAAGATGGGTGATGTATACTTATTTTGGGGGCGTCACACAGGGCCTATGTTAGTCTTTTACTAATAACATGTATGAATATACTCTCTTGTTTTACATTTAATTTAATATGACACGAATTTTAATATGTGCACAAAAAATATTTTTTAACACGCTCTAAATTTAATGTCACACATTAAAATAATTATTTTAAATAATCTGGGATGGAGGGAGTATAAATAAGTACATAACCATTTTGCCAAGCATAAGATTATTTATGAATGCTTGATTAAAATACAAAAATGAAATACTTTGCTTTATTTCCATAAATTATGTGGTAAAGTATTGCTTTTGAATACATTTCATATTTGTAGGAAACAAGAGAGAAGAATTTGGTATGATGACGAAGAAAGAAAGGTAAAGTACCTACTTATCAATATTTTAGCTCATGTATATTTTTTATTTAAATCAAAAATCTATATTCTAAAAAAAAGGAACATACTCAACTAATGATAAAATTTTTTTGTCAATAATCTTGTATCTTATACATTAATAATTGCATGTATCTTGCAAATTAAATCTAATAATTAATACATTAAGTACAAGAGATGATAAGCTAGTGGTAAATCTGCAATGTCACAAGTCCTTAGAGCCCGTTCGACAACTACTTAAATGATTTAAAGTTAAAATATAAATTAATTTATAAGTTATTTTAAGTTAGGACTTATAATTAAAAGAGTTCGACATTCATTTAACTTATAAGTCATAAATTAAATTAAAATAAATTATAACAAATGACTTATAAATTAATTTGACCAACTTACAAGTCACCTAATAATATTTATATACTCTTAATAGGGACAATGATTATATCTCCCAAATATTCTATAAGCCATTTCAATTTATTTATTTTTAATTTTTTTTTTCTTTCCCTTTTGACTAGTATTGATAATGAAAGGTTTCAAAACAATGGTAACCCTTTTCATGGCCCACTTTAAAGATTCTTTTTTTTTCCCCACTATATATATATATATATATATATATATATATATATATATGTCTCATTTCCACAGCAGACTGTATATATATTTTTTCAGATAGATATCTAAATCACGCCCAAAACACTATATTATATAAAATTAAGTTCATAATTTTTATTTATTTTTAGTTCTACAAAAAAAAAAAAAAAATTTGGATCTGCATTTTTATCAGTCCCACTTAGGACCGATCCATCTTATATATATATATATATATATATATATATATATATATATATATATATATATATATATATATAAGCATCCCATCCACAAAGAACCGATTGTTAGAGAGCAACCCATTTTGGCCAACCGCTACAAGAAGGATTTACCAAAATTATGTAGATACATTTTTAAAAAGCAATAGAGATTTTATAGTACCCCTCCCCTGCCCCACAAGTGGTTGGAGGCTTTAACAAGATTTTCTAAGAGAGACTTCTTGAATGGTTGCATGGAATTTGCAATTGTGGTAAAGTTTTATGGGATTACATCACCACATGCGTAAGCCTAACATGCCACGTGTTACAGTGTTGATGGATAGCCATATCAAGATTGACAGCAAACGGTTGTTGATCTTGATTGGGAAAGCTTTAAGAAAACTCAACCACACCAAACCCTTGATTAATTGTTCTTGTCAATTCTCTAGGTACTAGTAAAATTGTGATTTACTACTACTATCTTAGACCTAAAATGATGAGTAAATTCAGTCTTGAATTTAACTTTTAACAAAATCAATGATAATAATCCAAACCTAAATTAATATAGTAAATTTTTAGGTGCCAATTTTGAAAGTGTATATATATGTATCCTTCCTTAACTATGAGAAATTTTACACATTAATTTTAAGATGTTTTTTGTAACACTCTAATCCCACATCGAATGATATGAAAAAAATTTATCTACATGTATTTAAAAAATTAAGTTACTATCAATACTACCTTCACACATGACATTTTGGATAAGGCTGTGGTGAACTAAGAAGATACTATTGGAGCAACTCGTAATTTGTACCATTATATCTGATCGCTGTAAAAATTATATTATTTTGTTGTAAGGTATAATAAAATGACTCTTTTTTTGTGCCCTTTTTTTAAGTATCATGTATAGCTAAGGGGTGTTTTAAAACTGAATGAATTTGAATAGAAAAAATTATTTGATAATTGATATGTCTAAAACATTTCAATAATAAATTTTTATTATTTATCCCTCTAAACAAACCAACATTGTTATAAATTTATTTAATATTACTTAATATAATAGTTAATATTGTAAAAAAAAAATCATGTAACCCTCATTCAGTCCTTTCAACTAAAAAAATGACACTAAATCATTCAGCCTAAATTATCTAAATAACTGACAGATTCAACTATTTAAATTATTTTCTTTTAAAATAAATATACTTAATAACTGACAGATTCAACTATTTAATCCTAAAAAACCAGCTCCTGATATTATGGTAGTAGGTAGGAGTGAGCAAAAAACGGATAAAATCGAACTACCGAATCGAAACGAACCATTTTAACCGAATTATTTTGGTTTTCGGTTTTTTTTTTTGGAATTTCGGTTATATCCGAATTATTATTCAATATTCGGTTTGGGTTTGCCTTTTAAAAAAATTATTCTAGTGTCCTAATAACCGAATTGTAATATTTAAAAAAAATAATTATTAATTATATTATTATCTATTAACTTGTGAGTTCGGTTTAATGTTTAATGTTTATGTTGGATGTTGCTTCATGCTTAATTTTAATCAAGTGCATGCGAGTTTGGTTATTATCCAAATTACCAATTGTGCATTCGAAATTCGGTATTCTTAATTCGCTAGTTAAAATTCGGTTAAGATTTCGAATAAATAAGTTTTTCGATATTTGGTTTTCGATTATAACCAATAGACATTTCGATTGATTTATAACCGAATCTTCACCCCTAATAATAGGAAAATGTATATTCATGTAAAAATTCTTGTACTAGTGAATTGATTAAAAAGCAGAGAAAGTAGTTAACAATAGGTAGGCCTACCAACCGGCAGCCACCCTATAGACTATATAATAACGTTTTTTTCTAATATATTTTTTTGTAATGCAAAAGAATGTTTGAATGCTTCAAAAGAAGGTGTGCGGGAGACTGCGTCGAGTTAAATAATAGGAGTAAATGGTGGTTTCAATTTATTAAGCTAAAAGCTGGGGCAGACACCCTGGCCCAAAGGGAGGATCTTTCATTCTCAGCCGAAATTTTAATCAAATTTTGGACCTACCTAATTACTACAAAAAAAAAAAAAAAAAAAAAAACCAAAACAATGATTATGAAAGTTTTTGGAAGTGTTTTTTCTTTTTTCTTTTTTTTTTGTACTATAGTCTGTTTCATAATTAAAATATATATTTTTTATTTTAGACTATTTCAATATTAAAAATACATTTATACTTTTAGATCGTATGAAAATTTTAATGTATTAATACCATATGGCCAATACTATATTTTAAATAATTTTAAGGATTTTTTTAGAAAAATACCATATCACCAAATATTGTATTTTAAACTAATTTTAACGATTTGTTTAGAAAAATATTTATTTTAAAATGGTTGTTGATAATACTAAAGCAATATTTATGCTGTCAGTATAAATATGCATTTAATAATATTTTTATATTTATTTTAACAATATTTTAAATTTTTAACGATATTTATTGTTATGTAACTTTCAAAATATATCTCAAAATTTTAAACGGGAAGAGTAATAAATCTTCTTCTATCTTAATAGGTGATCAATTATTGGGTAGGCTTTTTAGGCCCAAATGCTGCCTATTAGTATACATTATTATTAGTATATTGCGGCTCGTACCAAAGCTGCATTGTTTTCTTCTTTTTTTTCCTTTATTCATGGTTGGGCATGCTCAAAGCTGCCTAAATGAATTGCCTTCATTTTGAGGAAAGGTGTCACTTCCTCAATAGAGGGAAGTGTATACATATTTAAGTGCAGACAACTAGATAGATAGACTAGTTAGTAATTGATTAGGAATAAGTAATTTGTTAACAATCTTTCTACGCACCTCAATCACGTAAAGCACGTCCAATCTTGCACAGTAAATACGTCAATACCAAAAAACTTGACTTTAGCTTAGACCGCCTGGGATAGGTTCAACAGAAGAGTCTCAGATGCTGGAAAGCACACCTGCTTAACAATGGAGGAAAAATAATGTCTAAATGATCTTCGGAGAGAAAATATCGCCACTCTCATTGTGTGCTATCCTTGTCGACATATACTCCAATTTCTGCTTCGTCGCCACCCACTTCCTCCGACACTATCCCCACTCATGGTGATCTCAAATTATCGCATGCGCAATTACACCGCCCATCCCATCACTGTATTCTACCGTCAGCCGACTAGATTCCATCCACATTAATGCATAGCAGAGATAACAGTCAACTGTTATCTTTATCATCATCACCGGTCAAAGTCGAAATGGAAACATTATTTACCCATTGGCTTCGGCCAAATGACTAGGCCCAATAATATCAGGATCCAATAGTGATGACCCAATGGATTCACCAAGGAATTTGGCCCAATACACATAAAATATCATGGCCCAACATAATCCATATTAAAGATCCCTTTCATTATACTTTGCATTTAATTTTTAAATGTATATTTTTAGCAACACAAATAATGCTTTTAACGACGGTACCAATAACACAATTATTCTGACCGTATTTTTATTGCTGAATATGTACTGATAAAAATTAGGTGAAATGTGTAATATTACTTGGGAGAGAATGATACGGTTTTAACATATATTATTAATGTGGATCTGGTTACTATGAAGTTAACTTCATGGTAAGTTGATTAATTGATCAATACAGTGCTGACACGTAGACAGAGAAATCACCTTCCCGCCTGCGTGTCGACACTGTATTGGTCAATTAATCAAAGTTAACTTCATGCTAACTACTCATTGTTAATGTATATGACACGATTTTAACATATATTATTAACATAGTCTCATAAGGCTTAAGGCTTGAGTGCATGAAGTCTTTAGATCTATTCTTGTCAAAGATAAGAATGTTTAATTTCAATCGAATATAGAAAAATAAAATAAAAAATGTGGGTCGATGGCAGTCAAGGTCTGGCCTAAATGATTTCTTATGATTATTCCATATGTACTAAAAAGGCCTTATGTTTCGAATGAAAATTTTGATTACTCATGGATTTAATTATATTTTATTATATTTTTAAAAATAATTACAAATAATAGGTGTAAAGTCTAAAAAAGGCCGGGTGAGTGGCCCATTTCAATTGAAAATTTTGATTATTTCATATATACTTAAAGAGGGGTGATACGGCTAAAAAGGTCGGGTGTGCGACCCATTTCAAGTGAAAAATTATAAAAAGACTATTTCATACGTACTTAAAGAGACTTAAAAGGCTAAAAAGACCGGGTGAGTGGCCCATTTCAATTGAAAAATAATAAAAAGTACGCACGATCAATGAGACTCGAACCCATTGTTTTTAGACTCGGTCCGGGGATCGATTAGTTCAACCCACAATCGCTTGATTAGAAGTCAAATGCCTTGTCTATTAGGCCATGGGCGCTTTTGGTGAAACATGCTATTAATAATTAAATTTCTTATTTTTTAAGGATGAGGCATTGTCTTTGTTTAGGTTGCAAATTCTATAAGAACTATATATTTTATGCTATTCAATCCAACCCGACAATTATACATTTTGAGAGAAAATCAAGTAATTTTGATTGTGTTAACAATAATTAAATTGATTATATCATGATAAATAATATCACAGTGTTAACACAATCAAAGCTCTTGATTTTATCTAAAAATTTAGAGTTGTCACATTCTTATCAGATCACGTCAACACATTAGTTTACGGACAATCCGTTTATAATTTATTCTCAAATGAAAAGATGCTATTAACTCCACAATAAGGCTTTCTGATATTGGAAATACACAAACAAAAATGAGAAATTAAAAGAGCTTACAATTGATCATACTAGCTAAATATCTATGATATGGCATTGCTCTACAAATGTAGTTTTTATTTTGTTGAGCCTAGCCACAACATCTTCCATGGTGATCCTCTCAATAGGCACATTTCTTGAACAATCCATGGCCAAACCAAATATTGACAATGCACATTGCTCTTTCACATAGAGAAGCTTATCCTCTTCTCCTATCAAACTGGCGTCCAAAACTTGAATCACCGAACCATGTAACCCTTCTTCCACCCAATCCTTGAAGCTCTTTTCGGCCGAAAACATTTCATCAGTGGGCTTTTTCCTTTGTGAATGTTTCCATCAACATATAACCATAGCTGTATACGTCGCCTCTTGTAGATACTATTCCTTCCCTTCCATATTCTATGAATGACATTAACAGATTTAGAAGTTGGTGCTTGCTTGGTTAGAGGGCATTTGGAAGTTTTAAAATCTCTTTTGGTTAGAGGGCATTTGCTTGCAAGTTCTTACATAATATGTAGGACTATAAAACTCAAAGAACAAAAATAGAAAAGAAAGTGAATGTGTTAGAATATTACCTGGTGCCATATACCCGATTGTTCCCAAGGTCTTAGTTCTTGCCATAAATTCCTCCTCGCCTAGGATTTTGGCAATACCAAAATCACAAACATGTGCAATCATATCTTTATCAAGCAGGACATTGCTGGGCTTCAAATCACAATGCACAATTGGTGTTGGATGGCCATGGTGTAGGTAATTCAGAGCGGATGCAACATCTATCATTATGTTCAACCGCTCCAACATATCCAAACAATAGTTTTGAGAGTACAAACACTTTTCAAGGCACCCATTAGGCATCCACTCTAGTACCAAGGCTTTAAAATCCAAGTTGGTGCAACTACTGATGAGTTTTGTAAGGTTTCTATGGCGAACATTGCGCATTACTTCACATTCAGCATCAAAACTTTTGGAAGCTCCTTCAAGCTGCAAATGGAGCACCTTTACAGCTACAATCATCCCATCTGAAAGTGTTCCTTTATATACGGATCCAAAACCTCCCATGCCAAGCAGGTTGGTTTCACTAAATCCATCTGTGGCTTGAGAAAGTTCAATGTAAGAAACTCTTCTCCAAGCATGAGGTAATGAATCCTCTTGTGTCAATAATATATTCTGCTTACAGCATTTTCTTAACACAAATATAAGAACCACCAAGAGAATTACTGCTGCAATAGGGGGTAGAATATATTTTACAGAAATGTTTCTTGAGCCTGATTGATGGGGAGTTCTGTTTTGGCATAGCTGGACTAATAGTCTAGGTGCACCACATAATGCATAATTTTGCATATATGATTGAGCTGTAAAGTTTACAAAAATACCTCCTGTTGGAATTTCTCCTTCCAGTTTATTAAAAGAGACGTTGAAATAATGTAGATACCGAAGTGCCTCCAAGGATTTTGGGATCTTTCCGGACAAATTGTTATTAGAAAGATCCAAGAATTCCAAGCCTAACAAGCTGCCCAACGATTGAGAAATAGACCCTTGTAATTTATTATGAGCCAAGGACAAATAATTCAGTGACTGAGCACCTCCAATGCTGGCAGGTACATTGCCAGATAACTGATTCCAAGACAAGTCCATTTGTGTTGTCATCTTCAACTTTCCGATCTCTGATGCTAAATCTCCGGACAGCAAATTTGTTGACAGGTTTAGTTCCACGAGATCTACACGTGTCCACAAGGACGATGGTATTTTGGAACTAAATTTGTTCGAGTCCAAGTACAACCTTCTCAATGATCTAAGCTCTCCCAAGCATGCTGGAATGGAGCCATTGAGCTGGTTATGGCTGAAATACAAGTCTCCCATCCTATCTAACAAACAAAGTTCATTTGGGATGGAACCTTGAAGTCTATTATGTTCAAGATAAATGCGCTCTATATTTTTCAACATTCCGATAGTACTTAGAATGTGGCCTGTCAACTCATTATTATCAAGAATCATTGCATCTAAACTGCTCAAGTTTCCAATACCAATGGGAATCTCACCCTTAATTTTGCTTCCAAATGCTGAAAGGAATTTTAGGTTAGTAGATAGATTCCCAAATGCAGCTGGTAGCACACCATTTAGCTGATTTAGTGAAATAACCAGCACCTCCAAATCTCTGCAGTTTGTTAAAGAAGACAGAAACGTCAGTTCTGTAGTTGAAGATTCCCTTGTCAAGTTGTTTTCCCCAACGTAAAGGCGTTGCAAGAATCTTAAATTACCAAGATTATTAGGCAAAGGGCCACTGAATGAGTTGCTGCTCATCTCGAGGATGCTAAGCTTAGAAGCATTGGAAATAGAGCTTGGAATCAATCCAGTGAATTTATTGCTGCCTATATAAAACCCTACAAGATTCGGAAGCCAAATCCCAAAGTCCGATGGAAGATGGCCTGAAAATTGATTTTCTTGCAAGGTCAAGACGCTCATTGTCGAGATATTGAACATTTCTGATGGGATTGTGCCTGTTAGGCTGTTGAAATGGACAAAAAGTTGCCCCAGATTAAGATAGTCAATCTCACTAGGTAATTTACCTGCCACAATAAGAACATACTTTTACCACTTATGAATCCTTGAAGATATGCAAAAACTCAAGGCAGATTTGACCGTCTATATAACAAATATTTCACCAAAATTAAATGGCAGTAAAATTTGGGAGGTACCTGTGAAGTTGTTATAACCAAGATTTAAATCTCTGAGCAAAGTGAGGTTCCCAATATTCTTAGAATACTCCCTGTGAAATTATTGTCTGCCAAAGTTAACCTTTGGAGTCCTTTGCATTCCCATAAGGCCACCGGAATCTGGCCAGTCAAGAAATTGTTAGAAAGATAGAGCAATTTAAGAGCTGGGACGTTATAATGAATCTCCATTGGAAGGCTTCCTGAAAGTCTATTCATCTGTAAATCAAGTATTTCCAGAGAGGAAATGTTGAAGATAGAAGATGGTATAGGCCCTATTAGAGAGCCATTTTGTATGCTCAGTTGCTCGAGAAGTTTAAGATTACCCATCTCCTGTGGAATTACACCTGCAAAAAAAAATCTGTAAGTAGTTTTGCCTGCAAAAATGTTGAAGGCGTGACAAGAATTCTCCCAATGTTATACATAAATTATAGACATGTAAACTCCGACGAATCTTGGAGACTTGATTTTATTTAACTTGTTTCCTTCTATACTAGACTGTATTGATGAAGGACTAGTTGAATAGAAAGTTAGGTAGCACGCGGATGAGATAATTTACACCGACGTTTGGATATTAAGAGAACTTAAAATGATGCCTAACGATTACATTTTGGTTTTTAGGAATTAGGAACGAGCAGCTAACTTCATTTTGAAACACATAATTGGAATTTAAAGCACATTTGCAGTTCTATAGAATTGAAATTTAGTTAAAATTTGGCGCTCAATACCAATTCCAAGGCTTGTAATTGAGTAGCCAAACATAGCTTCTACTGTTTTAACATAATACTGTGACTGTCACTAGCAATCTGACTACATATAATGGTTGCACTTCCACATGTAAAGATCCATTTTTTTTTTCACAGAAAAAAAAGCCTTATAAAGGTTCTGATTCACGAAAATGCTTATGTAAATTGCTAAAAAAAGAGTCATGACAAATGAAACCATACCTTTGAAATTATTTGTGTCAAGATTTAACTGCTTCAGATTTGTCAAATTTCCGATTTCTCTAGCCAGGCTGCCACTAAATTTGTTGTTAGCCAATGACAAATACTGTAGCTCCTTGCACTTGTATAAACTAGCTGGAATTTGCCCATGAAGCGCATTTGATGACAGATAGAGTCCTTCCAGCTTAGAAAAATTACTGCACATACCAAACGGGAGAATATCCGACAAACTATTGCTTGACAGATCAATAACTCTCAGTGCAGGCATGTTGAACATAACAGCAGGTACTAAACCCGAAATCTGGTTAAATTTCAAGTCCAACAACCTCAACTCCAAAAGCTTACCAATCTCTTTCGGAATCTTTCCACCAATAAAATTGTTCCCCAAATTCAAAGTCTCCAGCTTCGAAATGTTAAATATAGAGCTTGGGATTGTACCATTTAAGCTATTATTCAACAAGACAAAACGACGAAGATTGTGTAACATCCCCAACTCTTTGGGTAAAACCCCATGAAAATTATTGAAACTAAGGTCTAGTGATGTGAGAAATGTGAGATTTCCGAGATGTGGAGCAATAGTTCCACCAAGACTCATCTTAGTGAGATTCAAGGCAGTGACTCTTTTGGTGTTGGCATCACAAGAGACGCCAATCCAGGTGCAAATGGAAGTGTTTGAACTGCTAGACCAGTTTTTTGCTAGGATTTCAAAAGGGTCATAAGTTATATAAGCTTTTAAGTCTAAAAGGGCAGCCTGATCTGTGGCCAAGCAAGGAATGAAACAGCTAAAAAACGCCGCAACTGCGAAAATTAAGTAAGTTTTCGCCATTAAAAACTTCAAAGAAAGCTAGGCTCATTTGGTACATACTAGATTAGGATGAATGATTTATACACAGCAAGCTGTATTTGTCAGCTGCCGAATGAGACCTGTGTAAACGGTTTACACTAACAATTTGATATTCTTAGCAGTTAGAGCCCCCCTCCCCTATCACTGCCCCATTGTTATACTAGTAATTATATTTAAAACCAGGTTGTCAAGCCACTTGCAACTAAAGAACACATGCGTATGGATTTATTATCATGTAAAACCAAAACACGGGTCACTAATTTATGTCAAACAGAAGATCTTCTCAATATATATATATATATATATATATATATATATATATATAGAGTCCTGTATAGACTGTTTTGTTATATATATTCAAATCAGGCTCAAAACGCTATATTATAGAAAAATTACAATACCATAAAATATTAAACTTTTTTTTTTAGTTGTTTAAAAAAAAAATAATCCAAATTTTAAGAAAGTCCGAGAATCCGAATCAAGCGTATATATGTGTGTGTGTGAATCAGTGCATGGATTAAAATCATGTATATATATAGTGCATGGATTAAAATCATAATATATTATGACTTTTGACTTCTGAAATCTCTTAAAAGGAATTCAGCTAAGATCCAGAGCAGGTAAACAAATAACGGAAAAGATTTATATTACGACAATAGTGGCTAAAATAGTACAAGCTTTCCGACATTATAGATACAATTTGTTTTTTGAGCATATACTAAATTTAAAAGTTGCTATAACTTTTAAAAGTTTAAAATAAAATAATTTTTTGATTAATAGTTTTTATTATATATTTTATAATTATAATAATTATATCAATTAAAATTAAATAAATTTACATCAATTTAAAATTTAACATATTGTCATTTGATCTCAAAATTCAAATTATATATTTAATTTTAAGACGGAAGGAAGAAATTAGTTTATAGACTATTCCATTATATTAGTCGTAACAAGAGTAAGATATATTTTTGTTACAATGTATAAAAGGACTTGTCAGATAATAATCTAATCGAACAACTAACTTAAATTAAAAAGAGATTTATCTCTCATGAGCTAATGTCACAACTACAACCCAAAATAAAATTTTGAACTTGGGTAAAAATATTTGCAAATGGATTGAAGCAAGACCCGGTTAATCCAGCAAGTTGGCCTGCAGTAATTTTTTTGGTTTTCACAGCACTCGAGCATTTTGTTAAAAAAAACTTATGTTTCTAAGTTATGCCCAATGAATTTGGGTAATATATGGAAATTAATGTAATTATGACGACAGTATTTTCTTTTTCTTGGGTGGTCAAACGGAAGGCTACAATAACGTGCAAGTTCGATACTATAAGAATAGATAAACATATTATTACTAAGAATAGATATAAGTGGATAAGATGATACTTTAGTAGCTCTCATCTAGATTGACATTTTTTTTTTTTTAGCGCTTTAATAAACTTTAAATAATAAAAACTAGAGTACGAGTTCATTATAAATAGACTAACGTGAATAATAATAATAATAATAATAATAATAATAATAATAATAATAATAATAATAATAATAACAACTTTAAAAACGTTTTGTTCATTGGAGCCATATCTGTTTACAATGATAAAAAGGATTAACTGCAATCCCTCCCTTTAGAACTCTTGGGCCATATTTGTTTATTCTGCTTATTCCGTAATTATATTCTTATAAATTTATATTCGAAGACTATTTTGTCACGTATTTATTTTGAATGAGATTATTCATAAAATAATTTTAAATAATTTTATTTTATTTTATGTTTGTTTAGTCCGTGATATTTAAACAATTGAATAACAACTTACGGTTTGAAATTCTATACTCTTGTCAGTAATAACAAAAAATCACATTCTCAATAATTTGTATACAGATGGATAGGATAAGATAAGATACATCAATTATTTTAAACAAATATAATTAATTTTGTCCACAAATGATAGAAATTATAATAAACATATTATTAATTATCCCAAGTCAAATCACAAAACTATTAGAAGCAGCAAACTACAAGATAAATAGGTTTGTATGCATTTAAATTTATAATTAAAATATTTAAAATACCTACGATAACTGCTGTTGTACGATAGAAATGAAATCACATAAATTCATTACAATTTCAAATTCCAAAATATAAGCACAATAACCATCACAATTAAAATATTTTAAAATGCAGAAATAACCACCACAATTAAAAAAATTCACAGTAATAACTCTTGAACAAGATAATCCTGCTATGTACTGCCATAATTACGTCAAATTACAATTGCGAAACTTATTTATACATGAGATCTTATTAAAAAAACGGCAAAATTAATGATTTGGCCACCAAAATTGGCACGTTTTATGAAATACACGATTAAACTTTTAATTTTTTAAATTAACTAACTAAATTAATTAAAATTGTTAAATTGAGCCATTCTGTCAAATATGGCTCACGGACGTTACATTTTTTAGACTATTATCTAACCTGGACTTAAAAAAGAAAAGAAAAAAAAGAAGAAGAAAATGACATGGCCAGCTTCTCCAATTCTCTCTCAAACATCTGCTTCTCACATATCATGTCCATCATCGACCTCTTGAAATCCTCGTACAAATCGTCCAACCTTTTTATCACCGCCAAGCTCTCCTTCACCTTCCCTTCCACCGCCTCTGATGACGCGGCTTCTTGAACGCCGAAACAATCTAGCCGGAGACTCACACTCCGTCGTGAAGCGACCACACGTATATCCCCGACATCCCTTCGATCGCTTACGTTTTGTGGCCGCCTTCTTCGCTTTCTTCTTCTTGTGGCGCCTCTTGCAGGTGTTGGGCTTCTCGCGTATGGTCTCCAAATGAGGATCTGTTCTTCGAGAAGGGTGGAAGGATGTGGATGGCGAGGAGGCGGCGACGGTGGTGAAGAGGGGGATTTAGGCGGCAAAGGGTGGTGGCCACAGGAGGGTGGAAGGATGTGGATGCGGCGGAGGGTGGTGGCCTTCTTGTGATTTTTCCCAACAACGCGCACTTCTTCTTCTTCTTCTTTCTCTTCTTCCACCACCACCGCCTCCATCGTCGGTAGGGTCTGAATTGGTTGCAATTGGGTCTCAGTTGAAGCACTGGATTTCATTTGCTTTTGTTTTTCTCTATATTTGCATTCAACTGCAGCTCTTTTGCCTTCACCTTTGCCCGAAGGTTTCGAAGCGTTTGAGGCCCAAAAGGTACAAATCTTTCTTAAACACTGGTGTTATTTGGTGTTTTTGTGACGCCCCCAAAATAGGTATACAACACCCATTCCGAGTCGCCAAAATACATGGTACAGAAACAACTACAATTTTATTAATACAATTGTCGAGCAAAATACGACAACACTTAAATTGTGAGTTTAAATACAAATATTGTCATCTAGACAATATTCACACTCAAATAAGTCCTCAATACAATTATTGGTACATTATTTTACAAAAAATGTTGAGAACTACTAAAACAACTTTCTAGAACCATCATTCCACACCCCGACTGGAACTCGCTACATTCTCCCCTCCTGAGAAGAAAAATGGAACAAAAAGGAAAAGGGTGAGCTCAACTAGCCCAGTAAAGAATATTATGACTAAGATAATATAGAACAAATTATCGTTAATCTTCAACAGGGAAAAATTTGATAAAATACAATAGACAACAAGTTTCAGATCAATATTCACAGCGAAAATAATAATTCATAGATGAGTTACGTAGAGAATGAAATCTACTATAATCTATGAATTTAAAGGTCCATCATCAATATTTTATCCCTGTAACATCAATCAATATTCATCTTGAATCAAATATTCATCTTTCCACTATGTGCCAAAGATATTCATCAACGGTCATATTCAACAACACTGCATCATCTTTGCACTATGGCCAAAGATATTCATAAGAAAATCAACCATCTTTTCACTACAGGCCAAAGATATTCAGTAATATCATCATTTAGGACTGAGAATGATAAAAAATATTTTAAAGAAAACGAATCCAGTGAAACAAAAGAATAAATATTAAGGATTCGTATTTCAAACAATCCAAGTTCAAAAATACTTCATAAATAACCATAGTGAAGTAAAATTCAAGAATGATCAAAACATGGATACAATCAAAGTTAGTATCCATAATAGATATTTTGGACAAAAATGATTTTTTTTTCTGTGAATAGTGTCAGATTCGTGAATAAAGAATAGTCAATAATACGTGAATAGTAACCCCGACACTAAAAGACAAGAATTTCACAAGAAAAATCTTACTAATATTCCGGCATAATGATATTAGAAGAAATAATATCATTTTTAAAAAAAATAATATCCCTTACCTTGAAAAGATTGTACTTCTAGCTAGAATACCGGATATAGTGCTGAAGGAAACTTGCACCGTATAGTAACACTCAAAGTATCAAAATACTCACAAGAATATGCTCGATAATATAGAGAGAGAAAGAGAGAGAAAACTTCAATTTCTGGTGTGATTTTTAATTTTAACCTAAGCACCTTATTTATAGAAAAATACTTAGAACACCAAAGCAGAAAATTTAATATAATATTAATATAATTTTCTTAACTTCCTACGCACACCTACCAGCCCACAACATCAGCCACCCACCCACAATAAATAAGAAAAACATTTTTTGTAAAAAAATTATTTAAAACTTCAAAAATTAATTATTCCGGAACTTCAATAATTCATAATAAATAGTCCTTTTATCAGAAAAATTCAAACCTTATATCCTTTCCATAGGAAATTTCAATCTCTACAACTTTGCAAAAGAAAGGTTTTCCAAATTCCAAACAGAAATTGACCGAAATCCATAAACGGTCAATTTTACGGGCTATAAACCAATTTCAGTCAAGAAATAGGGTCCACAAACATGAAAAATATGTTTTAAATATTTTTAGTAACAAAAATACTCTTCCTCCTCATTTATTCATATATCCCACATTCATTGTAAAAATATCACCATTATTATATTATTAAAATATAATAATATATTTAAATAAATTATTTTATCAGAAAAGATAAAATATCAATTTTTCAACAATTGTCACTTTAAAATTTTCTCCATCTATATCCACATAAAATGAATATTTTCCTTATCATATAAATCAATAATTAATTATTCACAAATAATATTACGAAATCACAATATCGTGACACCAGCCGCTTCTGTGAAAGAGGGGCTTTTCAATAAGGATTTCTCCTTATTGGCGCCAAGCAATTAGATGACCAAACCTCTCCTTAGACAGAACTTTCTAGACATTGCCAATAATGTTATCTAATAATATTATTCAAATAATATGAATTATTGATTTGATAATGAAAAATACTATGTAGTGACAATTATTGAAACAACAATAATATAAAATATCAACGTAGCAATTATTGAATCAATAAATAAAATATTGAACAATAATTACTGTAATAATTATTAAGTAGTGCATTCTTACGTAAGAATTAATAATTGGTGCAATACCGTGTGCTACTGTGTTTTAACCACCGGGTATTCCAACAGTATTAATGGTAACAACTACGCCGTTATTTATAAACAACTTATTCTTGTCGTTTTCTTTATCCAATCGCTTTCCGTTATGGTGCCCACACAAGGCTACGCCGTCGTATGAATATTCCCCGACAGTAAGAATATTCCACGACCAAACGAATATTCCCTGACAACAATGAATATTTTATAACTACTTGTTTATTTAAGATATTTGCGCATTTGTACCCATAACTAACCACATTAATCAAATCAACCCTTACTATTTCAAAATAATAAATAGAAGAAATTAAATTTCATTTATAATAAGTTGGGGTCTTACAACCTCCCCTCCTTATGAAATTTTGTCCTCGAAATTGACGTACGTACCTGGTGTTTCGAAAAGGTGAGGATACCTCGCTTTCATTTCCGTTTCCAACTCCTAGGTCATTTCTTCAATAGCATGGTTCCTCCACAATACTTTAACTTGTGGTATAACCTTTGTGCGTAGAACATGCTCCTTCCTATCCAAGATCCTAACAGATACCTCCTCATACGTTAAGTCTTCGGCTATCTCATCCGGTTCTAACTCATTAACGTGGTTCGGGTCTTTCACATATTTACGAAGCACAGATATATGAAAAACATTATGAACACGAGACATACTTGGAGGTAATGCGAGTCTATAGGCTACATTTCCTACTCGGTCAAGAATCTAAAATGGACCAATAAATCGTGGATTGAGCTTTCCTCTTTTCCCAAATCTTGTAATTCCCTTCCATGGAGCAACACGCAATAATACATGATCCCCAATACTAAATTCCACGTCCTTTCGTTGAAGATCCGCATAACTCTTTTGTCGATCCTGTGCCGTTTGTATACGTTTTCAAATCATTTAGATCTTTTCCGTAGTCATACGTACCAACTCGGGTCCCAATAATGTTGCTTCACCCTCCTCATCCCAACATATTAGAGAGCGACACTTTCGTCCATACAATGCTTCGAATGGAGCCACACCTATACTTACCTGATAACTGTTGTTGTAGGAGAATTCCACCAACGGTAAATACTTATCCCAACTCCCTTTGAAATCTAGGACATAGAGTCTTAATAGATCTTCAAGAGTTTGAATAGTCCTCTCTGACTGTCCATCCGTTTGAGGATGGTATGCCGAACTGAATCGTAAATCCGTGTCCATAGCTTTTTTCAAGCTAACCCAAAATCGTGAAGTGAATCTTGGGTCACGATCCGAAACTATGGATACTGGCATGCCATGCAATCTTACAATCTCATTCACGTACATACGAGCAAGACGTTCAAGGGAATAAGTCTTCCGTATTGGCAAAAAATGAGCAGACTTAGTTAATCTATCAACAATAACCCAAATCGCATCTATGCCTTGAGAAACCGTGGGAAGACCCGTAACAAAATCCATGGTAACGTGTTCCCACTTCCATTTTGGAATCTCAAGTGGTTGCAATGGACCTTTAGGCACTTGATGCTCTGCCTTTACACGTTGACAAGTTAAACACCTCGAGATAAACTTCGCGATCTCTCTCTTCATATTGTTCCACCAAAATGTATGTCGAAGATCACGATACATTTTGGTACTTCCAGGATGGATTGCAAACGGTGTATTATGTCCCTTCGTCATGATCTTGTACTTCAAATCAGAGTCGTTAGGAATACAAAGTCCAGAATGGACTCGAAGTATTCCTTCTTTATCGATTCTCACTTCCAGAATAACACCTTCTTGTACTTTCTTCTTCATATGCATCAGCTCCGGGTCGGTGGCTTGAGCAACTTTAACTTTATGGATTAAAGTTGGTTCTATGCGTATACTTGACATCATCGCACTCGTTCCTGCATATGATCTTCTACTCAACGCGTTAGCTACCACGTTTGTTTTTCCAAGATGGTATTAAATAGTGTGGTCGTAATCTTTCAACAGCTCGAGCCAACGTCGTTCTTGCGTGTGTTGAGTTCCTTTTGGGTGAAGAAATATTTGAGGCTTTTATGGTCTCAATATATCTCCACTTTCTCTCCATATAGATAGTGCCTCCCAGGATCTTTAAGCGGCAAACGACTTGACTAACTCTAGATCATGAGTAGGATAATTCCTCTCATAATCTTTAAGTTGTCGCGAGGCATAGGCTATGACTTTCCCACTTTGCATGAGAACACATCCTAACCCTTTGCCTGAAGCATCGCTGTAGATAACAAATCCATCCGAACCAGATGGTATTGTCAGAACAGGTGTCGAAATGAGTCTCCTCTTAAGCTCTTGGAAACTCTTTTCGCATTCCTCGCTCCATACAAATTTTGTATCTTTCTGGGTCAGTTGAGTTAACGGGGTAGCGATTCGAGAAAATACTTCCACGAATCTCCGATAATAACCAGTTAGGCCCAGAAATCTACGTACTTCGGTCACCGACTTTGGTTGCTCCCAACTTTGTATTGCTTCAATCTTCGCCGGGTCGACAGATACTCCATGTTTTGACACCACGTGCCTAAGGAATGATACTTCCTCAAGCCAGAACTCCCATTTCTTCAACTTGGCATATAGTTTGTTTTCACGAAGCCTTTGGAGTACCAGCTTCAAATGGTGCTCATGATCTTCACGGCTTTTGGAATATATGAGGATGTCATCAATAAAGACAACAACGAATTGATCTAAATAATCCTTGAATACTCGGTTCATCATATCTATGAAAGCCGCAGGAGCATTAGTCAATCCAAAAGACATGACTAAGAATTCATAGTGCCTGCATCGAGTTCTACAAGGCGCTTTGAATATCCTCGCCTAATCTTCACCGATGATATCCGAATCGAAGATCGATCTTTGAAAAGAATTGTGCTTCTTGCAACTGGTCAAACGGGTTATCAATATGAGGTAGCGGATACCTATTCTTGATGGTGACATGTTTCAATTTTTGATAGTTAATACAAAGTCGCATACTTCCGTCATTCTTCTTTACAAATAAAATAGGAGCACCCTAAGGAGATGTACTAGGACGAATGAAACTGATGTCCAACAACTCCTGTAGTCGGACCTTTAACTCCTGAAGTTCAATAGAAGCCATTCGATATGGGGTTTTAGAAATGGACTTTGTACCAGGTTCAAGGTCAATAAAGAATTCAACTTCATGTTCTGGGGGTAGACCGGGAAGTTCTTCAGGAAATACGTCAGGAAATTTACTAACAACAGGAATATTATTCAAATCTGACGTGTCTTTATTCAAATCCATAACATGGGCTAAGAAAGCTTGACATCCGTTTTTCAATAAATGAATAAATTTATGACTTGATATGACATTGATTGATTTTAGTGGTTTAGTTGCTTGAATTCGTAGAACAGGTTAGTTAGGAATATGAAAACTAACAACCTTACGAAAACAATCAATTTTGGCATGATGAGTAGTTAACCAATCAATCCCTAAAATCACATTAAAAGCAAGTATCTTTAAAGAGATAAGGTCAACAGGTAATGTGATGGTGCCAACTTGGATCAAATAAGATTTATAAACAGTGGATGTGATGAAAGTTTCTCCTAACGGAGTCTCCACAGATAAATCAAAGTCTAATTTCTCCGGAGTTAAGTTTAAACGTTGAGCACAAGCAGGAGAGATAAATGAATAGGTAGCACCGGTATCTAATAAGGTATAAAGTTCGCAAGAATTTATGATTAGCTTACCCGTGATCACCTCGTTTGGGTTCCTCGCATTTTGACCAGTCACTACAAACGCTCTTCCAAGAACTGTTGACTTTGACTTTTCTGGGACAACCTTTTGAGTCACCATCCCCGCTGGACTTGGTTTTGCTACTGTATAATCTCGAGTGATATGTCCTTCCTTTTCACAATTATAACATACCTTGAACTATTGTGGGCAATTTGGACTGATATGTCCCCTTTTCTCGCATTTATAGCATACGACCGATGGTCGCTCTCCTCCCTTAGAACTGGTTGCTGCTGGTGCTGACGTCTTCGTATTGTCATTGTTGAATCACCTCTTTTTATAATCTACCCCCGACTCGCTTCTTCTATTTTCATGGCCATGATTACCACCAGAGTGGTTACCGTTTTTATCCGTATTTTTCTTCCTCCGCTGGTTTTCATTGTTCTGATGACTGTTATCACCGGTATGATCCTGGTTGTGGTCCCTCGGTTGAACGAACTCGTTATCTCGCTCTAATAATTGAGCCCTGTTGAAAACATCTGAATAGAGAGAAAATTTATGAGAAATGAGATATTGACGTATGCCGGGTTTCAAACCTCACAAAAACATCCGCGCCATACGTTCTTCATTCTCCACCAAATGATGTGCAAACCTGGATAACTCTGCAAACTTCGCCTCGTACTGGGACACCGTCATGTTTTTTTGTTCCAATCTAATAAACTCCACTTCCTTCATATATATGAATAATACTTTCGTGAAAGTACTTGTCATTGAAACAGCTTCAAACGCCTCTCCCAAGACATCTTTGAGTGCGGCTAGATGGGTACGCTTCACAGATTCCCACCAGTAATTTGCCTCATTACGGAACATAAAGATGGTAAATGGAACCTTCTGTTCCTCTGTGCATCCCAAGACATCGAATATCTTGGTGATTTGTTTGACCCACGCTTACGCTTTAATCGGATCCGCTTTCCCAGCACTTACGGTGGTCCTAACTCTTTGAATCGCTTGCTTTTGTGACAAACCGTATGTTGTTATCATTTCTACCGTATTTTGTGCACGAGTCTCCTCGTCTAATTTTGCATGAACTGCAAAAAGCTTCTAAACATCCCGTCGTTCATCATCTGCTCAGTGGTGTTATTCACAGGAGGAACATTGCCAGCCTGTTGCACGTTCTCCTCGTTGGTGAGTAAAGGTGTCTCTACGGTCTCATTTACTCCACTGTTAACGTTCTTAGTCGACATTCTCAAATACTGCCATAAAATAAAGGTTAATTAAAGAAATCAACATATCACATAATATCCCTATATACTGACCAACCAACAAATAAGCTTAGGTAAGACACACTAAATGAAGGTTTTACTCGCCTCTCCCTCCTAGTTCTATTCCCCGATCTCCGCCAGAGATCATATCCCTAAGCTCTGATACCAACTGTGACGCCCCCAAAATAGGTATACAACACCCATTCCGAGTCGCCAAAATACATGGTACAGAAACAACTACAACTTTATTAATACAATTGTAGAACAAAATACGACAACACTTAAACTGTGAGTTTAAATACAAACATTATCATCTAGACAATATCCACACTCAAATAAGTTCTCATTACAATTATTGGTACATTATTTTAAAAAAATGGTTAGGACTACTAAAATAACTTTCTAGAACGATCATTCCACACCCCGACTAGAACTCGCTACATTCTCCCCTCCTGAGAAGAAAAATGGAACAAAAAGAAAAAGGGTGAGCTCAACTAACCCAGTAAAGAATATTATGACTAAGATAATATAGAACAAATTATCGTTAGTCTTCAACAGGGAAAAATCTGATAAAATACAATGAGACAAGTTTCGGATCAATATTCGCAGAATGAAAATAATAATTCATAGATGAGTTACGTAGAAATGAAATCTACTATAATCTATGAATTTAAAGGTCCATCATCAATATTTTATCCTCAGAACATCAATCAATATTCATCTTGAATCAAATATTCATCTTTCCACTACTGTGCCAAAGATATTCATCACCGGGTCATGTTCATCTCAACACTGCTCATCTTTGCACTACTACCAAAGATATTCATATGAAAATCAACCATCTTTTCACTACGGGCCAAAGATATTCAAGAATATCATCATTTAGGACCGAGAATGATAAAAATATTTTAAAGAAAAACGAATCCAAAGAAACAAAAGAATAAATATTAAGATTTCGTATTTTAAACAATCCAAGTTCAAAATACTTCATAAATAACCATAGTGAAGTAAAATTCAAGAATGATCAAAACATGGATACAATCAAAGTTAGTATCCATAATAGATATTTTGACAAAAAATGATTTTTTTTCGTGAATAGTCAGATATCGTGAATAGTAACCCCGACCTAATTAAAAGACAAGAATTTCACAAGAAAAATCTTACTAATATTCCTGAGATAATGATATTAGAAGAAATAATATCATTTTTTAAAAAATAATATCCCTTACCTTGAAAAGACTGTACTTCTAGCTGGAATACCGGATATAGTGCTGAAGGGAACTTACACCGTATAGCAACACTCAAAGTATCAAAATACTCACAAGAATATGCTCGATAATATAGAGAGAGAAAGAGAGAGAAAATTTCAATTTCTGGTGTGATTTTCAATTTTAACCTAAGTACCCTATTTATAGAAAAATACTTAGAACACCAAAGCGAGAAAATTTAATATAATATTAATATTATTTTTCTTAACTTCCTACCATACCATTTTTCACAACATCACCACCACCCACCCACAATAAATAAAAAAACGTTTTTTGTAAAAAAATTATTTAAAACTTCAAAAATTAATTATTTCGGAACTTCAATAATTCATATTAAATAGCCCTTTTATCAGAAAAATTCAAACCTTATGTCCTTTCCATAGAAAATTCCATTCTCTACAACTTTGCAAAAGAAAGGTTTTCCAAATTCCAAACAAAAATTGACCGAAATCCACAAACGGGCAATTTTATAGGCTATAAACCAATTTCAGTCAAGAAATGAGGTCCACAAATATGAAAAACATGTTTTAAATATTTTTAGTAACAAAAATACTCTTCCTCCTCATTTATTCATATATCCCACATTCAATGTAAAAATATCACCATTATTATATTATTAAAATATAATAATATATTTAAATGAATTATTTTATCGTAAAAGATAAAATATCAATTTTTCAACAATTGTCGGCTTTAAAATTTTCTCCATCTATATCCACATAAAATGAATATTTTCCTTATCATATAAATCAATAATTAATTATTCACAAATAATATTACGAGAATCACAATCTTGCAACCGTGCCGCTCCTCAGAAAGAGGGGCTTTTCAATAAGGATTTCTCCTTACTATACCAAGCAATTAGATGACCAAACCTCTCTTTAGATGTAACTTTCTAGACATTTCCAATAATGTTATCTAATAATATTATTCAAATAATATGAATTATTGATTTGATAATGAAAAATCTTGTGTAGTGACAATTATTGAAACAACAATAATATAAAATATCAACGCAAAGAATTATTGAATCAATAAATAAAATATTGAACAAGAATTACTGTAATAATTATTAAGTAGTGCATTCTTACGTAAGAATTAATAATTGATGCAATACTGCAGTGTCTTCGTGTTTTTTAACCAACCAAGTATTCCAATAAGATTAATGCTAACAACTACGCCTGTTATTTATAAACAACTTATTTTGTCATTTTTTCATCCAATCGCTTTCCGTTATGGGGCCCACACAAGTATGCGTCGTCGTATGAATATTCCCCGACAGTAAGAATATTCCACGACCAAACGAATCTTCCCCGATAACAATGAATATCTTATAACCACTTGCTTATTTAAGATATTTGCGCATTTGTACCCATAACTAACCACATTAATCAAATCAACCCTTACTATTTCAAAATAATAAATAGAAAAAATTAAATTTCGTTTATAATAAGTTGGGGTCTTACAGTTTTTTTGTATAAATCATTGATGTTCCTTCTTGTTTTATGGTTTTCTAGTGCTGATCTGAAATGGGTCATGGTTTTTTGGTTGTGGGTTTTTGTTTGCGGGACTTGTTACGGGTAGAGAGTGTTTTGGGGGTTTTCATATAATGAAAATTTTCTATCTTTTCTTGTTTTTAAGAGGCCTCTTACTTGAGAATCGAGATAGTGTTAGTTTTCCCCTTACCGCTCATTACTAGCCTTTTTTGGTTTTATTTTCTATAAATCACAATTTTACGGTCTTTGGGTATCTTTTGAGTGGGAAAAAAAATGCGAGCCTCACGACAAAAACCAACCTAATCAAGACAACCTCAAAGAAGAAATCGAGGAACAAACCATATTCTACCGATGAATCCATCAAAATCATGAGAAAATCCGCATAATGCATTACGATGAAGATGAAGATTTTTTAGATCTGTTCTTCCATATCTAATCTGATTGATTTAATGAATTAAAATTTTAATTGATTATATATTATTATTTTGTTGATGTAGAAAGTCAGGTTGAAGTTATTTATTTATTTTTTTGCCACCTGTAATATTTTTAATTTTTATATATTTTTTTTCAGCGCCACGTAGTTAAAAAGTTAACGTCTGTCTATTTTTTTTAACGGAGTGACCCAATTTGAAAATTTTAATTAGTTTAGTTAGTTAATTTGATAAATTAAAAGTTCAATCAGGTATTCAGTAAAACGTGCCAACTTTGGTTACTAAATCATTAGTTTTGCCTTAAAAAAACTCACTTATTACTAGGGGTGTGCAAAAAAATCGATTTTTTTGGTTTTTGAATGACAATCGACCAAATCAATCGGCCAGATTCGGTATAAATATCAAGCGATTCTATGCCAAAGACAAAAATCAAGACGCACGTCTGCTTAAATGGTACTGTGCTTTAGATTCCTTGTTTTCTTGGTTCTAAGATAATGGAATAGACCCACTCCATCAATCTCCGTCATCGATTTTAATTTTTTATTATTTTTAATAAATAATTAATAATAATAATAATAAAAAAATAATGATTATAATAATAATAATAATAATAAAAATAATAAAATAATAATAAAAATAATAAAATAATAATAAAAATAATAAAATAATAATAAAAATAATAATTATATTAATTTTCGATAAAAGCGAATCTTGAACCAAATCACGGCTCATTCATTATCTTGATCCAACCTGCATGCAGATTATCGGTATCAAGATTTGGACGATTTCGGTACCGATTCGGTCCGGTAAAAATCGATTGAACACACCTACTTATTACACATCTCTCCAAAAAAGTTACAATGAAGAACCGACAATTAAAAAATTGACATAAACATTCGCAATATATATCAACTTATTTGAAACTTATAAAAAGATACCAAAACTAATTTATAGTTTGAAATTAATTCATGGTTTTGTTTGAATATAAAAAGTAAATTTGGTTTGAGACTTTGAGCATTTGAGAAATAATTCAAATTTAACTATGACAAGTAACCAAAGTAAGTTTCTAAATTGTATTTAAATATTTTTTATTTGAAATTCCTTTTTTAGTTTGGATTATGAATATTTATTGCAATTTATAAACATTATTATGATTAAATAATATTATGTTTAGTTCAAGTTTTTTTTATTTAACTTAAAAAAAAATTAATTAAAATCTGTCCCTGTTGGAAAAAAAATTTGGATCCGCCCCTGCTCCCGCTTGTGTCAACAGTGTATTGGGTATGAAATAAATTTATTATGAAGTTCACTTCATGCTAACCGGATCCTATAAATAGATAGGAAATTAATTTTTTTACATAAAAAGTGTCGCTATAGATATATTGCTACAGTTTATGATTTTCATTTGAAAATATCAAAAAATCATGTGAAAATATCAATTTGTAAATATATAACATTGAGTTCTTCTATACAAACAGGAGTATGAGACAGGGTTATTGGACATGAGGTATATTTGACTTTTACCTATTTATATTTTTACTCTCATTGAGGGTCAAAACATAAATAAATAAAAATTAAATATACTCCTGTCCAATTGAAAACCTTATCTAAAAAATCTTTTAAAATGACAAAACTTAAATTAATAAGAGATACATTTGTAAATGTCGTGGGATTAACAAATAGAAAATTAAATATACATATTTATAAATATATCACGTATATTTTAAATAATCTGATATAAAATAATTTAAAATAAAATATAAGAATTTATATTTTAACAAGTGAGTTTTATAATTTCACAAGACCCTCCAAATAACATGAATATTAAATACCATTCACATTCATGTAAGTAAAATTTTGTGTAAATAACAAAATTTTCTTATAAAAAATAACAACTCTCTAAATTATCTACTCTGTCAAACTTAATGTTATTTTCTCCTATTTATTAATTTTTTTTTGTATTCCATTTATTACTGAACCAACAATAGGCCAGACAAACGCCAATATGGGGAGCGCGTGTCTTTCAATTATCTTTATTTGAATTTCATCTGAGAGAGCCATAGAATCTTAATCAAAGCCATTGAAATTGGATCAGATCCTACGGCCATATTTTGAAAAGAATAAGACCGTTAGGCTTTAAAAGGCATGTGTTATATAAAGTATTTCAATTTCAATTCTCTGTATTTGATTTCATCTGAGAGAGCAAAATAGAGATCATAGTAGCAACTACTTACAGAGGCAGATGAACGAAGGAGTTCTTGCGCTGATTCAATGTGTTTTGTAATTGATTCGAGACCAATGTTCGACACATCAGAGGTTCGGTTTTAATTGTGCTCTAGGGTTCTTTTAATTCAATTAAATGTTTTCTTGTGTTGGATCTTCAATTTCTTTTGATTATTCTACAATTAAGTCTTTTCCATCCATACTGTGTTCTGTAATTGTAAACCCTAGTATTCGGCGTTTATTGATTCTTAATTTTGATTTCAAGAGAAAGTAATTCATTTTGATATTTTCGAGTTTGTTCGGTTTCTCTTGCATTCTAGGGTTCTCTAAATTCTTTTACATCTTTTGTATTTACTGTTTATAGTGATTATTGAGGTTTCTCTTTCTTTTGATTATTGATGATGCACAAAATGGACTTTGTACAAACACCAATCAAGTAATTATAAAAGTGGTAATTAAAATAAGAAATAAGACAAGTATTAAAGTGGTTCGGTCAAGTTGACCTAGTCCACTGTTGAATGGCTATAGTCGCCTGACACTTTATATTATGTGGATTGAAGAGAATACCAAGAGCATAAGCTTTTAGATACAAGAGTTAGTTGTTGCCCCCGTGATGGTAAGGCGTTCTATTTATAGCGACCGTGACAGTTTTGGGGTGAGCACGTGACCACTACTTTAGTGGAGCTCCCAACTTCTTCCTAACGTGCAAGGTGATGTACGTGCTCTCCGTGAGGTCCGGAGACGAGGCTTGACCACTTTATGATGTGGGCGTGCTCAATTAACCCGACTGTGATGGATCACACTTGTTGGGCTTGCCAAACCTCTTTAGCTTGGGCCTATCATACGGGCTTATGAGATGGACTAGATCTTTGGACTAAACCCATCATTTGCCCCTCAATGCCCTGCGTCTAACAAAACTTGGAGAGGAGGGCATTCGACTTAAATTCAAAACAAAACTGGAAAAAACTTCAGGTATTCAAATTTCCGACAAAATTGGAAAAAACTTCAAGAGGCCAAAACATGCGTTTCGGAGGCTTTTTTGGGCTTTTAACAGCATGCGTTATGGCCGTAGGGAATGACTTTTGTAGAGCTCGTCGATACGGTCGTTTTGATAAATTACGGGCCCCGATCGGAGTTACGGATCAAAGGTTATGACTTAAATAGTAAAAGTACATTTAAATTTGATTTCCTTAGAAATTCCTTTTAATTCGTGACCCTCCCCTTCTCAGATAAACTCCTCTGGTTTGTGGGACTGCTGTAGGGAGTGCAGATCCGTTTGGGGTTCATGGTGGAGCTGGACAGGGGCGATCTGGTGATGGGAGAGCTGCTAGTGGGCGAGCTGCTGGTGAGGGGAGAGATGCTCTAAGCGTTGGATCGTCCCATTTGGGTGAGCAGGGCGGTGGGGTGCCTTGGGCTAGCAAAGCAAGTCAAGGTGCCTTGGGCGGCAGGGCGAGCCGAACAAGTTTAAGCGAGCATGAAATAAACTTGACGACGAATAATGGGCAGTCTTGGGTGAGCAGGGGTTTGGGAGAGCAAGGGTCATTGTCGTGCGCAGCAGGAGCCGGTCTTAGGCGGCGGTGGTTTTCAGACCACCACAAAGAGGTTGAGGGCGCTCCATCCAATATGACTAAAGACCTCCCAGATGGTGGTTCAGGCCCTTCTTTAAGACCCCGAAAGATGAAACACAAAAGCAAGTCGATCCCAGATGATGACATGCCTAAAGTAAGTACCCTTTTCAGTTCACTCAATTCTGATGATGAGATTTCGAGGCTTATTTCTAGTTATCATATTTGTAAAACCCCAAATTTTACGAATAAAGATTTAATTTTCTCGAAATATTTTTTTGAATATTATGGTGTGGTTTTGAGATAATGTTATAGTTGTGGGTAGTATTTATAAATTTTGCAAAGTATGCAAGTTAGTATATAATATTCGATTGGTCGGGGAATATTCTTTTTGTCAGGGAATATCCGTACGACAGTACAATCATTGGTGGACCCCACAACGGAATAATTGTCAGATTAAGAAAATGACAAAAATATTTTATGAAAATAACGGCGAAAGTTTTACCGTTAAAACCGCCTGAACTACTCGGTAAAGTAATGAATAATGTCTGGCGGTCGTTGCAAGTAGCACCGGTATTGATTATTGATGCTTCGTGAGAAGTCACTCGGTTTTGTTCAATTATTACTACAATAATTCTTTGCGTATAGTATCTCACGTTATTTGATTCAATTATTGTCGATATTTTGTATATTATTAAATCAATAATTGAGACGACGAAGTTATTAATATTATTATTTGCAATATTAATGATGTCTAGAAGTTACGCCAAGAGAGAGGTTTGGTCACCTAATTGCGGCTACCATAGGGAGAAATCCTTATTGGAAAGCCCCTCTTTCTTGGAGGAACGACACAGTCGATTAATATTGTGAATTATAATAATGATGATAAATGTTGTTAAATATATTGATGTGTCTTTTTATGAAGTCACTAAGTTTTTATATATATATATATTATATAAATTTTGTTTTATTAGTATTATTAATGTAATAAAATAAAAAACTTTTTATATAAAATAGAATACTTTTATAAAGTTATTTGTTTTATTAGACAATAATTAGAATATAATATATTTTATTATGCATAGTATTTTGTATAGTAAAATCTTTTATATAAAATAGAATACTTTTATAAAGTTATTTATTTTATTAGACAATAATTAGAATATAATATATTTTATTATGCGTAGTATCTGCGTATAGTACTGCATAGTGTTTGCATAGTAAAATCTTTTTATATAAAATGAATACTTTTATAAAGTTAATTGTTTTATTAGATTTTATATATATTATATTTTATCGCATATTATCCTTTCTATTTTCCTATAAATAGGATGCTTGGTTAGAATTGAAATCACACCGAAAATTTAGAAATTCTCTTCTATAATCTTGGCGTATTTCTTTAGAGTTTTAAGAAGCTTTGAGCGTAGTGCAAGTTTTCTTCAAGTATATCCCCGCCTACCCGTGAGTACTCTTCTTTTTATAAGGTAAGGGTATTATTATTTCTTTCGTATTCATGAAGAGAACTTCATTATTCCATTCCTTATTATTCTTTTGAATAACTTTGCCTCATGCGCAAGTACCTCCTCATACATGGTAAAATTCTTACATTATTCCATTCTTTATTATTATGTTGGAATAACTTTGCTCATCGCAAGTCTGAGTATACATGGTTAAATTCTCATTCTGTTGGAATATTCTGCCTCGTAAGGTTTACATGACGACTTCGGTTCCATTATTTATTATTACATTGGAATAACTTTATGCATCTGCGATTCCTATCGCATGCATGGTGATTTTTGTTGTTATTCCATTCTTTATTATTACATTTGGAATATCCCGCATTGGGTAATTTCGCTTGACGGACTGATTCTCGTTCTTTATTATTCATGCCGGAATATCCTCACATGCGTGCATTTACGCACGACCGTTCCATTATTTATTATTACATTGGGAATAACATGCATGCGATCTATCGCATGCATGGTGAATCCTTCTGTTATTCCATCCTTTATTATTCTGTTGAAATAACCTGTCTGTGTGGATTACCACATACATGGTGAATGATCCTTTGTATTCATTTCTTATTAAATTATGAAAATGATCTGGCTACGTTTACCACATGGCGGGCGAAAATACATTTGCAGTTTCATATATTCTATTATACACAGATGGTTAAAGCTTTGGCTTCTATATTCCTTGAAATTAGTGGAATATCTTGGATATTTGCGCTTCATCCAGTATCTTTTCGTGAAAATATTATTGTGAGCATTCTTGAATTTTTCTCCACAAAGCAGTATCATGTTGACAATTTGGACATTATTAAGTTCGGGATAAATTAACTTATAAATCTTTAAAATTTATTCTTGAACTTATTTTATTGAATTATTATGTCATTGTCATGATGAGTTATGTTGGTTATTATGTGAAAACATGAAAGTTTCTTAGAAATCACAAAGGGTTGAAAATCAGATTTTGGTGAAAATGGAATAAGAAATTCAATTGACCATATCTCCTATTATTTTTCAAATTTTTGAGTGTGGTCAAGTTTTAGAGTTAGATCTATGAGTTTTCTAACTTATCCAACTGGAATCACTGGAAAAGGTGTTGTAGATTTTCGTGTGGATTGATTTTAGCAAAGGAGTCAAAAACTGCAAAGTACTAAAAAGGCTACTGTCCAAAATTTTAAAAGGGCATTTTCGGCCACTTAGTCTGTGAGAAAAATTCTGGCCTTTTGGGATATGAAAATATATGGTATAAAGTATCTCCTGTCCAAAACTGAGCTCATTCCGACTTAAAATGAGCAAGTTATGACTATTTCAATATTTAGGTTTTTCTGACAAAAAATGCTATAACCGGAGTTCTATAACTCCGATTACCATAAAATTTAAACTGGAAGCTCACGTTAACATGTGTAAGATCCTCGCCAAGATTTGGGAATTTCGGAGTTAAACTTGAGGTAGCTAATTTCTTAAGGAATTAATTAGAAATTGATTTTGAAAATACTTAAGAGAGTTGAAAAATTATAAAAAAATACTTGTTGTGTATGACAAATGATAGAAAAATAATAAGTTGATTTGGTAATTTTTCATGAAAATGGTTTAGTTTCAAACATATGAGTTAAACATGTTATGTGAAGTTGAAGAATTGGTAAATAGGATTTTAGGCTTGAAAATCCTATATAAAGGTATATCAAATTTTTTATGAGTGATTTGATCATTGGTGATGAAATCTTATGAGTATATAGCATTTTGAATGATTAAATGCATTATTTGGTAAAGTGTAAACAATTAAATTAAATTGTTTATAAGTTTAAGAAGTGATTAAAATATTGTTATAATATTAACAATATTAGATTATGAGTCATTTAAGTGATGGATAATATTTGGATAAATTTAAAGTCTTTAATATTTATCCTTGTTTTCGTTTGATTAATGCTTATATTGTTGTCATCATCCTCATGCTTATATTGTGATAAAAGTCATCTTTGGCTTACGTGTAGAGATGGACTTGGTATGATTATGACCAGGGATTATTCGGTATAATAATCATGACCTATAATGTTATAAACGATGTGGTAAAAGTCCTCAGTGGCCTGCAGTGCATTGACGGACAATTTTTGGTATGATTATGACCAAGGATTATTCGGTATAGTCATGACCATTGATGATTTAATGAATATCCTTAGCCCGTAGTGCAGGGATGATTCGATGATGTGGTTTATTTATTAAGCTGAGTCTCAGCGATTAAGTTGATGAAAAACTTTTTAAATCATAAAAGATAGTAGATTTTATTCTCTACTTAACTCTTTTAATGGATTGCTTGTTCCGCTGCAGTAAAACTTGATGTCTTTTGTATTTTATCAGTTTAACATTGTTGAAGGCTAATGATAATTTATTCTGCATTATCTTAGTCATAATATTTCTTCTTTTGGGCTAGTTGAGCTCACCCTTTCTTTCATTGTTCTCTTCAGAAATGAGAATATAGGCTGACGACGAGTCGGGAACGGAGTGACAATCCAGATGATAGCATTAGTAGTCCTCACTATTCTGTTAAATAGCGTGACAATAAATGTAATGAGGACTCCTTTGAGTGTGGATATTTTCTAGATGATAATATTCTTATTAAAACTCTCGGCTATGTTTTGTCGTATTTTTACACGACGTTTGTATAATTAAGTTGTATTTGTATTTTGTACCATGTATCTGGCGACTCAAGATGGGTGATGTATACCTATTTTTGGGGCGTCACAATATTCCACCCACGGTGTCGTGTCGCCGGGCCGAGAAGGGTGAATGTGCTTGCGACGATTACTCTGGTGACATTGTCATTTACAAGGAGATGCTCGAGGTCGAGCTTAGGTTCCCCATGTCCCATCCCATTTGTCAAATTCTGCACTATTTTTCTCTTACTCCAGGGCAGTTGGCGCCCAATGGTTGGAGAGTTTTGTTGGGTTTTCTCATATTATGGAAGAAGGTGCATCACGAAGATGTTTCTCCCAAAGAGTTCCATGGGGCTTATAACTTGAGTGAGACTCCTGCACCAAATAGGGGCTGATATTATTTTACTTCAAAGAATGGTATGGTGTTCACTGGGTTACGCTCCAATTGCCATGGCTGGAAATCTCGCTTTTTCTTTGTCGGCGGAGAATGGGCTGCTGAGTCTGATAGGGCCTTGGTTTCAATGCGTTGGGGTGCTGCCAAGAAACCCGATGCGTTTTTGAGTTTACTGCATTTTTTCTTTTTGTATATATATATGCTCACCATCTCCTTGCAGGTATGTCGGTGCTCTCCAAAGAATAAGAGTCGAAGCTGCAAGCTGTGAAGGCTCACCTTGACAAAGACCTAAGCGTTCTTATGCCTAAGTACGGCAGTAAGAGCCAGAGTTTCTTCGCTTGAAATTAGGTGGTTCTTTGTTAAAGAGAAAAGGTATATGGACTTACCTTATAACTTATCTTTTATGAGATGGTGGTCACTCAGATAACGCTCTGTCTCATTTGCTGCAGTGAACAGGGCGGTGATTGGATCAATCCTCTCTGGGGGCGCCGGTAGGGGCGCTCATCCTCCCAAGGTGGCAAGGACGGATGATGTGCACATCGAGGTGATCGCTCATCAAGCGACACCTTCAGCTGTGCCTTCCCAGTTGGTGACTTCGAGTGCTACTCCAGAGACTTCCCCTCCTATACCTTCTGCCCCCCCCCATCCACGCCTCCTGCAGGAGCTCATGTAGGGGCACCGATTTAGTCCGATTCTATTCTGGGGGATCCTCAAGTCATTAGGGTCGTGGTGTTAGTTGTTGTTGCCCTTGTGATGGTAAGACGTTCTATTTATAGCGACTGTGACAGTTTTGGGGTGAGCACGTGACCACTACTTTAGTGGAGCTCCCAACTTCTTCCTAGCGTGCAAGGTGATGTACGTGCTCTCCATGAGGTCCGAAGACGAGGCTTGACCACTTTATGATGTGGGTGTGCTCAATTAACCTGACTGTGATGGATCACACTTGTTGGGCTCGCCAGACCTCTTGAGTTTGGGCCTATCATACGGGCTTATGAGATGGACCGGATCTTTGGACTAAACCCATCAATTATCCTACAGTTATATTTTCTATTTATGTGTGTTTAGTAAACCCTATTTTTTGGTGTATATTGATGCTTAAATTTTTTATATCAAGAGACAACATTTCATTTCAATTTTTTCTTCTCTGTGGAGTTAGTTTAATTATTATCTAGTTGTATTCTTTTACATATTTTTTAATTTAATTTTTGTAATGATTTCTTCTCTATTCTTTTTCTCTCCGTGTGTTTTCTGGATTTTTTTTATGATTGCTATTAATAATTTGTATTGTTTGTGGCTTACATTGAATAGATGTTTTCTTTACATATGATTTCTATCTAATTGGAGTTTTTCCTTGATTTCTTGTCTAATTGGGTTTTTGTTTGTTTTGTCTGTTACTTTGAGTATGAGTTTCACCATCTCTTTTCTTTCCGAGTCTACTTGACTTTTTTATTTATTAATGTTGTTCTGTTTGGAAACATCATTATCAGAATCTCTCTCTCTAAAAAGGGAAAAAATAAAGTTGTACTAATCCTATATACATATATGTAATGTTTAGATCAGGGTTTGGTGTCTACAGATCTTGATTCGCAGTGCAGATCTAGTGTTACTCCCTTTTCCTGCTGGTGTAACTTGAAGAGATTGAGGAATGGGGATTTGGATTTGGGTGCCAGGCAAGAGGCTATTGATTTTGATGGGAAAGGTAGATTCAGTCGTCTTTTTAATGGGGTTTTCCCCTATTTTTGGATAATGTTTCTTTGAGTTTAGAACTTTCGATGATTGATGGTTTGATTTAGATTCCATCTTTTGAATGTTTTAATCATTTGATGAACTTGGGTATTATGTATTTGAAGTGAATTTGGATTTTGATTTTAGTTTATGATATAGACCTTTTCTTGGGTAGTTTTTGGTTTTTGATGAACTATGTTTTGATTTTCTTTAATTTTGGATTCCTTTTTTTATTGTAGCCGCACATTAAAATGAAATGGGTTTTGGTTGGATCTTTTACTGTTTGAAATTGTATTTCAGTTTCCCTTTCTTTGTTGAAAAAACAAACAAACAAACAAAAACCAATTAGATTCTTCTAGTTATTGAAAATTACTCAATGCAATTTCTTGTTTGGTTTACAACAGGTTTATGCCAATTTCAGTTTTGGACCTCCTTTGTGCATGTTTGTCTGTAAACTAACATATTCCTTTCTGCCTATGACTTACCAGTAAGCTCCTAAATCAAAGCCTAAGTTATTAAATTTTATTTAGTTAAAATGTTAATTGTAGGTAATAGTTATATGCTCATTTTTAAATGACTCTTTATTGCAGAAGGACAAAGCTTGGATGATGCAATTCTTTGGTCAGAAACATTTATCTCTGCAGCCCAAAATGGAGGAGACCAAGTGCCTCTATGCTTAGATTTGCAGGTAGATCAATAGTTTTTTAAAATTATTTTCCAATTACCAATATGTTGGTAATTGGAACTATTAAGTTCACTTTCATTACACATTTTAACTACATTTGGTTGTATATGCTTCATTTTGATTCACCATCTCATATTGAATCAGTTTTGATTTCATGTATCAAATTCTCGGGATTGGGAGGGAAAATCAGCCATTTTCAACGCTTCTCAGGACTATATATAATTTTGTTGCAACTCTTTTGAAGCTCATAATCTTGTTCCAAGTAAGATATCTTATTTTTTGCAAATAAGTTATGATATTTACTACATATTTTAATATGCAGGATGTCTGCATATAAAAATAATTCCCTTTGTTTTTTGCCCCAAGATTTCTTCAGAATTTGGATTTGGAGCTGGCTGAAGGTTAGTGATTTATTTAAGGGGGTGTTTGATAAAAACTGAATGAATCAATTTGAATCTGAATCTGAATGAGTTGAATCTGACTTAGCCATTGTCGTTCATCTTACCGATTCAGCCATTCAGACCAAAACAAACGCACTGACCGATTCAACCATTCAGATTTAGCTTCATTCAGCTTTAAACAAACACCCCATAACTGTAACCTTTTTTGTTTTCACAGCAAGAATCCATATGACTTGAGAATCTCTGTAGCATATTTATCATGTAACACAATCAATAAATAATATCCACGGGTGACATATTCCATTAATATGTACTAACAATTAATTAGTATTTGGTAACTATAATGGACAAAATGATGATCTGTCAAATTTATGGATATCACATCATCCTTTTAAAATACCTTGAACTTACTTTAAAGTTACCAAATTTCAGTGGAGTACTTCATGCTACTTTCAGTATTGTTCCTAACTTGGGAATACTACAGTTATAGTATATAATATTAATATTCCTCCGTTGGAAACCCACTATCTATTTGGTAATTTCCTAATTTATCTCCTACCAGTAAACATTTATAGAATAGAATAATAGTGTAAAGGTGGTCATTACAGTAATTTTATGCCCCTTGTAATCCTATATATTTTCTATTTCTTCCAGTTATAAAATTTAAACAAAATAGTCAAAAAATATAAGGAAGGAAAATATTTAATAGCAATATCTTTTCTCAGTTGATCAAATACAACACAGTTTATATAACACCCCCAAGGTAGTATAACCAAAATTTAAAAGGCCGACACACATTAATTATAAGTATGTGTTACCATATAAGTATAAAAATATAACATTCATAATGATATTCCCCGTGTAAGTATAAAAGTATAACCTCCATAATATAAGTATAAAAGTATAACATCCATTATGTTAATTAAAACTTTTATTTGATAAGTATAAAAGTATAACATTCACATTGAGAATCTAGACGTACACACAAATAAACATACAGTCTACAAAGAGGATTTAGACAAACATACAATTACATGAATTAAACAATTCATGAGCAAATGCAGAAAGTTGCTAATATAATCACAACCATGAAAGTTGAAGATGGAGGTAAAAGATAGGAGATTCAACTTCTTGAAATTAGATCAATATTAGTATTTGCAAGCATGAAGAAATTTCGGTAACAAGTGTATTATTAAAATTAGAAATTGTTGTTTGCTATGTTTGAATGATATTGTATTAATGTAATTTAAGTTTGAACGAGATTTAAAAAATATTTTGCAGGTTGTATTGATTCTCAGTAAGCTTGCTCAATTTAAAAGTCTTTACTTTTCTTGGAACATGGGGTACTATTTATCGGTATATTTTCTTTCTAACTTAAATTTTTGTTTGAGAACACAGGTTTGACAAAAGTAGCAGCCTTTCTTGAAGAGAAAAGGGTACCTAGTAAGGAATATAGTGGGATTTAGATTTTGTGATAGATTTGGGTAGAAAAAGAGCCGTAAGTAGGTATAGGCGTAGAAGATGGCTAATTATATAGGTTCTAAATATTTAGAAAAGTGATATAATTATATTATATTATTATGTAATATACGTAATATAGGAAAGTGATATATATATATATATATATATATATATATATATATATATAAGAAGAGAAAAAGGAGGTAGAATGTAGTGGGATTTGAATTTAGGAAAGTGATATAATTATATTATATTATATTATTATAATAATATATATATATATATATATATATATAATTATATTACTATGTAATATAATTATATTATATTATATTATATTATTATGTAATATACGTAATATACATGTGTACATATATATTATCTATATATGTATTATATTATATATTATATTATATAATGTAATATACATACATGTATAGATACACATTATTATATATATATATATATAAATTATATAAAATGTGTTATATATAAATTGTTATTAAACTTTGTTTGAAATATTTTAATTTTTTTGATTGGTCTTGCATGATGAATGTGTTATATATGTGTGTTTATTTTTTTATTGTGTGATATTTTATTGTAATATTTGTTGAATGTGATGTTTCGTTGGAATATTGTAATTTTTTTATGAATGTTGATTTTGTTTGTGAATGTGATGTTTCATTGATGAATGTGATTGTAATTTTTTTGTGGTATTGTTTTTTTATTTTGTTATATTTGTTTGGATGTTTTGTTAATAATGTTTCGTTGGTGGTTGATGTCCTACTTATTATGATATGAATTTTGAATGAGTTTCTTTATGTATATTTAGTGTATTTGTTACATTGTATTATTCTAGTTTGTTTTGTACTTTTGTTGAGAGATAATTTTACACTTGGGTATCTATTTATGTATCTATTGATTTTGTGGATTTTGTGCCAAGTGAAAATTTTGTAATGTAGAACTTACTATAAATGTAAGGCATAATAGAGTGTGGCTTGGAAAAGTTGAGTGAATTTTCGTAACAACTCACAAACCATGTAAACTGAAGATGAGGCTAAAAGATGGGAGATTCAGCTACTTGAAATTGGATCAATATTGATATTTACAAGCATGAAGAATTTTCAGTAGCAAAGGTATTATTTAAATTAGAAATTGTTGTTTGAATGATATTGTATTGATGCGAAATAAGTTTGAACAAAATTTTAAAAATATTTTGCAGGTTGTATTTGTAAGACCCCGAATTTTATGAAATAAAAGTATTCGATTTTTCTTATAATTATTATTCAGTAAATGGTTAAATTGATAAAAATTTAAAGTTAAGGGTAATATATGAAAATTTTCAAAATACGCACGTGGTTATAAAATACTCATTGTTGTCGGGGAATATTCGTTTGGTCGTGGAATATTCTTGTTGTTTGGAGAATATTAAATGCGACTATTAACCATTTGTGGGCCCCATAACAGAATAATTGTCGGATGAAGAAAACGACAAGTTTGAGTTTTTATAAATAACGGCGTAATTGTTACCGTTAACATTGTTGGAATACCTGGTGGTTAAAATATAGTAATCTGGCGTTAGTTCTTGGCGCGATAGCACGATATTGCATGCAGTATTTTGAATTATTGATTCTTACATAAGAAGGCACTACTCAATAATTATTACGATGAGTTCTTGCTTCAATATTTTATTTTATTAATTCAATAATTGCTTCGTTGATAGTTTATATTATTGTTGTTTGAATAATTGTTACTGCACAGTATTTTCCATTATCAGATCAATAATTCATATTATTTGAATAATATTATTAGATAGCATTATTGGCAATGCCTAGAAAGTTATGTCAAGGAGAGGTTTGGTCACCTAATTGCGCTCCAGTAAAGAGAAATCCTTATCGGAAGGCCCCCTCTTTCCTGGGAACGGCCTGATTGTCATAATTATGATTCTGTAATATTATTTATGAATAATTAATTATTGATTTATATGATAAAGAAATATTTATTTGATGCAGATATAAATGATGGATTTATTTATGTGGTTATAAATGAAAGAAATTAATGTTGAGGTGTTTTATCAGTATTTTGTCGGTTTGGAGGTATTAAAAGATCAAATCGGTGTTTTTAAAGCTTTATTGCGTGAGTTATAATTTTAATCCGACTGTTGGATCGTTGTGATTTTAGGATATGTTATACATATATATGTTGAGTATATATCCACAAATTTTGAACCGTTAAAAATTAACGTATGATTTGTTATGAATTTTAAAAGGTGTTGAAAAACGTTAGTATGTGGATTTCGGATATTTTCTGTTTGGAATTTGGAAAAACTTAAAGCTACAAAGTTGTAGAGAATTCGATTTCGTGTGGAATGGACATAAAATTCATATTTTTTTTGATAAACGGGCTATTTCCTATGAATTACTGAAGTTTTGAAAAATAAAATGAATTTTTAATTGGGTGGGACCCACTTTTGGTTGGTGTTGAATACATGTGGGCTGCTGAAATTTTCAGAAATGAGGGGCTGAAGATTATATTATATTTTATTAGTTAAGTCTCCTTTGACGTTATAGCATTTTTCTATAAATAGGCGCTTAAGTTAGAATTAAAAAGCACACCAGAAACATAAGTTTTCTCTCTCTATATTATCGAGCGTATTTTTGTGAGTATTTAGATACTTTGAGAATTGCTATTCAGTGCAAGTTTCCTTCAGCTTTACATCCGATGTTCCAAATTAAATACTTTTTTTTTTGAGGTAAGGGATTGTAAGGGTTATTATGTTTCTTCAGTTTCGTAATTTTTCTGACCTTCAAAAATTCTGGAAAAATTTAAAATAATATTTTGATGAGTTTTCTCGATTGTGTCCAAAAATAGCGATTTTTGGATGTATAGATTAGGAGTTATGAATTTTATGGAAAAAGACTATTTTAAAAGTACACCCTTATAACTCCTTGTGGTTAACTCCAAAATTGATGAAATTTTTATTGGGAGTACATCTATATAATATCAGTATACCCTATAAATTTCGGAATTTTTGGATAAAAGTACAATTTATGATAAATGTTTAAATATTCGGTGGTTTTGGCCATATGAAAAATAGTAAATAAATTTTAAAATTTTGAGAAAAATATATGTTCAATATGGGACTATATTCTCCTAAATCCCGTAAAAAAAAATTTTTTTGAACTAATTTGGTATTTTTCATGAAAATATTCTAGTTATGAGTAAATGAATTAAATATGTTATGTAAAGTAAGAAAATTGGAAAATATGATTTTATGGCTTGAGAATCATATATGAGGTATATGAAGATTTTTGATGAGGGTTTTGGTTATTGGTGATGAAATCTTATGAGTTTGGCATTTTAGGATGATTAAATGCATTAATTAGTAAAGTGTAAACAATTTAAATAAATTGTTTATAAGTTTAAAAATGATTAAAATATTGTTGTAATATTAATAATATTAGATTATGAGATTATTAAGTGATTTATAACATTTGGATTAAGGTGTTATAAATATTGATATGGATTTTATTATGAAACTTTATCTTTTTTTCGTATCGAGGTTTACTATTCATTATCGACCTTATTCACGATACTTATTTATGTATATACACTATTTATTTATGTATCTGGTACTATGTACGAATATGAGTTACTATTCATGAGTTATTATTCACGACAAAATTGATTTCTTTTTTTCAACCAAATTATCGTTGATTTATGAATCTTACTCTTGAAATTAAATCCATGTTTTGATCATATTGTTTTATTATCATATATAACATTTTATAACCTTAATGAAGAAATTTCTCTTTGACTTGAGTGTAAAGATGGGTAGATTATTAGTATGATCGTGACTATGAGTTCTCTTTGTCCATGATAGTGCAAAAGTTGAATTGTTGGTACCGTATGATCATGACCATTGAATTTACAATTGAATATTTTTAGCTTAAGTGCAAAGGTGAATTGATCAACATGGTTATAATTATTATTATATAAATTTTGAAATGATTATATATTTCTTTGAGATATTAATATCTTTAAGCGATATCTTTGTTGAATATCTTTGGCCTATAGCAAAATTTTTTATGAATATCTTTGTTGTAGTGAATATCTTTATTGTTGAATATCTTTGGCTGTAGTGCAAAGATGACATATTCTTGAATATCTTTGGCATGTAATGCAAAGATGAATTGAATGAATATCTTTGGACCGTAGTGCAAAAATGAATTTATTAGTATGATTATGAACATGAACTGTGATTTGGTATAACCATGATCTTTGATGTTTCAGGTAAAGACAATGATGAAAATTATCTTTGTCTTGGATGAGAAGAGGAATTTAGAATCACAATTATGATTATGAGTTATTCATATGAATGTGGACATGAACTGTTGATTGAGGTTACTGAGGATAAAATATTGTTGGTGGACTTTTAACATGGAGAAGATAATAGACTTTATAGTCTATTTGACTCTTTTAATGGATTGCTTCGTTCACTTAAAACTATGGTTGAAAAGTTTTATCATCTACCATATGTTCTAAATCTCTGATTTATTACTGATGAAGGCTATTGATAATTTAATTATCTTTAGTCATAATATTCTTTACTGAGCTATTTGTGCTCACCCTTTTGCTTCATAATTCCTTTCAGGTAATAAGAGTATAACTGGGTCGAACGCGGATAACAGGGGAATAGAACGGTGGTCTATAGCTGTTGAGGTTCTCCCTAAATAGTATGAAAATAATTTTATTGAGAACTTTAGATAAGTGTGTCGTATTGTATACGTCATTTGATATTTAATTTTGGTGAACCGAATAGGGTGAGGTGAACCCAACTTTGGAAGGGTGTTTTGTCACTATCATACAAGATGTCTAATGACATACAACCTCGTATTATCATAAGACAGGGTTGTGCACATCTACTTGCTGAGTATATCTACGAGCACTACCTATATGATCTTGGAGTTTGGTTGAAATATAATTTTCAATTGCAGACAGTGGAGATAGTTATATGTCAAGAGAAGACTCACCATTGGAAAGAACATGATAGTAATATTCTCGTTTGTCTTTGGGGTCTATTGGGTCAACCAAGGATAATTCTGTGGACATATGATATCTATCATAACCTAGACGTATAGCCTCCCATGTACGAAGGTTTCTTTGAGCACTTCCCAAAGATTTTAATTTTTAAAATAGTTTTTGACTGTACCTTTATGTAAGGTGCCATTGTGACGTGCTATCCAAGTTGGTGTTAAGAGTCACAGTTGATATATATATTTTGTATCAAAACTCACAACATATGTGTTGTTGTATTTTGCACGACAATTGTAGTAATAAAGTTGTAGTTATTTTCTGTACCATGTATTTGGCGACTCAGAATAAGTTGGATGGAATAGACCTATTTTGGGGGCGTTACAGTATTGATTAATAAGCTTGCTAAATTTAGAAGTTTTTACTTCTCTTGGAACATGATGTACTATTTATCAGTATATTTTTTTTTATTCTTATTTTTTCTAACTTAAATTTTTGTTTGAGAACACAGGTTTGGCAAAAGTAGCAGCCTTTCTTGAAGAGAAAAGGGAGGCAGTAAGAATGTAGTGGAATTTGGATTTTATGATAGATTTGGGTAGAAAAAGAGCCGTAAGTAGGTATAGGTGTAGAAGAGGGCTAGTTTTATAGGTTCTAAATATTTAGGAAAGTGATATAATTATATTATATTATATTATATTATATTATTATGTAATATACGTAATATAGGAAAGTGATATATATATATATATATATATGTATTAGCAGCCGAAGAGAAAAGGGAGGTAGTAAGAATGTAGTGAGATTTAGATTTTGTAATAGATTTGGGTAGAAAAAGAGCTGTAAGTAGGTATAAACGTAGTAGAGGGCTAGTTTTATAGGTTCTAAATATTTAGGAAAGTGATATAATTATATTATATTATATTATATTATTATGTAATATACGTAATATACATGTGTATGTATACGTGTATATCTATATATGTATTATATTATATTATATATTATATTATATATGTAATATACATATGTATGTATAGATACACATTATTATATATATTATAATGCTTATGGATTGTTATTAAATTTTGTTTGAAATATTGTAATTTTTTTTTATTGGTCTTGCTTGATAAATGTGTGTTATATATGTGTGTTATTTTTTTTGTTATTGTGTGATGTTTCGTTGGAATATTGTAATATTTGTTTTGAATGTGATGTTTCATTTGAATATTGTAATTTTTTTATGAATATTGATTTTGTTTGTGAATGTGATGTTTCGTTGATGAATGTGATTGTAATTTTTTTGTGGTGGTGTTTTTTTATTTTGTTATATATATTTGGATGTTTTGTTAATAATGTTTCGTTGGTGGTTGATGTCGTACTTATTGTGATATGAATTTTGAATGAGTTTTTTTATGTATCTATTTAGTGTATTTGTTATATTGTATTATTCTAGTTTATTTTGTACTTTTGTTGAGAGATAATTTTACACTTGGGGCAACCCTTTTGAATATGTATTGATATTTCTTTGTATGTTATATGGGTTGTGCCAAGTGAAAATTTTGTAATGTAGAACTTACTTATAAATGTAAGGCATAATAGTGTGGCTTGGAAATGTTGAGTGATTTTTTTTGTAACAACTCACAAACCATGTAAGCTGAAGATGAGGCTAAAAGATGGGAGATTTAGTTACTTGAAATTGGATCATGAAGAAATTTCAGTAGCAATAGTATTATTTAAATTAGAAATTATTGTTTGAATGATATTGTACTGATGCGATATAAGTTTGAACAAAATTTTAAAAATATTTTGCAGGTTGTATTGATTAGCAAGCTTGCTAAATTTAGAAGTTTTTACTTCTCTTGGAACATGAGGTACTATTTATCGGTATATTTTTTTTTTATTCTTATTTTTTCTAACTTAAATTTTTGTTTGAGAACACAGGTTTGACAAAAGTAGCAGCCTTTCTTAAAGAGAAAAGGGAGGTAGTAAGAATGTAGTGGGATTTGGATTTTGTGATAGATTTGGGTAGAAAAAGAGCCGTAAGTAGGTATAGGCGTAGAAGAGGGCTAGTTTTATAGGTTCTAAATATTTAGGAAAGTGATATAATTATATTATATTATTATGTAATATATACGTAATATAGGTAAGTGATATATATATATATATATGTGTGTGTGTGTGTGTGTGTGTGTGTGTGTGTGTATGTATTAGCAGCCAAAGAGAAAAGGGAGGTAATAAGAATGTAGTGAGATTTAGATTTTGTAATAGATTTGGGTAGAAAAAGAGCTGTAAGTAGGTATAGACGTAGAAGAGGGCTAGTTTTATAGGTTCTAAGTATTTAGGAAAGTGATATAATTATATTATATTATATATTATTATGTAATATACGTAATATACATGTGTTTGTATACATGTATATCTATATATGTATTATATTATATTATATTATATATATAAGATACATATCTATGTATAGATACATTATTATTATATATATTATATGTTTATGGATTGTTATTAAACTTTGTTTGAAATATTATAATTTTTTTCGATTGGTCTTGCTTGATAAATGTGTGTTATATATGTGTGTTATTTTTTTGTTATTGTGTGATGTTTCGTTGAAATATTGTAATATTTGTTTTGAATGTGATGTTTCGTTTAAATATTGTAATTTTTTTTATGAATGTGATGTTTAATTTGAATATTGTAATTATATTATATTATATTATATTATATTATATTATATTATATTATATTATATTATTATGTATGTAATATAGGAAAGTGATATGTATATATATTAGCAGACGAAGAGAAAAGGTAAGTTGTAAGAATGTAGTGGGATTTGGATTTTGTGATATATTTGGGTAGAAAAAGAGCCGTAAGTAGGTATAGGCGTAGAAGAGGACTAGTTTTATAGGTTCTAAATATTTAGAAAAGTGATATAATTATATTATATTATATTATTATGTAATATACATAATATAGAAAAGTGATATACATGTATTAGCAGGCAAAGAAAAAAGGGAGGTAGTAAGAATATAGTAGGATTTGGATTTTGTGATAGATTTGGGTAGAAAAAGAGCCGTAAGTAGGTATAGGCGTAGAAGAGGGCTAGTTTTATAGGTTCTAAATATTTAGGAAGATGATATAATTATATTATATTATATTATTATGTAATATACGTAATTTAGGAAAGTGATATATTATTATATTACATAATAATATAATATAATATAATAGATATACATGTATATACATGTGTACACATATACATCTATATATGTATTATATTATATATTATATATTATATTATGTGACGCCCCCAAAATAGGTATACATCACCCATCTAATACATGATACAAAATTCAAATACAACTTAATTATACAACAATCGTGTAAAATACGACAAAACACAATCTAAGAGTTTTAATAAGAATATTGTCATCTAGACAATATCCACACTCAATGTAGTCCTCATTACATTTATTGTCACACTATTTAACAGAATAGTGAGGACTACTAATGCTATCATCTGGACCGTCACTCCGCTCCCCGACTAGTCCCTTGCCACGCTCATTTCCTGAAGAGAACAGTGAAAGAAAAGGTGAGCTCAACTAGCCCAGTAAGAAACATTATGACTAAGATAATGCAGAATAAATTATCATTAGTCTTCAACAATGTTAAACTGATAAAATACAATAGACATCAAGTTTAACTGCAGCGGAATAAGCAATCCATTAGAAAAGTCAAGTAGAGCATGATATCTACTATCTTCTATGATTTAAAATATTTTCATTAATTTTTATCGCTGAGACTCAGCTTAATAAATAAACCACATCATCGAGTCATCCCTGCACTACGGGCCAAGGATATTCATTAAATCATCAATGGTCATGACTATACCGAATAATCTTTGGTCATAATCATACCAAAAACTGTCCATCAATGCACTACAGGCTACTGAAGACTTTTACCACATCATTTATAACATTACAGGTCATGATTATACCGAATAATCCCTGGTCATAATCATACCAAGTCCATCTATGCACGTAAGCCAAAGATGACTTTCATCACAATATAAGCATAAGGATGATGACAATGACATAATAATTCAATAAAACAAGTTCAAGAGTAAATTTTAAAGATTTATAAGTTAATTTATCTTGAAATCAATTACGTCCAAATTGTCAACATGATACTGCTTTGTGGAGTAAAATTCAAGAATGCTCGGAAGAATATTTCTATGAAAAGATACCAGATGAAGCGCAAATATCTAGGATATTCTACTAATTTCATGGAGTATAGAAGCCAAAACTTTAACCAAATAAGTATCATAGAATATATGAAACTGCAATTGGATTTTCACCCGCCATGCGGTAATCCACGTAGACAGATCATTTCCACAATTTAATAAGGAATGAATACGAAGGATCATTCACCATGCATGTGATAATTCACATAGACATGTTATTCCAACATAATAATAAAGAATGGAACCAGGTCATGCGTAATCCGCACAGACAGGATATTCCAACAGAATAATAAAGAATGGAATAACAGAAGAATTCACCATGCATGCGATAGACCCCACGCATGTTTATTCCAATGTAATAATAAAGAATGGAACCGTGTCTAGCGTAATCCGTATGCATGTGAGGATATTCCAACTGAATAATAAAGAATTGAATAACAAAGAATTCACCATGCATGCGATAGACCACATACACAGGTTATTTCAACAGAATAATAAAGAATGGAACCAGGTCTAGCGTAATCCGCATTAGCAGACGAGGACATTCCAATGAATAATAAAGAATGGAATAACGTAGAATTTCACCATGTATGCGTTACTTAGCATGATGCAGAGTTATTCCAACATAATAATAAAGAATGGAATAACAAAAGCTCTCTTCATGAATACGAAAGAAATAATACCCCTTATCTTAGAAAGAATCTGGATACTGGAATAGAGAGGTAACAGACTTCTCTTCTTCTTTCTCTCTATAATAATTGCTCTATAGCTTTAGTGAATTGGTGAGAAATGAAGGAAGAATGAGCTTCTATTTATAGGAAAATATAGCTTCGATAATTGCACGTTTTGGGGCTCAAAATATTACAAAGACAATACCTTGACTTTTTTCATTTTTAATTTAGTCCTGCAAGTATTATCAAACTTGCACCACCTCCCCTAATAGTAAATAATGTGAATCAATAGTTCAATCATGTGAATCAATAGTTATAATCATGTAAAAATATGAATTACAGTATAGTACCTCCATCTATACCTCCATTTTTAACTTAGTCATGCAAATATTATCAATCTTGCACCAACTCCCCTAATAGTACAAGAATGTGAATCAATAGTACACACATGTGAACAAATAGTTATAATCATGTGAATTAATATCAATTAATTGCTCATTTATTCGGTTAATTACCCGACTGGTTAGTATAACTTCCAAACATCAATTAATATCGAAATAAATGTCGATTTCCACTAACACTAATAATTCCAACATAATGGTACTATCAATTTCATCTTTAATCAACACGAACTTATTCATCATTAATATTATAACTCATAATATTTAACAACCAGGTCGTTCCCAGGAAAGAGGGGGCTTTCAGATAAGGATTTCTCCTTATTGGCCAGCAATTAGATGACCAAACCTCTCCTCGACGAAACTTCTAGACATTATAAATATTACAATTTAATAATATGAATAACTTTGTCATCTCAATTATTAATTTAATAATATATCATATAATGCGGATGATCTTGTGACAATAATCGAATCAATAATATAGAGAGATATGACGCAAATTCTTATCAGAAAGAATAATTGAGTATAACCGAGTGACTTCTCACGTAATCATCAATAATCAATACTGGTAGTACTACTATGCAACCATGTGTATTCTTGTACTTTTACTAAGGGTAGTTCAACGGTTTAACGGTAAAACTTTCGTAGATTATTTTTAAAAAGATAATTATGTCGCTTTCTAACTACGACAATACTTCCATTATAGGGTCCACCAATGATTGTCTTGGTCGTACAAATATTCCCTGTTAAAATGAATATTCCCCACCAATAGAATATTATATAACCACTTGCTTACTTTACAAAATTTGTAAATATTACCCGCAACTATAACATTATATCAAATCCACACCATAATATTCAAATATATATTTCGAGAAAATTATTCTTTATTCATAAAAGTTGGGGTCTTACAACCTCCCCTTCTTATGAAATTTCGTCCTCGAAATAAGGGTGCGTACCTGGTATGTAGAAGAGGTGAGGATACCTTGATTTCATCTCAGATTCTAACTCCCATGTCATTTCCTCCACATCGTGGTTTCTCCACAAAAGTTTGACTTGAGGTATAACTTTAGAGCGTAGAATATGATCCTTCTTATCCAAGATTTTAACAGGTAACTCTTCATACGTTAAATCTTCCTCTATCTCGTCTGGTTCTAATTCAATAATATGGTTCGGGTCTTTCACATATTTACGTAACATAGATATGTAAAAAACGTTATGAACACGAGACATACTTGGCGGTAAGGCGAGTCTATAGGCCACAATTCCTACTCGATCGAGGATTAAAAATGGGCCAATGAATCGAGGATTGAGCTTTCCTCTCTTTCCAAATCTTGTAACTCTTTTCCATAGAGCAACACGTAACAACACATAATCTCCAATATTGAATTCCACGTCTTTTCGATGAAGATCAACATAACTCTTTTGTCGATCTTGTGAGATTTTTATACGTTGTCGGATCGTTTGAATCTTTTCTGTAGTCATACGTACCAAATCCGGTCCCAACAACGTTGCTTCACCCACCTCATCCCAAAGATCTTTGGAGAACGACACTTTCTTCCATACAACGCCTCAAATGGAGTCATGCCAATACTTGCTTGATAACTATTGTTGTAGGAAAACTCCACCAATGATAAGAACTTGTCCCAACTTCCCCTGAAGTCAAGGACACAGAGTCTTAATAAATCTTCAAGAGTTTGAATAGTCCTTTCCGACTGCCCATCCATTTGAGGATGATATGCCGAACTAAATCGTAAATCCGTGCCCATAGCTTTTTGCAAACTAACCCAAAATCTTGAAGTGAATCTTGGGTCTCGATCAGAAACTATGGATATTGGCATACCATGTAATCTTATGATCTCGTTTATGTACATACTAGCAAGACGTTCAAGTGTAAAAGTTTCTCGTATCGGTAAGAAATGAGAAGACTTGGTCAATCTATTAACAATGACCCAAATCGCATCTATGCCTTGAGAAACCTTGGGAAGACCAGTAACGAAATCCATGGTAATGTGCTCCCACTTCCATTCTGGAATTTCAAGTGGTTGCAATGGACCTTTTGGCACTTGATGCTCCGCCTTGACTCGTTGACAAGTTAGACACCTTGAGATAAACCCTGTTATCTCTCTTTTCATATTGCTCCACCAAAATGTATGTCGAAGATCACGATACATTTTGGTACTAGCAGGATGGATTGAAAACAGTGTGTTGTGCACCTCCATCATGATTTTATACTTCAAGTCAGAATCGTTAGGAACAAAAAGTCTGGAGTTGACTCGAAGTATTCTTTCTTCATTGATTCTTTCTTCCGGAATAGCACCTTCTTGCACTTTCTTCTTCATACGCATCAGCTCCAGGTCTGTAGTTTGAGCAGCTTTAACTTTATCGATTAAAGTCGGTTCCACTCGTATATTCGCCATCATCACATGTGTCCCTGGAGTCTTTAACTCTATTTTTATCCTTTCCAAGTCATACAAAATGGGTCTTTGCGTTGACAATATTGTACTTTCATTGCAGCGTATGATCTCCTCATCAATCGCGTCTCTTACTACGTTTGCTTTTTCAGGATGGTATTGGATGGTATGATCATAATCTTTCAACAACTCAAGCCATCTTCGTTACCGCATGTTGAGTTCTTTTTGAGTGAAGAAATATTTGAAGCTTTTATGATCCGTATAGATCTCCACCTTCTCTCTATACAGGTAATCCTCCAAATCTTAAGTGCAAAAAATGATCATACTAACTCTAGATCATGAGTAGGATAATTCCTCTCATATTCTTTGAGTTGTCGAGAGGCATATGCTATGACTTTTCCATGTTGCATGAGAACACATCCTAACCCTTTTGCAAAACATCATTTGAGATGACAAATCCCTCTCGAGCGGATGGTATTGTCGAACAGTCTTTGAAAATGTAAGACCAAATTTTTTTAAATAAAAAGGAATTTCCTTTATTTATTATTTTGAAATAGTAAGGGTTGATTTGATTAATGTGGATAGTTAGGGGTAAAATATGAAATATTTCAAAATAAGCAAGTGGTTATAAAATATTCATTGTTGTTTGGGGAATATTCGTTTGGTCGTGGAATATTCGTCATGCTGTCGGGAATATTCGTAAATGCAATTACGACGCCAAGCGACCATGTGTGGGCCCCATAACTGAAGCGATTGGATGAGGAAAACGACAAATATAAGTTGTTTAAAAATAACGGCGTAGTTATTACAATTAACACTTTGTTGGAATACTCAATGGTTAAAATACGATGTCTGGCGTGGTTGCATGCGACTACCGGTGTTACAAATATTGTTGAATTATTGATCCTTACGTGAAGAAGGCACTTTCAATAATTGTTACGATAATTCTTGCTCGTAATTTTATTTTATTGATTCAATAATTCTTTGCGTTGGTATTTTATATTATTCTTTGTTTCAATAATTATCACTTTGCACAATATTTCTCATTATCGGATCAATAATTCATATTATTTGAATAATATTATTATATAACATTATTGGCAATGTCTAGAAAGTTACGCTCTAAGGAGAGGTTTGGTCACCTAATTGCGCGCCAAGATGAGAGAGATCCTTATTGAAAGCCCCTCTTTCTGAAACCTGCTGGTTGTCATAATTGTGATTCGTAATATTATTTGGGAATAATTAATTATTGATTTATATGATAAGAAAATATTTATTTGATATGGATATAAATGATGGATTTATTTATTATATGTGGTTATAATTGAAGGATTTAATGTTGAGGTGTTTTATCGGTTATTTTTGTCTGAATGGAGGTATTAAAAATCAAATTAGTATTTTTACGATATATTAAGTGAGTTATAATTTTTAATCGTAGTTGGATCGTTGCGATTTTTGGATATGTTATACATATATAAGTTGAGTATATGTCTACAAATTTTGAACCGTTAAAATGAACGAATGATTTGTTATAAATTTTAAGAGGTGTTTGATTCTAAAAGTAGGGTTATAATTGATTTTGGTGGAAAATTCTAGAATTGAGTGGGCCCCACTTGTGGTTGGTGAAAAAATGTGCTGAATTTTATTTCAAATGTGGTGGGTGGCAATAGTAGCGAGTAAAGCCATCGGTGGCGAGTCAAGTCCTTGGTGGCTAACATTTTCCTATAAATAGAGGGCTAAGTTAAATTGAAAATCACACGAAACAAAGTTTTCTCTTTCTCTCTCTATATTATTGGCGTATTTTGTGAGTATTTAGATACTTTGAGAGTTCTTTGCTCAAATCTGAGTTTCATTCAAGATCACTTCCGACCTTTCCTTCCAAAATCTTGATTCTTTGAGGTAAGGGATGTTATTATCTTCTCAAATGATATTATTTCTTCAATATCATTATGCTGAAATATTGGTTGGAACTTTTTATCAAATTTGGAACTTTTCCTGTCGGGGTTAATATTCATGAGTTACTATTCACGAGTTAATATTCATGAGTTACTTATTCACGAGTTACTATTCACGAGTACTATTCATGAAAGCGTGAAAATGTTTTTTGTGGAATTTCTATCTTTTGGTATCGAGTTACTATTCACGTATACGGCACTATTCACGATCACGACTATTCACGTTATCACTTATTCATCGAAAAATAAAATTTCTTCTTTTCGTCCAAAATATCTATTCTGGATACTAGCTTTGATTGTATCCATGTTTTGATCATTCTTGAATTTTACACCACTATGATTATTTTGAGGTATTTTTGAACATGGATAAAACAAAGTACGAATCCTTAATCCTTAATCCTTGTCATTTTGTTTCACTGGATTCGTTTCTTTAAAAATATTTTTCATCATCCTCAGTCTTAAATGATGATATTATTGAATATCTTTGGCCTGTAGTGCAAAGATGAATGATTTCTGAAGAATATCTTTGGCACCAGAAAGCAAAGATGAGCAGTGTTTAAATGAACATGACCAATCGATGAATATCTTTGGCTTCAGTGCAAAGATGAATATTTGATTCTAGATGTTTATGGATTGTTGTTACGGGGATAAAAGATAGATGATGAACTTTTAAATTTATACATAGAAGATAGTAGTTTGCATTCTCTACTTAACTCTTCTAATGAATTATTATTCCATTGCGAATATTGATTTAAAATTTGTTGTCTATTGTATTCTATTAAATTTTTCCTGTTGAAGACTAACGATAATTTGTTGTATATTATCTTAGTCATAATATTCTTCTTGAGCTAGTTGAGCTCACCCTTTTCCTTTTTTGTTCCATTCTTCTCGGGGAGGCGAGAATATAAATGCGAGTGCAGTGTCTGGTATGGAATGAAGGTTTTAGAAAGGATTGTTTAGTAGTCCTCACCATTTTGTAAAATAATGTATCAATAAATGTGATGAGGATTTATTTGAGTATAGATATTGTCTAGAAGATAATATTTGTATTCAAACTCACGCTTTTTCTTGTTGTAATAATAAAGTTGTAGTTGTTTACATACCATGTATTGACAACTCGAATAGTGATGTATACCTATTTTGGGGGCGTCACAAAATGAGTCTCCTCTTGAGTTCTTGAAAACTCTTTTCACATTCCTTGGTCCAACCGAATTTTATATCTTTTCGAGTCAGCTGAGTTAATGGAGTAGCGATTCGAGAAAACCCTTCTATGAATATCCGATAATAACCAAATTAAGCGAGAAAGCTACGTGCTTGATCATCGACTTAGGTTGCTTCCAGCTTTGAATTGCTTCAATCTTTGTCGGGTCAACAGATATTCCATTATTTGATATCACGCGCCCAAGGAATGCAACTTTATCAAGCCAGAACTCGTATTTCTTCAACTTGGCATAAATCTTGTTTTCACGAATCTTTTGGAGTATCAGCCTCAAGTGTTGCTCAAAGTCTTTGCGGGTTTTGGAGTATATGAGGATGTCATTAATAAAGATGACCATAAAGTGATCCAAATTTTCCTTGATGTGACGCCCCAAAATAGGTATACATCACCCATCTTGAGTCTCCAAATACATGGTACAAAATACAAATACAAACTTGATTATACAAACGTCGTGTAATATACGACAAAACATATGCTATCAGTTTTATTACAAATATTGTCATCTAGACAGTATCCACACTCAATGGAGTCCTCATTACATTTTTTATCACACTATTTAACAGAATAGTGAGGACTACTAATGTTATTATCTGGATCGTCACTCGCTTCCCCTGACTAAGTCCCAAATATATTCTCATTTCACGAAGAGAACGGTGAAAGAAAGGGTGAGCTCAACTAGCCCGGTGAAAAATATTATGACTAAGATAATGCAGAATAAATTATCATTAGCCTTCAACAATGTTAAACTAATAAAATATAATAGACATCAAGTTTAACTGCAACGGAATAAGCAATCCATTAGAAGAGTCAAGTAGAGCATAATATCTACTATATTCTATGATTTAAAATGCTTTCATCAATTTTTATCGCTGAGACTCAGCTTAATAAATAAACCACATCATCGAATTATCCCTGCACTACGGGCCAAGGATATTCATTAAATCATCAATGGTCATGACTATACCGAATAATCCATGGTCATAATCATACCAAAAATTGTCCATCAATGCACTACAGGCCACTGAGGACTTTTACCACATCATTAATAACATTACAGGTCATGATTATACCGAATGATCCCTGGTCATAATCATACCAAGTCCATCTATGCACGTAAGCCCAAGATGACTTTCATCACAATATAAGCATGAGGATGATGATAATGATATAAGCATTAATCAAACAAAAATAATGATAAATATTAAAGACTTTAAATTTATCCAAATATTATCAATCACTTAATAAATTTATAATCTAATATTATTAATATTATAACAATATTTTAATCACTTCTTAAACTTATAAACAATTTATTTCAATTGTTTACACTTTACCAAATAATGCATTTAATCATTCAAAAATGCCATACTCATAAGATTTCATCACCAATGATCAAATCCCTCATTAAAAATCTGCATATACCTTATATAGGATTTCCAAGCCATAAACTCCTATTTACCAATTTTTTAACTTCACATAACATATTTAATTCATATATTCGTAACTAAACCATTTTCATGAAAAATAAAAAATCAGTCCCAAAAATTATTCATTTCTGGGATTTAGCAGAATATAGTCTCATATTGAACATATATTTTTCTTAGAATTTTTAAAATTCATTTACTATTTTTCATATGGCCAAAACTCCTGAATATTTAAACATTTATCATAAATTGTACTTTTGTCCAAATATTCCAAAATTTACAGTGTATACTCCTGTTATATACATGTTCTCCCAATAAAAATTTCACCAATTTTGGAGTTAACCACAAAGAGTTATAAGGGTTTACTTTTAAAATAGTCTTTTCCCATAAAATCCATAACTCTTAATCTATACATCCACAAATCGCCATTTTTGGGCATAATCTAGAAAACTCATCAAATTATCATTTCAAAATTTTCCAGAATTTTTGAGGGTCGGAAAAATTACGAAACTGCCCCTGGCAGAAATTCCTTTTGAATGAAAATACTATTCATAGGAATATAAAGGATCATTCTCCATGCATGCGATAATCCATATAGACAGGTTATTCCAATAGAATAATAAAGAATGGAATAACAGAAGAATTCACCATGCATGCGATAGACCGCACAGACAGGTTATTCTCAACAGAATAATAAAGAATGGAACCAGGTTATGCGTAAATCGCACAGATAGAATATTCCAATAAAATAATAAAGAATGAACACGCGACATACTTGGTGGTAAAACGAGTCTATAGGCCACAGTTCCTACTCGATCGAGGATTTCAAATGGGCCAATTAAATCGAGGGTTGATATTTCCTCTCTTCAGCAACTCTTGCTTTTAAAATAACGCCCTCTTGAACCTTCTTCTTCGTATTCATCAGCTTTGGGTTTGTAGCTTTAGCAACTTTAACATTATCGACTAAAGTTGGTTCTAATCATATATTCGTTATCTTCACGTAGGTTCGTATATTCGTACTCGTAAACGCATACGATCTTCTACTCAACGTGTCAGCTACCACATTCGTTTTTCCACGATGGTATTGAATGGTGTTATCATAATCTTCAACAGCTCGAGCCAACGTCTTTGGCGCATTATACATTCGTTTTGGTTGAAGAAATATTTAAGGGTTTTAGAAATGGGTTTTGTACTGGGGTCAATAAAAAATTTGATTTCACGCTCTAGGGTTAGGCTAAGAAGTCTTCAAGAATACATTAGGAAATTTATTAATGATAGAAATATCATTTAAAAACTGTGACTCTCATCCAAGACTTGGATAACACATGAAATGAAGGTTTCTCATAACGAAGTTTTAATCGATAAGTCAAAGTCTAACTTCTCTAGAGTTAAATTTAAACGTTGAGCACAAGCAAGAGAGATAAAATAATGGATAGAACCAGTATCTAATAATGTATAGACTTCACAAGAATTTATAATTAACTAACCCGTGCTAACTTCGTTCGGGTTACTCGCTTTTTGAGAAGTCACGAAAAATGCTCTCCCTGAAACCACTGACTTTGTTTTCTCTGTATCCGCCTTTGGTGCCACCGTCCCAGCTGGACTTAACTTTAGTGCACGACAGAATTAGGGCTAGGTGACCTTCTTTTCCATAATTGTAACATATTTTGGACTGCATCACGCAATTTGGACTGATATGTCCCTCCCCTCGGCATTTAAAACATATGACCGGCGGTCGTTCTCCTTCTTTTGAAATGGGTGCTGGTGCTGCTGTTTTTCCATCATTATTGAACCTTCTCTTCTTGAAATTTCCACTTCTATTATCTTGGCCATGATTACCACTGAAGTGGTTACCATTCCTGGCATGATAATTTCTCCCACGATGGTTATCATTATTTCGATGGCCGTTGCCACCGGTATGATTATTATCGTGTTTTTGGTTGTTGCCTTTTGGTTGTGATGACTCATTATCGCGCTCCAATAACTGAGCCCTATTCACAACATCTGAATATAAACAAAGTTTGTGAGAAATGAGGTATTGACGTATATCGGGTTTCAAACCTCTTAGAAACATTCGCGTCATTCGCTCCTCATTATCGACCAAATGGGATGCAAACCGGGATAACTCCGCAAATTTAGCCTCGCATTGTGACACGGTCATATTATTTTGCTCCAACTTAATGAACTCCACCTCCTTCATGTGACGAATACTTTCGAGAAAGTACTTGTCGTTGAACAGCTCTTGGAACTTCTCCCAAGACATCTTGAGTCGTCCAGTCAGTACGCTTTTACAAATTCCCACCAGTAATCTACCTCTTCACGCAACATAAAGGTGGCAAAGGAAACCTTTTGCTCCTCGGAGCATCCCAAGACATCAAATATCTTGGTGATCTGCTTTAACCACGTCTCCGCCTTAAGTGGTTCTGACTTTTCCAAAAACTCCGGTGGTCCCAGCTGTGAGACCCCAAATTTTATGAATAAAAATTTAAATTTCTCAAAATATTTTTTTTCAAATTATGGTGTGGATTTGATATAATGTTATAGTTGTGGTTAATATTTATAAATTTTGCAAAGTATGCAAGTTGTTATATAATATTCGATTGGTCGGGGAATATTCATTTTAACAGGGAATGATGGCACAATCATTGGTGGACCCCACAGCAGAATTATTGTCGGATTGAGAAAACGATAAAAATATTTTTATAAAAATAACGGCGGAAGTTTTACAGTTAAAACTACTAAACTACTCTAAGTAAAAGAAATACAATGTCTGGCGTGGTTGCATAGTAGCACACGGTATTGATTATTGATGCTTACGTGAGAAGTCACTCAGTTTTGTTCAATTGTTGCTACATTAATTGTTGCATAGTATCTCACGTTATTTGATTCAATTATTGTCGATATTTTATATATTATTAAATCAATAATTGAGATAATAAAGTTATTAGTATTATTATTTGTAATATTAACGATGTCTAAAAGTTATGCCAAGGAGAGGTTTGGTCACCTAATTGCGCGCCAATAGGGAGAAATCCTTATTGGAAAGCCCCCTCTTTCATGGGAACGACTTCGTCCGATTAATATTGTGAATTATAATAATGATGATAAATGTTGTTAAATATATTGAGGTGTCTTTTTACGAAGTCACGAAGTTTATATATATATATATATATATAATTTATATATTATATTAAATTTTGTTTTATTATTTAATGTAATAAAATGTAAAAGCTTTTATATAAAAAAGTAATACTTTTATAAAGTTATTTGTATTATTAAACAATAATTAGAATATATTATATTTTATTATGCATAGTGTTTTTGCATAGTACTGCGTAGTGTTTTGCAGATAGTAAAATCTTTTTATATAAAATAGAATACTTTTATAAAGTTATTTGTTTATTAGACTATAAATAGAATATATTATATGTTATTTAAAAGATTTTGTTTTATTAGAATATTTTATTAATATTGCATAGTAAATCTATATGGACCATCCGCTTAAAAGTAAATCAATTTGGACCGCTCATGAATTAGTTACTATCCATCCATTCTCCTATAAATAAAAGTTCATTCCTTCATTATTTTACTTAATTCAATTTGAAACTCTGAGAGAGAGAAACTATAGAGAGAAGAAGAAAAAGTATTCTCGCTACTTCACTACTCCTATATCCAGCTTTCTTTTTATGGTAAGGGTATTATTTCTTTTCAGATTCATGAAGAGAAATTGCATTGTTATTCCATTCTTTATTATTCTCATTGGAATATCCTCGCTTGGTGCTTAATTTTGCCCGACTGAGTTCCGTTATTTAGTATTCTGTTGGAATAACTTTATCTGCTGCTGATCTATCGCGTGCCCGGTGATTTCTTTTGTTATTCCATTCTTTATTATACTCAGTTGGTTTAAGTTTTAACTTTTATACTCCATGAAATTAGTGGAATATCCTTGATATTTGCACTTCATCCAGTATCTTTTCATGGAAATATTCTTCTGAGTATTCTTGAATTTTACTCTACAAAGCAGTATTATGTTGACAATTTGGACGTTATTGGTTCCTGAATAAATTAATTCTTGAACTTGTTTTATTGGATTCTTATATCATTGTCATCATCCTCATTCTTATATTATGTTGAAAGTCATCTGTGGCCTGTTGTGCATAGATGGACTTGGTATGATTATGACCAGGGATTATTCGGTATAATCATGACCGTAATGTTACAAATGATGTGGTAAAAGTCCTCATTGGCCCGTAGTGCATTGATGGATGAGTTGTTGGCATAATCGTGACCATTGATGAATACACGAATATCATTGGCCCGTGAGTGCATGGATAATTTGTGGTTGTGATACTAATGAATATCCTCGTCAGTAGTGCGGGGATGATGTGGATTATTTATTAAAATTTGAGTCCCAAATATAAAAGTGATGAAAACCTTTTAAATCATAAAAGATAGTAGATTTTATTCTCTACTCACTCTTTTAATGGATTGCTTGTTCACCAGTAGTTAAACTTGATGTTTGTTATATTGTATCGCTTTAATCTTTGTAAAGGCTAACGATAATTTATTCTCGTGATTATCTTAGTCATAATATTTCTTCTTGGGCTAGTTGAGCTCACTCTTTCTTTCACTTTGTTCTCTTCAAGAAATGAGAACGTAGCCGGGACTAGTCGTGGGGAGCGAGATAGCGGTCCCAACAATGTTGCTTCACCCACCTCATCCCAACATATTGGAGAGCGACACTTTCGTCCATATAATGCTTCAAATGGAGCCACACTATACTTGTCGATAACCTGTTGTTGTAGGAGAATTCCACCAATGGTAAATACTTATCCCAACCGCCTCAAGTCTAGGACACGTAGTCTTAATAGATCTTCAAGAGTTTGAATAGTCCTCTCGATTGTCCATCCATTTGAGGATGGTATCTTTGAACTAAATCGCAAATCCGTGCTCCATAGCTTTTTGCAAGCTAACCCAAAATCTTGAAGTGAATCTTGGGTCACGATCCAAACTATGGATACAGGCATGCCATGCAACCTCACAATCTCATTCACGTGACATACTAGCAAGAAGTTCAAGGAATAAGTCTCCGTATCGGCAAGAAATGAGCGAGACTTGGTTAATCTATCAACAATAACCCAAATAGCATTGATGCCTTGAGAAACCGTAGGAAGACCCGTAATCTAAATCCATGGTAATGTGTTCCCACTTCCATTTCGAATCTCAAGTGGTTTCAACGAACCTTTAGGTACTAGATGCTCCGCCTTTACACGCTTGACAAGTTAAACACATCGAGATAAACTTTGCAATCTCTCTCTTCATATTGTTCCACCAAAATGTATGTCAAAGATCACGATACATTTTAGTACTTCCGTGGATGGATTGCAAATGGTGTATTGTGTGCCTCCATCATAATCTTGTACTTTTAAATCGAGTCGTTAGGAACACAAAGTCTAGAGTGGACTCAAGTATTCCTTCTTCATCAATTCTCGCTTTGAATAGCTCCTTCTTGTACTTTCTTCTTCATACGCATCGGCTCAAGTCGGTGGCTTGAGCAACCTTAACTTTTTCTATTAAAGTTGGCTCTGTCGTATACTTGACATCATCGCACTCGTTCCTGCATATGATCTTCTACTCAACGCGTCGCCTACCACGCTCTTTTCCGTGATGGTATTGAATAGTGTGGTCGTAATCTTTCAACAACTCAAGCCAACGTCGTTCTTGCATGTTGAGTTCCTTTTGCGTGAAGAAATATTTGAGGCTTTTATGGTGCAATATATCTCCACTTTCTCCCCATATAGATAGTGCTCCCATATCTTTAAGCGGAAACGATCGGGCCGCTAACTCTAGATCATGAGTAGGATAATTCCTCTCATATTCTTTAAGTTGTCATGAGGCATAGGCTATGACTTTCCCACGTTGCATGAGAACACATCCTAACCCTTTGCGCGAAGCATCATTTGAGATAACAAATCCATCCGTACCGGATGGTATTGTTAGAAACAGTCTTAAAATGAGTCTCCTCTTGAGCTCTTGGAAACTCTTCCGCATTCTTCGCTCCAAACGAATTTTGTATCCTTCCGAGTTAAATTTGGGTTAATGGAGTAGCGATTTGAGAAAACCTTTCCACGAATCTCCGATAATAATCACTAAGCCCAAAAAGCTACGTGACTTTAGTCACCGACTTGATTTTGTTCCCAACTTTGTATTGCTTCAATCTTCACCGGATCAACAGATACTCCATGTTTCGACACCACGTGCCCAAGGAATGCTACTTCCTCAAGCCGAACTCGCATTTCTTCAATTTGGCATATTGTTTATTTTCACGAAGCCTTTGGAGTACCATCTTCAAATGGTGCTCATGATCTTCACGACTTTGGAATATATGAGGATGTCATCAATAAAAACAACAACGAATCCATCCAAATATTTCTTGAATACTCGGTTCATCATATCCATGAAAGTCAGAGGAGCATTAGTCATCCAAAGACATGACTAAGAATTCATAATGCCCGCATCGAGTTTCTAAAGGCGCTCTTAGAATATCCTCGCCTAATCTTCAAATTTGATGATATCCGAATCGAAGATCGATCTTTGAAAAAATTGTGCCCTTTGAAATCGGTCAAACAAGTCATCAATACGAGGTAGAGGATACCTATTCTTGATGGAGACATGGTTCAATTCCCGATAGTCAATACAAAAAAGTCGCATACTCTCGCCTTTTCTTCTTTACTTAATAAAACAGAACACCCCAAGGAGATGTACTTAGACGAAATGAAACCGGATGTCAATAACTCCACAGAGTTGGACCTTTAACTCCTAAAGTTCAATAGGAGCCATTCGATATGGGGTTTTAGAAATGGGCTTTATACCGTGTTCAAGATCAATAAAGAATTCAACTTCACGTTACGGGGTAGACCGGAAGTTCTTCAGAAATACTTCAGAAAGTCAATAACAACAGGAATATTATTCAAATTCGACGTGTCTTTATTCAAATCCATAACATGGGCTAAGAAAGCTTGACATCCGCTTTTCAATAAACGAATAGCTTTATGATTAGATATGACGATGATTGATTTTAATGGTTTAGTTGCTTGAATTAAGTATAACAGATGGTTAGGAATATGAAAACTAACGACCTTTACGAAAACAATCAATTTTGGCATGATGAGTAGTTAACCAATCAATCCCTAAAATCACATCAAAAGCAAGTATCTTTAAAGAGATAAGGTCAATGGTAAGGTGATGGTGCCAACTTGAATCAAACAAGATTTATAAACAATGGATGTGATGAAAGTTTCTCCTAACGGAGTTTCCACAGATAGGTCAAAGTCTAATTTCTCCGGAGTCAAATTTAAACGTTGAGCACAAGTAGGAGAGATAAATGAATGGGTAGCACCGGTATCTAGTAAAAAGTATAAACTTCACAAGAATTTATGATTAGCTTACCCGTGATCACCTCATTTGGGTTCCTCGATTTTGACCAAATATAACAAACGCTTCTTCCAGAACCACCGACTTTGATTTTTTCTGGGACAATCTTTTGAGTCACCGTCCCCATTGAACTAGGTTTTCGCTACCATACAATCCCGAGCGATATGTCCTTCTTTTCCACAATTATAGCATACCTTGAACTGTTGTGGACGCTTTGGTGATATGTCCCTCTTTCTCGATGAGCAAGATATACGAATGGGTGGTCGTTCTCCTCCCTTAGAACCAGATTCTTTTTAAACCTGCTCTTCACATGGTCGTTGTTAAATCTCCTCTTTTAAAATCTCCTCCTGACTCGCTTCATCTATTTTCATGGCCATGATTACCACCAGAGTGGTTACCATTTTTTTCGGTCTGTTTCTTTCTCCGCTGGTTTTCATTATTCTGTTGACTTATGGTCCCTCGGTTGAACAAACTCATTATCTCGCTCTAACAATTGAGCCTCATTAACAACATCCGAATAGAGAGAAAATTTATGAGAAATGAGATATTGTCGTATCTGGGTTTCAAACCTCTCGAAACATCCGCGTCATCGCTCCTCATTCTCCACCAAATGAGGTGCAAACTCGATAACTCTGCAAACTTTGCCTCGTCTTGAGACACCGCCATGTTGTTTTGTTCTAATCGATGAACTCCACTTCCTTCATACGACGAACACTTTCGTGAAAGTATTTGTCATTAAATAGTTTCAAACGTCTCCCAAGACATGCTTTGAAGTGCGGCCGGATGGGAACGCTTCACGCACTCCCACCAAGAATCGCCTCGCCACGGAACATAAAAGGTGGCGAATGGAACCTTCTATTCCTCCGTGCATCCCAAGACATCGAATATCTTGGTAATTTGCTTGACCCATGTTTCGCCATGATCGGATCCGCTTTCCCTTAAATTCGTGGTCCCAACTCTTTGAATCGCTTGGTTTGTGACAACCGTGAATTGCTATCATTTCTCTCAGATTTTGAACACGAGTCTCCTCGTCGATTTTGCATAAATCGCAAAAAGCTTCTAAACATCCTTCGTTCATCATATGCTCAGTTGGTGTTGTTCACAGGAGGAACATTACCACTGCTGTTGCATGCGTTCTCCTCGTTGTTGAGTACAGGCGTCTCTACTGGTCTCATTTCCATTGTTAATATTCTCGATCGACATTCTCAAATCATGTCATAAAACAAGGGTTAATTAAGGAAATCAATATATCACATAATATCCTTATATACTTGACCAACTAATAAATAAGCTTAGGTAGGACACACTAGCAAAGGATTTACTCTCTCTCTCCCTCCTAGTTTCTATTCCCCGATCTCCACCAGAGATCATATCCTAAACTCGATACCAACCATGTGGCGCCCCAAAATAGGTATACATCACCCATTCGAGTTGTCAATACATGATACGAAATAACTACAACTTTATTATTACAACAAGAAAATTGTGAGTTTGAATACAAATATTATCTTCTAGACAATATCTATACTCAAATAAATCCTCATCACATTTATTGATACATTATTTTACAAAATGGTGAGGACTACTTAACAACTCTCTCTAGAACCTTCATTCCATACCCCCCACTCATACTCGCTATATTCTCGCCTCCAGAGAAGAAAAAATGGAACAAAAGGAAAAGGGTGAGCTCAACTAGCCCAAGAAAAATATTATGACTAAGATAATATACAACAAATTATCATTAGTCTTCAACAGGAAAATCTAATAGAATACAATAGACAACAAGTTTTAAATCAATATTCTCATGAAATAATAATTCATTAGAAGAGTTAAGTAGAGAATGCAAACTACTATCTTCTATGTATGAATTTAAAAGTTTATCGCTCTATCTTTTATCCCCTCGTAACATCAATTAATATATATCCGAATCAAATATTCATCTTTTTGCACTACAAAGCCAAAGATATTCATCACCGTCATGTTCATCTAAACACTGCTCATCTTTGCACTACGGGCCAAAGATATTCATCGAAAATCATTCATCTTTTCACTACAGCCAAAGATATTCAATAATATCATCATTTAAGACCGAGGATGATGAAAATATTTTTAAAGAAACGAATCCGGTGAAACAAAATGACAAGGATTAAGGATTAAGGATTAAGGATTCAGTACTTGTTTTTATCCAGGTCCAAAAATACCTCAAAATAATCATAGTGGTGTAAAATTCAAGAATGATCAAAACATGGATACAATCAAAGCTAGTATCCAGAATAGATATTTTAGACGAAAAGAAGAAATTTCATTTTTCGGTGAATAGTGTCGTATTCGTGAATAGTGCCGTATACGTGAATAGTAACTCCGACACCAAAAGTTCCAAATTTGATAAAAACTTCAAATCAATATTTCAGCATAATGATATTGAAGAAATAATATCATTACAAAAAAAAATATCCCTTACCTCACAAAGACAAAGATTTATAGTTGAAACACCTTGATATAGGCTATGACTTGAACTTGCATCAGATAGCAATACTCAAAATACTCACAAGAATACGCCGATAATATATAGAGAGAAAACTTCAGCTTTACGGTGTGATTTTTAATTCTAACCTAAGCACCCTATTTATAGGAAAATGCTTAGAACACCAAAGCAGAAAATTTAATATAATAATATATTTATAAAAATTTGTCTACGCCAACCTTTGAGAATCTGAAATCAACAACCTAACACATGTAAAATGAGGCTCACACATCTAAAAAACGTTTTTCTTTTATAAAATAATTAAAACTTCCAAAAATCAATTATTTCGGAGCTTCGGAACTTCAATAATTCATAATAAATAGCTCTTTTATCAAAAAATTCGAAACTCGCGACTTTCCATAGGAAATTCCATTATCTACAACTTTGCAGAAGGAAGTTTTTCCAAATTCCAAACAAAAATTAACCAAATCCACAAACCGGCAATTTTACTGGTATAATCAAATTTCACCAATAAATGGGGTCCACCACATGTTTAACATGTTTTAAATATTTATTGCAACAAAAATACTCTTCCTCCTCGTATACTCATATATCCCACATTCGTTGTAAAAATATCACCATTATTATATTATTAAAATATAATAATATATTTAAATAAATTATTTTATCGAAAAAGATAAAATTTCAATTTTCAACAATTGTCACATTAAAATTTTCTCCATCTATATCCACATAAAATCAATATTTTCCTCATTATATGAATCAATAATTAATTATTCACAAATAATATTACGTAATCACAATATCGACAACCAGCGCGCTCCTCGTGAAAGAGGGCTTTCCAATAAGGATCTCTCTTCATCAAGCACAATTAGGTGACCAAACCTCTCCTTAGACGTAACTTTCTAGACATTGCCAATAATGTTATCCAATAATATTATTCGGATAATATGAATTATTGCTCTGATAATGGAAAATACTTTGTGTAATGACAATTATCAAAACAACATCAATATAAAATATCAACGCATCAATTATTAAATCAATAAAATAATCGAATAATAATTCATCGTAACCATTATTGAGTAGTGCCTTCTTACGTAAGAATCAATAATTGGTGCAATACCGTGTGTGCTACTTGTGTTTTAACCAATTTAGTATTTTAATAGTATTAACGGTAAAAACTACGCCGTTATTTTTAAACAACTTATATTTGTCGTTTTCTTCATCCAATCACTTTCCGTTATGGGGCCCACAAAAGAATATTCCCCGACAGCAAGAATATTCCACGACCAAACGAATATTCCCCGACAACAATGAATATTTTATAACCACTTGTTTATTTTGAAATATTTGCATATTTTACCCATAACTATCCACATTAGTCAAATCAACCCTTACTATTTCAAAATAATAAATAGAGGAAAATAAATTTCATTTATTAATAATTTGGGGTCTTACAATTGTAATCATCCTCATGCTTATATTATGTTGAAAGACATCTGTGGCCTGTTGTGCATAGATGGACTTGGTATGATTATGACCAGGGATTATTCGGTATAATCATGACCGTAATGTTATAAATGATGTGGTAAAAGTCCTCATTGGCCCGTAGTGCATTGATGGACAGTTGTTGGCATGATCATGACCATTGATAAATACACGAATATCCTTGGCCCGTAGTGCATGGATAATTTGTGGTTGTGATACTAATGAATATCCTTGGTCGTGGTGCAGGGATGATGTGGATTATTTATTAAAATTGAGTCCCAAATGATAAAAATGATGAAAAACCTTTTAAATCATAAAAGATAGTAGATTTTATTCTCTATTTGACTCTTGTAATGGATTGCTTGTTCCGCTGTAGTTAAACTTGATGTTTGTTATATTGTATCGCTTTAATCATCATAAAGGCTAACGATAATTTATTCTGCATTATCTTAGTCATAATATTTCTTCTTTGAGGCTAGGTGAGCTCACCCTTTCTTTCACTGCTTTCTCTTGAAAATGAAAACGTGGCAATGGACTAGTCGGGGAACGGAGTAACGATCCAAATGATAGCATTAGTAGTCCTCACTATTTTGTTAAATAGTGTGACAATAAATGTAATGAGGACTCCATTGAGTGTGGATATTGTCTAGATGACAATATTCTTTTTAAAACTCTCAATTTATGTTTTGTCGTATTTTATACAACAGCTGTATAACTAGTTTGTATTTGTATTCTATACCATGTATACCTATTTTGAGGGCGTCACACTAGCTCCTTGAACTGCTTAGCGGTGACCGACCGTGGGTTGCAATTCTTTCCACCTATATTTTGGATAGGAGTCTCTCTTACCTGTTGTTGCATGAATTGCATAAAGCCTCTGAACCTCCCATCGTTCATCATTTGATCGGTGTTGTTATTTACCTGAGAATTATTGTCTTCCTGTTGCACATTATCTTGGGTATTGATCATTGGTGACTCAACGGTCTCATGTGCTTCATTACTGATCTCAACATTTTCAGATGCCATTTTCAAACACTGTCACAAAACAAGGGTTAATTGACATATCACATATTATCACTATACTCTGACTGACCAATTAAATACCAAATAAACTTAGGTAGGTAATACTAGTGAAGGAATTTCCCGTCTCTCCCCTCCTAGTTCTTTTTTTCTCACATCTTAGCCAGGGATCATATCCCCAAGCTTTGATACCAACTGTGACGCCCCCAAAACAGGTATACATCACCCATCTTGAATTGCCAAATATATGGTACAAAATACAAATATAAACTTAATTATACAAACGTCGTGTAATATACGACAAAACATATGCTATGAGTTTTAATACAAATATTTTCATCTAGACAATATCCACACGCAATGGAGTCCTCATTATATTTATTACCACACTATTTAATAGAATAGTGAGGACTACTAATGCTATCATCTGGACCATCACTCCGTTCTCCGACTCGTCACAGCTATATTCTCATTTCCTGAAGAGAACAGTGAAAGAAAGGGTGAGCTCAACTAGCCCAGTGAGAAATATTATGACTAAGATAATGCAAAATAAATTATCATTAGCCTTCAACAATGTTAAACTGGATTTCAACCCGCCCTACCGTGGTTACATAGTAGCACACGGTATTGATTATTGATGCTTACGTGAGAAGTCACTCAGTTATATTCAATTATTGCTACAGTAATTGATGCATCATATCTCTCATATTATTGATTCAATTATTGTCACAAGATCATCCATATAATATGTTATATTATTAAATCAATAATTGAGGCCACGGCAAAGTTATTCATATTATTATTTGCAATATTGACAATGTCTAGAAGTTACATCGAGGAGAGGTTTGGTCACCTAATTGTGCGCCATAAAGAGAAATCCTTATCGGAAAGCCCCTTTTCACGAGAACGACACAGTTGTTAAATATTGTGAGTTATAATATTAATGATGAATAAGTTTGTGTTGATTAAAGATGAAATTGATAGTTTCATTGTGTGGGAATTATTAGTGTTAGTGGAAATTGACATTTATTTCAATAATAATTGATGTCTGGAGGTTATATTGACCAATCGGGTAATTCACCGGATAAATGAGCAATTAATTGCTATTAATTCACATGCTTATAACTATGTGTTCACATGTGTGTACTATTGATTCACATGATTTACTATTAGGGGATTGGTGCAAGATTAGTAATACTTGCATGACTAAATTAAAAATGAAGGTATAGATGAAAGTACTATACTATAATTAATTTTTCACATGTTTAGAACTATTGAGTCACATGATTTACTATTGATTCACATGATTTACTATTAGGGGAGGTGGTGCAAGTTTGATAATACTTGCATGACTAAATTAAAAATGAAAGAAAAGAGGAAGGTATTATACTGTAATATTTCGAGCCCCAAAACGTGCAATTATCGAAACTATATTTTCCTTTAAATAGAAGCTCATTCCATCATTATTTTTCACTAATTCACTAAAGCTATAGAGCAATTATTATAGAGAGAAATTATAGAGAGAATGAAGAAGAGAAGTCTGCTACCTCACTTATTCCAAAGATCCGCTTTTCTTCAGGTAAGGGGTATTATTCTTTCATATTCATGAAGAGAGTTATTTTCATTCAATACTGTAAGAGTTGTTATTCCATTCTTTATTATTATGTTGGAATAACTTTTATCTGTCTGCAATCTGCATACATGGTGAAATTCTTCTTCATTATTCCATTCTTTATTATTCATTGGAATAACCTTTCTGCATGCGATCTATCGCATGCACGGTGAATTCTGTTGTTATTCCATTCTTTATTATTACATTTGGAATAACTTTTATGCATGTGGTCTATCGCATGCCCGGTGAATTCTGTTGTTATTCCATTCTTTATTATTACATTAGAATAACCTCATGCATGCATGATTATCTATCGTGCACAGTGAATTTCATTGTTATTCCATTCATTATTATTACATTGGAATATCCTCTGTGTTTTTATTATTACTGGTTCCGTTCTTTATTATTACATTGGAATATCACATGCATCACATTACGCATGACCTGGTTCCATTCTTTATTATTCTGTTAGAATAACCTGTCTGTGTGGTCTATCGCATGCCTGGTGAATTCTTATGTTATTCCATTCTTTATTATTCTGTTAAAATAACCTGTCTATGTGAATTACCGCATGCATGGTGAATGATCTTTCATATTCATTCCTTATTAAATTGTGAAAATGATCTGTCTACGTGGATTACCGCATGGCGGGCAAAAATCCATTTACGATTTCATATATTCTATTATACTCAGTTGGTTAAAGTTTTGGCTTCTATACTCTATGAAATTAGTGAAATATCCTTGATATTTGTGCTTCATCCAGTATCTTTTCATGGAAATATTCTTCTGAGCATTCTTGAATTTTACTCCACAAAAAATTATCATGTTGACAATTTGGACGTTATTGATTGCTGGATAAATTAAATTATAAATCTTTAAAATTTATCCTTGAACTTGTTTTATTGAATTATTATGTCATTGTCATCACCATCATGCTTATATTGTGATTAAAGTCATCTTTGGCTTACGTGCATAGATGGACTTGGTATGATTATGACCAGGGATTATTTCGTATAATCATGACCGTAATGTGACGAATGATGTGGTAAAAGTTTTCATTGGCATGTAGTTCATTGATGGACAGTTGTTGGTATGATTATGACTAGGGATTATTCGGTATAATCATGACCATTGATGATTACATGAATATCCTTGGCCGTGGTAGTGCGAGGATGATTTGATTTTATTTTATTGTTTGAGTCTCGTGATAAAGTTGATGAAAAACTTTTTAAATCATAGAAGATAGTAGATTTTATGCTCTTCTTTACTCTTCTAATGGATTGCTTATTCCGCTACAATTGTTGATCTAAAACTTGTTGTCTATTGTATTCTATCAGTTGTTATACTGTTGAAGGCTAAGGATAATTTATTCTGCATTATCTTAGTCATAATATTTCTTACTGGGCTAGTTGAGCTCACCCTTTCTTTCACTGTTCTCTTCAGGAAATGAGAACGTAGCCGGGTAGTCGGGGAACGGAGTGACGGTATAGATGATAGCATTAGTAGTCCTCACTATTCTGTTAAATAGTGTGACAATAAATGTAATGAGGACTCCATTGAGTGTGGATATTGTCTAGATGACAATATTCTTATTAAAACTCTTAGATTATGTTTTATCGTATTTTACACTACTATTGTATAATTAAGTTGTATTTGAATTTTGTACCATGTATTTGGCGACTCAAGATGGGTGATGTATACCTGTTTTGGATGCCGGTCACAGTTGGTATCAAAGCTTAGGGATATGATCCCTGACTGAGATGTGAGACAAGAACTAGGAGGGGAGAGACGAGGAATTCCTTCGCTAGTATGACCTATCTAAGTTTATTTGGTATTTAATTGGTCGGTCAGAGTATAGGGATAATATGTGATTTGTCAATTAACTCTTATTTTGAAACTATATTCTAGAATGATATCTGAAATAAAGGAGATGAGAAATGGGAAAATCATGATAGAGAGGAAATAACCGGGAAGGTACAATCCGAAGAGAAAGCAAGGTATTCTCATCTCTTCGAACTACCAGGTATGTAAATTTCGAGGGCGAAATTTCATAAGGAAGGGAGATTGTGAGACCCCGAATTTTATGAAATGAAAGTATTCAATTTTCTTATAATTATTCTATTTAGTAAATGGTTAAATTGATAAAAGATTAAAGTTAAGGGTGATATTTGAAATTTTTTCAAAGTAAGCAAGTTGTCATAAAATAATCGGTGATAAAAAATACGATGTCTACGCGTGGTTGCATAAGACTTACACATATTGATTATTGATGCTTACGTGAGAAGTCACTCAGTTATACTCAATTATTACTACTGATGAATTGATGCATCATATCTCTCATATTATTGATTCAATTATTGTCACAAAGATCATCCATATAATATGTTATATTATTAAATCAATAATTGAGACTAAAAGTTATTCATATTATTATTTGAAATATTGACAATGTCTAGAAGTTCATCGAGGAGAGGTTTGGTCACCTAATTGCGCGCTATAATAAAGAAAATCCTTATCGGAAAGCCCCTCTTCCACGGGAACGACACAGTTGTTAAATATTGTGAGTTATAATATTAATGATGAATAAGTTCGTGTTGATTAAAGATGAAATTGATAGTTCCATTGTGTGAGAATTATTAGTGTTAGTGGAAATCAACATTTATTTCGATAATAATTGATGTTTGGGGGTTATATTGACCAATCGGGTAATTCACCGGATAAATGAGCAATTAATTGCTATTAATTCACATGCTTATAACTATGTGTTCACATGTGTGTACTATTGATTCACATGATTTACTATTAGGGGAGTTGGTGCAAGATTGGTAATACTTGCATGACTAAATTAAAAATAAAGGTATAGATGAAGGTACTATACTATAATTAATTTTGTCACATGTTTAGAACTATTGAGTCACATGATTTACTATTGATTCACATGATTTACTATTAGGGGAGGTGGTGCAAGTCTAATAATACTTTCATGTCTAAATTAAAAATGAAGGAAAAGAGGAAGGTGTGACGCCCCCAAAATAGGTATACATCACCTATTCTGAGTCGCCAAATACATGGTACATAATACAAATACAATCTTTAATATACAACAAGAAAGCTGTGAGTTTTAATACAAATATTGTCTTCTAGACAATATCCACTCTCAGAATAAGTCCTCATTACATTTATTATCACACTATTTAACAGAATAGTGAGGACTACTAATATTATCATCTGGATCGTCACTCCGATTCTCCGACTAGTCCCGGCTACGTTCTCATTTCCTGAATAGAACAGTGAAAGAAAGGGTGAGCTCAACTAGCCCAGTAAGAAATATTATGACTAAGATAATGCAAAACAAATTATCATTAGTCCTCAACAGTGTTAAACTGATAAAATATAATAGACATCAAGTTTAACTGCAGCGGAACATGTAATCCATTAAAAGAGTCAAGTAGAGAATAAAATCTACTATCTTTTATGATTTAAAAGATTTTTCATCACTTTTATCACTAGGACTCAGCTTAATAAATAATCCACATCATCCCTACACTACGGCCAAGGATATTCATTAGTATCACGAACACAAATTATCCATGCACTACGGGCCAAGGATATTCGTGTATTCATCAATGGTCATGATCATGCCAACAATTGTCCATCAATGTACTACGGGCCAATAAGGACTTTTACCACATCATTTGTAACATTACGGTCATGATTACACCGAATAATCCATGGTCATAATCATACCAAGTCCATCTATGCACTACAGGCCACAGATGACTTTCAAAAAATATAAACATGAGGATGATGACAATGATATAAGAATTCAATAAAACAAGTTCAAGAATTAATTTATTCAGGAATTAATAACGTCCAAATTGTCAACATGATACTTCTTTGTAGAGTAAAATTCAAGAATGCTCAAAAGAATATTTCCATGAAAAGATACTGGATGAAACGCAAATATCAAGGATATTCCACTAATTTCATGGAGTATAGAAGTCAAAACTTTAACCAACGTAGTATAATAAAGAATGGAATAACAAAATAAATCACCATGCATGCGCTACTTCGCATAGACAGGTTATTCCAACAGAATAATAAGTAATGGAACAAGGTCAGGCGAAATTCGCACTGACAAGATGTTCCAACAGAATAATAAAGAATGGAATAACAACAGAAATCACCATGTATGCGGTGCTTGTGATGATGTGTTATTCCAATGTAATAATAAATAACGGAATCGTGTCAAAGCGTAAAAAGGCACGAGCGGATATTCCAATGTAATAATAAAAGCGGAACCCGGTCCGGCGTATAATGCATGAGCAGTGATATTCCAACAGAATAATAAAGATTTTAACCAGTCCGGCGATAACGCATGCATGTGGATGTTCCAATGTAATAATAACGAATAGAATAACAAATGTAAATCACCAAGTATAGGATGTATCATGTTATACGAAAGTTATTCCAATGTAATAATAAAGAATGGAATAATGTAAGTTCTCTTCATGAATATGAAAAAAAAACCCCTTACCGAAAAAAAAAATCGGATATAGGAATAGTGATGTAGGAGAATACTTTTCTTCTTTCTCTCTATAGTTTCTCTCTCTAGAGTTTCAATGAATTCGTAAAAAATAATGAAGGAATGAGCTTCTATTTATAGAAGAATGGATTGCGTAAGTATTCAATTCATGAACGGTCCAGATTGATTTACTTTTAATCGGATGGCCCATATTTAAAGCAAAATTTTTTAAATAAAATATAATATATATATATATATATATATATAACATTAGTCACGGGTTATGAACCCCGTGAACTTTGCCTGCCAAACCTTCAAATTATTATATATATATATATAACAATAATAATAATAATGATTGAACTCCCACCTTGCCAACTTGCAAACCAATAATACATAATAATTAAAACAATCTTACTCCCTCCCAATTCAACATCCCAGCCAATTTCCATTCAAAAATTCAAATGTGGGCCCCACCATTATATATATATAAAATAAAATTATATAATACATATAATCAAAACATCACCATTACCAAATTTATACACCACCCGTAACTTCATTTCTCCCACCAAAGACTTTGTTACACACGTGGGCCCCACCCCTTAAAATAACTTTTTACCTATTATTTTGAAAAATGGGCAAATGGGGGTCCATAAAATAAGCAAAACTTCATAAAAATCACCTTAATAATTTTAACAACACTTATCATCATTATTATAATTCACAATATTAATCGACCAGATCGTTCCCAGGAAAGAAGGGGCTTTCCAATAAGGATTTTTCCCTATTGGCGCGCAATTAGGTGACTAAACCTCTCTTTGGCAGAACTTCTAGATATCATTAATATTGCAAATAATAATATTAATAACTCTGTCATCTCAATTATTGATTTAATAATATATAAAATATCGACAATAATTGAATCAAATAACATAAGATACTATGCAATAAATACTGAAGCAAAAATTGAACAAAACTGAGTGACTTCTCACGTAAGCATCAATAATCAATACCGTAATATCTTATGCAACCACGCCAGTATTCTCGTACTTTTACTACGTGAGTAGTTCAACAAGATTAACGGTAAAAACTTCCGTCGTTATTTTCATAAAAATATTTTTTGTCGTTTTCTCGATCCGACAATAATTACATTGTGGGGTCCACCAATGATTGCGCCCGTTATATTTAATATTCCTCGCTAAAACGAATATTCTCCCACCAATCGAATATTATAAAACAACTTGCGTACTTTGACAAATTTTTAAATACTACCCACAACTATAACATTATATCAAATTCATTCTATAATATTCAAAACTGATATTTATAGAAAAATCATCTTTATTAAAAAATTGGGGTCTTACAACCTTCCCTTCTTATGAAATTTCGCCCTCGAAATTAGGGTACGTACCTGGTATGTCGAAGAGGTGAGGATATCTTGACTTCATCTCAGATTCTAACTCCCAAGTTATTTCCTCCACATCGTGGTTTCTCCACAAAACTTTGACTTGAGGTATAACCTTGGAGCGTAGAATATGTTCTTTCTTATCCAAGATTTGAACAGGAACCTCCTCATACATTAAATCTTCCGCTATTTCATCCGGTTCTAACTCAATAATGTGGTTCGGGTCTTTCACATATTTACGTAACATGGATATGTGAAAAGCGTTATGAACACGAGACATACTTGGCGGTAAAAGCGAGTCTATAGGCCACGCGCTTCTACTCGATCGAGGATTAAAAATGGGCCAATGAATCGAGGATTGAGCTTTTCTCTCTTTCCAAATCTCGTAACTCCTTTCCATGGAGCAACATGTAACAACACATGATCTCCAATATCGAATTCCACGTCCTTTTGATGAAGATCAGCATAACTCTTTTGTCGATCTTGTGAGGTTTTTATACGTTGTCGGATCGTTTGAATCTTTTCCGTAGTCATACGTACCAACTTCGGACCCAACAACGTTGCTTCACCCACCTCATCTTAGCATACTGGAGAACGACACTTTCTTCCATACAACGCTTCGAATGGAGCCATGCCAATGCTTGCTTGATAACTATTGTTGTAGGAAAACTCCACCAATGGTAAGAACTTGTCCCAACTTCCCTTGAAGTCAAGGACACAGAGTCTTAATAAATCTTCAAGAGTTTGAATAGTCCTCTCTGATTGTCCGTCCGTCTGAGGATGAAATGCCGAACTAAATCGTAAGTCCGTGCCCATAGCTTTCTGTAAACTAACCCAAAATCTTGAAGTAAATCTTGGGTCTCGATCAGAAACTATGGATACTGGCATACCATGCAATCTTATAACCTCGTTTATGTACATACGAGCAAGAAACCTTAAGAAATGAGCAGACTTGGTCAATCTATCAACAATGACCCAAATTGCATCTATGCCTTGAGAAACCTTGGGAAGACCAGTAACGAAATCCATGGTAATGTGCTCCCACTTCCATTCTGGAATTTCAAGTGGTTGCAATGGACCTTTTGGTACCTTATGTTCCGCCTTGACTCGTTGACACGTTAGACACCTTGAGATAAACAGTGTTATCTCTCTCTTCATATTGCCCCACCAAAATGTATGTCGAAGATCATGATACATTTAAGTACTCCCAGGATGGATTACAAACGGTGTGTTGTGCGCCTCCATCGTGATTTTATACTTTAACTCAGGATTGTTAGGAACACAATGTCTGGAGTTGACTCGAAGTATTCCTTCTTCATCGATTCTTGCTTCCGGCATAGCACCTTCTTGTACTTTCTTCCTCATATGCATCAGTTCCAGGTCTGTAGCTTGAGTAGCTTTAACTTTATCGATTAAAGTCGGTTCCACTTGTATATTCTCCATCATCACTTGGGTCCTTGGAGTCTTTATCTCTATCTCCATCCTTTGCAAATCATACGAAATGGGCCTTTGCGTTGACAATATCGCTTTTCGCACGCGTATGATCTTCTACTCAATCGTCGCCTACCACGCTTGCTTTTCCGGAGGGTATTGGATGGTATGATCATAATCTTTCAATAGATTCAAACCAACGTCGTTGTCGCGTGTTGAGTTCCTTTTGAGTGAAGAAATATTTGAGGCTTTTATGGTCCGTAAAGATCTCCACTTTCTCCCATACTACAAGTAATGCCTCTAAATTTTAAGAACGAAGACAACAATGCTAACTCTAGATCATGAGTAGGATAATTCCTCTCATATTCTTTGAGTTGTCGAGAGGCATAAAGCTATGACTTTCACATGTTGCAAGGAACACATCCTAACCCTTTGCACTCAAGCATCACTATAGATGACAAATCCCTCCGAGCCAGATGGTATTGTTAGAACAGGTGCTGAAATGAGTCTTCTCTTGAGTTCTTGAAAACTCTTCTCACATTCCTCGTTCCAACCAAATTTTGTATCTTTCCGAGTCAGCTGAGTTAAGGGAGTAGCAATTGAGAAAACCCTTCTACTGAATCTCCGATAATAACCAAATAAAGCCAAGAAAGCTACGTGATCTTCATCACTAATCTAGGTTGCTCCCAGCTTTGAATAGCTTCAATCTTTGCTGGGTCAACAGATATTCCATGACTTGATACCACGTGCCCAAGGAATGCTACTTCCTTAAGCCAGAACTCACATTTCTTCAACTTTGCATAAAGCTTATATTCACGAAGCTTTTGAAGTATCAGCCTCAAGTGTTGCTCATGATCTTCACGGCTTTTAGAATAAATAAGGATGTCATCAATAAAGACGACCACAAAGTGATCCAAATATTCCTTGAATACTCGGTTCATCATATCCATGAAGGCAGCAGGAGCATTAGTCAATCCAAAACACATGACTAGGAATTCATAATGCCCGTACCGAGTTCTGAAAGCCATCTTTGGAATGTCATCGGTTCTAATCTTCAATTAGTGATATCCAGAACGAAGATCAATCTTTGAAAAGAATTTGGCTCCTTGCAACTAGTCAAACAAGTCATCAATACGTGGCAATGGGTACCCATTTTTGATAGTGACATGATTCAACTCCCGATAATCAATACAAAGTAGCATACTCCCATCTTTCTTCTTCACGAATAGAACAGGAGCACCCCAAGGAGAAGTACTAGGACGAATAAAGCCAATGTCTAACAATTCCTATAGTTGGGTCTTTAACTCCTGAAGTTCAATAGGACCCATTCGATATGGGGCTTTGGAAATGGGTTTTGTACCGGGTTCAAAGTCGATAAAAAATTCAATTTCACGCTCTGGGGGTAGGCCAGAAAGTTCTTCAGGGAATACGTCAGGAAATTCATTAACAATAGAAATATCATTCAAAACTGACGTATTTTTGTTTAGATCCGTGACATGAGCTAAAAAAGCTTGACATCCATTTTTCAATAAACGAATAGCTTTATGGCTTGAGATGACAGTGATTGATTTTAATGGTTTGGTTGCTTGAATTCGCATAATAGGTTGATTAGGAATATGAAAGCTAACAACCTTACGAAAATAATCAATATTTGCATGATGAGTAGTTAACCAATCAATCCCTAGAATTACGTCAAATGCAAGTATTTTCAATGAAATAAGATCGATAGGTAATGTAAGGGTACCGATTTAAACCAAACAAGACTTATAAATAGTGGATGTAATAAAGGTTTCTCCCAACAAAGTTTCGACAGATAAGTCAAAGTCCAATTTCTCCGAAGTCAAATTTAAACGTTGAGCGCAAGTAGGAGAAATAAAGGAATGGGTAGAACCGGTATTAAATAAGGTATATACTTCTCTAGATTTTATGATAAGCTTACCCGTGATGACCTCATTCGGGTTCCTTGCTTTCTGGGAGGTCACGACAAACGCTTTCCCTTACACTACTGGCTTTGACTTTTCTGGGCCGTCCTTTGGTGCCTCCATCCTAGCCGAACTTGTCTTCGGTGAACGACAAAATTGGGCTAGGTGTGACGCCCCCAAAATAGGTATACATCACCAATTCTGAGTCGTCAATAACATGGTACAGAAACAACTACAAATTTATTAATACAACCCATAAACTGTGAGTTTAAATACAAATATTGTCATCTAGACAATATACATACCCAACTAAGTCCTCATTACAATTGTTGATACAATACTTTATAAAAATGGTGAGGACTACTAAAACAACTTCATAGAACCTTCATTCCGTACTCCGACTAGTACTCGCTACATTCTCGCCTCCTGAGAAGAAAAATGGAACAAAAAGGAAAAGGGTGAGCTCAACTAGCTCAGTAAAGAATATTATGACTAAGATAATATAGAACAAATTATCGTTAGTCTTCAACAGGGAAAAATCTGATAGAATACAATAGACAATAATTTTCAGATCAGCAACGTTAATAATAATTCATAGATGAGTTACGTAGAGAATGAAATCTACTATTATCTATTAATTTAAAAGTCCATCGTCAATATTTTATTCCTGTAACATCAATCAATATTCATCTTGAATCAAATTTTCATCTTTGCACTACAGGCCAAAGATATTCATCAATCGGTCAAGTTCATCTCAACACCTGTTCATCTTTGCACTACGGGCCAAAGATATTCATTATAAAATAATTTATCTTTTCACTACAGGCCAAAGATATTCAATAATATCATCATTTAGGACTGAGGATGATGAAAAATATTTTAAAGGAAACGAATCCAGTGAAACAAAAGAATAAATATCAAGGATTCGTATTTCAGCTATTTCATGTCCAAAAATACCTCATAAATAATCATAAAACTTAAAATTCAAGAATGATCAAAATATGGATACAATCAAAGCTAGTATCCATAATAGATATTTTGAACGAAAAGGAAAAAAAAATTCATTTTTCGATGAATAGTGCCGTATTCGTAAATAGTGCTATATACGTGAATAGTAACCCCGACACAAAAAAGTTCCAAATTTGATTAAAAGTTCAGATCAATACTTCGGCATAATGATATTGAAAGAAATAATATCATATATGAAAAAATAACATCCCTTACCTCGAAAAGACGGTACTCCTGACTGGAATACTAGATATAGTGCCGAAGGGAACTTGCACCGTATAGCAACACTCAAGGTATCAAAATACTCACAAGAATACGCTTAATATATCGAGAGAGAAATAGAGAGAAAACTTCAATTTCTGGTGTGATTTTCAATTCTAACCTAAGTACCCTATTTATAGGAAAATGCTTAGAACACCAAAGTAGAAAATTTAATATAATATTAATATATTTATCAAATTTTCCTTAGCCCACCTCTAGACATCTGATTTCAGAACTTTTCACATGTTAATGATGTCCACAAAATACAAAAAAACGTTTTTTATCAAAAAAATAAATAAAACTTCCAAAAATCAATTATTTCGGAACTTCAGAACTTCAATAATTCATAATAAATAGCCCTATTATCAGAAAAATTTGAACCACATGTCCTATCCATAGGAAATTTCATTCTCTACAACTTTGCAGAAGAAAGTTTTTCCAAATTCCAAACAGAAATTGACCAAAATTCACAAACGGGCAATTTTACAGGGTATAATCAAATTTCGGTCAAGAATTGGGGTCTACCGACACACAAAACATGTGTTAATCATTTAATGTAACAAAAATACTCTTCCTCCTCATATACTCATATATCCCACATTTATTGTAAAAATATCACCATTATTATATAATATATTTAAATGAATTATTTTATCAGAAAAAGATAAAATATTAATTTTCAACAATTGTCACATTAAAAATTTTCTCCATCTATATCCACATAAAATCAATATTTTCTCATCATATAAATCAATAATTAATTATTCACAAATAATATTACAGAATCCACAATCATCGATGACCAGTGCAGCTCGAGGAAAAGAGGGGCTTTCCAATAAGGATCTCTCCTCATCGTCAAGATTAGATGACCAAACCTCTCCTTATGCGGAACTTTCTAGATATTGCCAATAATGTTATCTAATAATATTATTCGGATAATATGAATTATTACTCCGATAATAGAAAATATCGTAATGAAATGACAATTATTAAAACAACGGAATATAAAATATCAACGCAAAGAATTATTGAATCAATAAAATAAAATATTTGAATAAAGAATTATCGTAATAATTATTTAGTAGTGCCTTCTTACGTTAGAATCAATAATTGGTGTAATATCGCAAATCTTCTTGTGTTTTAACCAAAGGGTATTCCAACAAGATAATCTGTGAATAACTACATCGTTATCTATAACCAACTTATTCTTGTCGTTTTCTTCATCCAATCGCTTTTTAGTTATGGGGCCCACACAAGGTCAAGGTCGTCGTATTTAATATTCCCAAACAATAAAAATATTCCACGACCAAACGAATATTCCCCGTCAACAATGAATATTTTAAAACCACTTGCTTGTTTGAAATAATTGCGCATTTTACCCATAACTTACCACATTAATCAAATCAACCCTTACTATTTCAAGATAATAAATAGAGAAAATTTAATTTCATTAAATAATAAGTTGGGGTCTTACACTAGGTGACCTTCTCTTCCACAATTATAACAAGCTTTGGACGGCATCGCACAGTTTGGACTGATGTGTCCCTCCCCTCCGCATTTGAAGCATATGATAGGTGGTCGTTCTCCTTCCTTAACAACAGGTGCTGATGTTGACGTCTTTCCATCATTGTTGAATCTTCTCTTCTTGAAATGTCAATTCTTATTGCTTTGGCCATGATTACCACTGAAGTGGTTACCATTTCTGGCATGTTGATTCCCTCCACGCTTATTGTCACTGCTTCGATGACTGTTATCACTGGTATTATCATTTTGTCGTCTGCTCTCTTTTGGTTGGGTTGACTCATTATCGCACTCCAATAACTGAGCCCTATTAACAACATCTGAATACAAACACGGTTTATGAGAGATAAGATATTAACGTATCTCGGGTTTCAAACCTCTTAGAAACATTCGCGTCATTCTCTCTTCATTATCAACCAAATGGGACGCTTAAAAGGGACAAATTTCAAAAACTTGGCTTCATCTTTGCGACACTGGCCATGTTGTTTTGCTCCAGTTTAATGAACTCTACCTCTTTCATGTGACGAATACTTTCGGAAAGTACTTGTCGTTGAATGATTCTTGAAACTTCTCCCAAGACATCTTCAAGGGCGGCAGTTGAGTACGCTTTACGATTCCCATCGTGAATCCGCCTCCGCCTCAATACATGAAGGTGGCAAGGGAACCTTTTGCTCCTGGAGCATCCCAAGACATCAAATATCTTGTTGATCCGCTTTTATCCACGCCTTAGCCTTAAGTGGTTTTGGTTCTCCAAAAACTTCTGTGGTCTCAGACTCCTTGAATCGTTTTGGTGATGATGGTCGTCAAGAGTTGCCAAGAGCCCACCGCATTTTGGACAGAGCCGCCTCTACTTTGATGTTGCATGAATTGCATGAAGCCTCAGAATATTCCATCATTCATCATTTGGTCAGTGTTGTTATTTTCATGAGGATTGCCACCTTTCTGATGCACATAGTCCTACTTTTTTGATTTATGGAGACTCAACGGTCTCCTGTGTTCCATTGATGTTCTCAACATTCTCGGATGCCATTTTCAAATACTGCCACAAAACAAGGGTTAATTAACATATCACATATTATCCATATACTCTGACCGACCAATTAAATACCAAATAAACTTAGGTAGGTCATACTAGCAAAGAAATTCCCCGTCTCTCCCCTCCTAGTTCTTGTCTCACATCTTAGCCAGGGATCATATCCCTAAGCTTTGATACCAACTGTGACGCCCCCAAAATAGGTATACATCACCTATTCTGAGTCACCAAATACATGGTACAGAATACAAATATAATCTTTAATATACAACAAGAAAGTTGTAAGTTTTAATACAAATATTGTCTTCTAGACAATATCCACTCTCAGAATAAGTCCTCATTACATTTATTATCACACAATTTAACAGAATAGTGAGGACTACTAATACTATCATCTGGACCGTCACTCCGTTCCCCGACTAGTCCCGGCTACGTTCTCATTTCCTGAATAGAACAATGAAAGAAAGGGTGAGCTTAACTAGCCCAGTAAGAAATATTATGACTAAGATAATGTAGAACAAATTATCATTAGTCTTCAACAGTGTTAAACTGATAAAATATAATAGACATCAAGTTTAACTGCAGCGGAACATGCAATCCATTAAAAGAGTTAAGTAAAGAATAAAATCTACTATCTTTTATGATTTAAAAGGTTTTTCATCACTTTTATCATTTGGGACTCGACAATAAATAATCCACATCATCCTGCACTTTTACGGCGAGGATATTCATTAGTATCACGACCACAAATTATCCATGCACTACGGGCCAAGGATATTCGTGTATTCATCAATGGTCGTTGATCATGCCAACAACTCGTCCATCTATGCACTACGCCAATGAGGACTTTACCACATCATTTGTAATATTACGGTTATGATTACAATTGAATAATCCTCTCGGTCATAATCATACCAAGTCCATCTATGCACTACAATACCACGATGACTTTCAAATAAATATAAACATGAGGATGATGACAATGATATAAGAATTCAATAAAACAAGTTCAAGAATTAATTTATTCGTGAATTAATAACGTCCAAATTGTCAACATAATACTTCTTTGTAGAGTAAAATTCAAGAATGCTCAAAAGAATATTTCCATGAAAAGATATCTTTGGATGAAACGCAAAATATCAAGTATATTCCACTAATTTCATGGAGTATAGAAGTCAAAACTTTAACCAACCGAGTATAATAAAGAATGGAATAACAAAAGAAATCACCATGCATGTGGTACTTCATTATGAGACAATGCTATTCCAATGAGAATAATAAGTAATGGAACCAAGTCGGTGAAATTTGCACCAAGCATGATGTTCCAACAAAATAATAAAGAATGGAATAACAACGAAATCACCATGAATGCGATATCTTGGCATGTATGTGTTTTCAATGAATAATAAATAACGGAATCGGTCCTGCGTAAAACGCATGCATGTGATATATTCAACAAAATAATAAAGACGGAACTAGGTCCCATATATAACGCATGAGCAGGATATTCCAACGAGAATAATAAAGACTTTAACCGGTCCCATGATAACGCATGAGCATGGATGTTCCAACGAATAATAACGAATAAAATAACAACAAAAATCACCAAGTATAGGGTGATCATGCGTATATACAAAGTTATTCCAATAGAATAATAAAGAATGGAATAACAAATGTTCTCTTCATGAATATGAAAAAAAATAATACCCCTTACTGTAAAAGAAAACTGGATATAGGAATAGTGAAGTAGGAGAATACTTTTCTTCTTTCTCTCAATAGTTTCTCTCTCTAGAGTTTCAGTGAATTCGTAAGAAATAATGAAGGAATGAGCTTCTATTTATAGAAGAATGGACTGCATAGTAACTAATTCATGAACGGTCCAGATTGATTTACTTTTAATCAGACGGCCCATATTTAAAGCAAAATCTTTTAAATAAAATATATTATATTATATATATATAACATTAGTCACGAGTTATGAACCCCGTGAACTTTGCCTGCCAAACCTTTAAATTATTACATATATATATATATATATATATAACAATAATAATAATAATGATTGAACTCCCACCTTGCCAACTTGCAAACCAATAATACATAATAATTAAAACAATCTTACTCCCTCCCAATTCAACATCCCAGCCAATTTCCATTCAAAAATTCAAATATGGGCCCCACAATTATATATATATATATATAAAAACAAAATTATATAATACATATAATCAAAACATCACCATTACCAAATTTATACACCACTCGTAACTTCATTTCTCCCACCAAAGACTTTGTTACACACGTGGGCCCCACCCCTTAAAATAACTTTTTATCGATTATTTTGAAAAATGGGCAAATGGGGGTCCATAAAATAAGCAAAACTTCATAAAAATTACCTTAATAATTTTAACAACACTTATCATCATTATTATAATTCACTATATTAATCGACCAGGTTGTTCCCAGGAAAGAGGGGGCTTTCCAATAAGGATTTTTCCTATTGCGCCTTGATTAGGTGACCAAACCTCTCATTGGCGTAACTTACAGACATCGTTAATATTGCAAATAATAATATTAATAACTCTGTCATCTCAATTATTGATTTAATAATATATAAAATTTCGACAATAATTGAATCAAATAACGTGAGATACTATACAACAAATATTGAAGCAATAATTGAACAAAACTGAGTGACTTCTCATGTAAGCATCAATAATCAATACCGTGTGTTACAATGCAACCACGCGTATTCATGTACTTTTACTACCGAGTAGTTCAACAGTATTAACGGCAAAACTTCCGTCGTTATTTTCATAAAAATATTTTTGTCATTTTCTCAATCCGACAATAATTTTGTTGTGGGGTCCACCAATGATTGCGCCGTTGTACGAATATTCCCTGCTAAAATGAATATTCCCCGAACAATCGAATATTATAAAATAACTTGCGTACTTTGACAAATTTATAAATACTACCCACAACTATAACATTATATCAAATTCATTCTATAATATTCAAAACTGATATTTATAGAAAAATCATCTTTATTAAAAAGTTGGGGTCTTACAGAAGGTATTATACTGTAATATTTCGAGCCCAATACGTGCAATTATCAAAATTATATTTTCCTATAAATAGAAGCTCATTCCTTCATTATTTTTCACCATTTCACTAAATCTATAGAGCAATTATTATAGAGAGAAATTATAGAGAGAATGAAGAAGAAAAGTCTGTTACCTTACTATTCCAGTATCTAGTTTTGTTCTAAGGTAAGGGGTATTATTCTTTCGTATTCATGAAGAGAGTTATTTTCTTTCATTACTCGTAAGGGTTGTTATTCCATTCTTTATTATTATGTTGGAATAACTCATCGCCTGCTAAGCCGCCGCATACATGGTGAAATTCTTCTGTTATTCCATTCTTTATTATTCTGTTAAAATAATCTGTCTATGCGGCATGCCTGGTGAATTCTGTTGTTATTTCATTCTTTATTATTCTGTTTGAATAACCTATCTGTGCAGTCTATCGCATGCCTGGTGAATTCTGTTGTTATTCCATTCTTTATTATTCTGTTGGAATAATCTGTCTGTGCGGTCTATCGCATGCCTGGTGAATTCTGTTGGAATATTCATTATTATTCTGTTGAAATATCCTGTCTATACGGATTACGCATGACCTGGTTCCGTTCTTTATTATTCTGTTGGAATATCCTGTCTGTGCGGATTACGCGTGACCTGGTTCCATTCTTTATTATTCTGTTGGAATAACCTGTCTGTGCGGTCTATCGCATGCCTAGTGAATTCTTTTGTTATTCCATTCTTTATTATTCTGTTGGAATAACCTGTCTATGTGGATTACCGCATGCATGGTGAATGATCCTTCGTATTCATTCCTTATTAAATTGTGGAAATAATCATTTACGGATTATCGCATGGCGGACAAAAATCCATTTGCGCTTTCATATATTCTATTATACTCAACAAGGTTAAAGTTTTGGCTTCTATACTCCATGAAATTAGTGGAATATCCTTGATATTTGCGCTTCATCCAGTATCTTTTCATGGAAATATTCTTCTAAGCATTCTTGAATTTTACTCCACAAAGAAGTATCATGTTCACAATTTGGACGTTATTGATTGCTGGATAAATTAAATTATAAATCTTTAAAATTTATCCTTGAACTTGTTTTATTGAATTATTATATCATTGTCATCATCCTCATGCTTATATTGTGATTAAAGTCATCTTTGGCTTACGTGCATAGATGGACTTGGTATGATTATGACCAGGGATTATTCGGTATAATCATGATCGTAATGTGACGAATGATGTGGTAAAAGTCCTCATTGGCACGTAGTTCATTGATGACAAATTGTTGGTATAATTATGACCAGGGATTATTCGGTATAATCATGACCATTATTGATTACATGAATATCCTTAGCCAGGTAGTGCGAGGATGATTCGATTTTATTTATTAAGTTTGAGTCTCGTGATAAATTTGATAAAAAACTTTTTAAATCATAGAAGATAGTAGATTTTATGCTCTACTCGACTCTTACTAATGGATTGCTTATTCTCACTGCGATTGTTGATCTAAAACTTGTTGTCTATTGTAGTCTATCGGTTGTTATATCTTTGTTGAAGGCTAAGGATAATTTATTCCGCATTATCTTAGTCATAATATTTCTTCTTTGGGCTAGTTGAGCTCACCTTTTCTTTCACCGTTCTCTTCAGAAATGAGAACGTAATGGACTAATCGGGGAACGGAGTGACGGTCCAGATGATAAGATTAGTAGTCCTCACTATTCTGTTAAATAGTGTGACAATAAATTTAATGAGGACTCCATGGAGTGTGGATATTGTCTAGATGACAATATTCTTATTAAAACTCTTAGCTTATGTTTTGTCGTATTTTACACGACTATTGTATAATTAAGTTGTATTTGAATTTTGTACCATGTATTTGGCGACTCAAGATGGGTGATGTATACATGTTTTGGGGGCGTCACATTTGGGTAAAAAAAGAGCCGTAAGTAAAGAGCCGTAAGTATGTAGGTCACGCGTAGAAGAGGGCTAGTTTTAAAGGTTCTAAATATTTAGAAAAATGATATAATTATTTTATATTATATTATTATGTTAATATGCATATGTATGTATACATGTATATCTATATATGTATTATATTATATATTATTTTATATACGTAATATACATATGTATGTATAGATACACATTATATTATATATTATATAAGTATATATTATATAAAATATGTTAAATTTTGTTTGGAATATTTTAATTTTTTTTTTATTGGTCTTCTTGAATGTGATGGTTATTGTGATATGAATTTTGAATGAGTTTTTTCCTATATCTATTTAGTGTATTTGTTATATTGTATTTAATATTCTAGTTTATTTTGTACTTTTGTTGAGAAATAATATTACAACTCACAAACCATGTAAGCTAAAAGATGGGAGATTCATCTTCTTGAAATTGGATCAATATTGATATTTATAAGCATGAAGAAATTTCAGTAGCAAAGGTATTATTTAAATTAAAAATTGTTGTTTGAATGATATTGTACTAATGTGATATAAGTTTGAACAAAATTTTAAAAATATTTTGCAAGTTATATTGATTCTTAGCAAGCTTGCTAAATTTAGAAGTTTTTACTTCTCTTGGAACATGAAGTACAATTTATCGGTATATTTTCTTTTTTATTCTTATTTCTTTCTAATTTAAATTTTTGTTTGAGAACACAGGTTTGAATTTTTTGATAGATTTGGGTAGAAAAAGAGTCGTAAGTAGGCGTACAAGAGGGCTAGTTTTATAAGTTTTAAATATTTAGAAAAGTGATATAATTATATTATATTATATTATATTATACATTATTATGTAATATAAGTAATATATATGTATACATGTATTATTATATTATATATTATATTGTATAATGTAATATACAATGTGTTATATATATTATATAAAATGTGTTATATATGTTTACGGATTGTTATTAAACTTTGTTTGGAATATTATAATTTTTTTGATTGGTCTTGCTTGAATGTGATGTTTCGTTGGTGGTTATTGATTAAACTATCAAAAAATCATGTATTAGGATTATTGTGATATGAATTTTGTATGAGTTTTTTGTGCATCTATTTAGTGTATTTGTTATTGTATTTAATATTCTAGTTTATTTTGTACTATTTGTTGAGAGATAATTTTACACTTGGGGCACCATTTTGAATATATGTTGATATTTCTTTGTATGTCTCTATATGGTTGTGCCAAGTGAAAATTTTGTAATATAGAAGTTACTATAAATATAAGGCATAGAGTGTGGCTTGGAAAAGATGACTGAATTTTTGTAATGTGTAACTCACAAACCATGTAAGCTAAGATGAGGGTAAAAGATGGGAGATTCAGCTTCTTAAAATTGGATCAATTTTGATATTTACAAGCATGAAAAAAATTCAGTAGCAAAGGTATTATTTAAATTAGAAATTGTTGTTTGAATGATATTGTATAAATGCGATAAGTTTGAACAAAATTTTAAAAATATTTTGCAGGTTGTATTGGTTCTTAGCAAACTTGCTAAATTTAGAAGTTTTTACTTCTCTTGGAACAAGTTGGTATATTTTCTTTTTTATTCTTATTTCTTTCTAATTTAAATTTTTGTTTGAGAACACAGGTTTGACAAAAATAGCAGCCTTTCTTGAAGAGAAAAGAGAGGTAGTAAGAATGTAGTGAGATTTGGATTTTGTAATAGATTTGGGTAGAAAAAGAGTCGTAAGTAGGTATAGGCGTAGAAGAGGGCTAGTGTTATAGGTTCTAAATATTTAGGAAATTGATATAATTATATTATATTATTATGTAATGTACATATGTATGTATACATGTATTATATGTGTATTATATTATATTATTATGTAATATACGTAATATATATATATATACACATTATATTATTATATGAAATATGTTATATATGTTTACGAATTGTTATTAAATTTTGTTTGGAATATTGTAATTTTTTTGATTGATCTTGCTTGAATGTGATGCTTCATTGGTGGTTATTGGTTAAACTATCAAAAATCATGTATTAGGCTTATTGTGATATGAATTTTGAATGAGTATTTTTGTGTATCTATTTAATGTATTTGTTATATTATATTTAATATTCTAATTTATTTTGTACTTTTGTTGAGAGATAATTTTACACTTAGGGCATCCTTTTGAATATGTATTGATATTTCTTTGTATGTCTCTATATGCATTGTGACAAGTAAAAATTTTGTAATATAGAACTTACTATAAATATAAGGCATAGAGTGTGGCTTGGAAAGGTTGAGTGAATTTTTGTAATGTACCACTCACAAACCATGTAAACTGAAGATAAGGGTAAAAGATGGGAGATTCAGCTTCTTAAAATTGGATCAATATTGATATTTACAAGCATGCAGGAGAAATTAAAGTAGCAAAGGTATTATTTAAATTAGAAATTATTGTTTGAATGATATTGTACTAATGCGATATAAGCTTGAACAAAATTTTAAAAATATTTTGTAGGTTGTATTGATTCTTAGCAAGTTTGCTAACATGAGGTATTATTTATAGGTATTTTTTTTTTAATTCTTATTTCTTTCTAACTTAAATTTTTGTTTGAGAACACAGGTTTGACAAAAGTAGCAGCATTTCTTGAAAAGAAAAGGGAGGTAGTAAGAATGTGGTGAGATTTGGATTTTGTGATAAATTTGGGTAGAAAAAGAGTCGTAAGTAGGAATATGCATAGAAGAGGGCTAGTTTTATAGGTTCAAAATATTTAGAAAAGTGATATAATTATATTATATTATATTATTATGTAATATACATAATATATATGTCTACACATTATATTATTATATATATTTTATAAAATATGTTATATATGTTTACGAATTATTATTAAATTTTGTTTGGAATAGTGTAATTTTTTTGATTGGTCTTGCTTGAATGTGATGCTTCATTGGTGGTTATTGATTAAACTATCAAAAATCATGTATTAGACTTAGTGTGATATGAATTTTGAATGAGTTTTTTCTTGTATCTATTTAGTGTATTTATTATGTTGTATTTAATATTCTAGTTTATTTTGTACTTTTGTTGAGGGATAATTTTATACTTGGTAATATGTATTGATATTTATTTGTTTATCTATGTATGGTTGTTGTAAGACCCCGAATTTTATGAAATAAAAGTATTCAATTTTACTTATAATTATTATCCTATTTAGTAAATGGTTAAATTGATAAAAGGTTAAAGTTAAGGGTGATGTGTGAAAAATTTGCAAAGTAAGCAAGTGGTCATAAAATAGTCGTTTGGTCGGGGAATATTCTTTTTATCAGGGAATATACGTACGACGGCACAATCATTGGTGGACCCCACAACGGAATGATTGTCGGATATAGAAAGCGACAGAGATAACCTTTTTTAAGAAATAACGGCAAAACTTTTACTGTTAACTATTGAAATACCGGTGATAAAAGAATAGTAATACGCGTTGTTGCACAGTAGCACACGGTATTGCACAGTATCTCTGATTATTGATGTTTACGTAAGAAGTCACTCAATCTTATTCACTAATTGCTACAGTAGTTACTGCATAGTATCTCATATTATTGATTCAATTATTGTCAGTATTATCTGTATAATATTTTATTTTATTAAATCAATAGTTGAGACTACACAATTATTCATATTATTATTTGCATTATTGACAATGTCTAGAAAGTTCTATCGAGGAAAGGGGTTAGGTCATCTAATTGCGCGCCAATAAGGAGAAATCTTTATCAGAAAGCCCCCTCTTTCCTACGAACGATCTGGTTGTCAATATTGTGAGTTATAATATTAAATGATGAATAATTTTTGAATGATTAAAAATGTGTTGATTAAAGATAAGTGATTTATGGTAAATATTTATTCAATTTGTGATATAAATAGATGGGTTTGTTATGAGGCGTTTGTTATAAGTTTGACTTATTATTCCATGAAGAGATGTGCTAATTTTTCAGACTATTGGTTGAAGTTATAATAGTAAATCAATATGGACCGTTGGTTGAAGTTATAATAGTAAATCAATATGGACCGCTGGTGAAAAGTTATAATAGTAAATCAATATGGACCGCTGGTTGAAAGTTGTAATAGTAAATCAGTAGGGACTGTTACTTTAAGTTTTAATAGTAAATCAATATGAACCGTCTGTCTTAATAGTAAATCAATCTGGACCGTTCATGAATTAGTTACTATTTAGCCTATTCTCCTATAAATAAAAGCTCATTCCTTCATTATTTCTTACGAATTCACTAAAACTATAGAGAGAAAGAATAAGAGTATTATGTTACCTCACCATTGCAGTACCCAATCTTCTACTAAGGTAAGGGGTATTATTCTTTCATATTCGTAAATAATGTTATTTTCTTTCAATACTCATAAGGGTTGTCATTCTATTCTTTATTAATATGCGGGAGTAACCTGTCTACGCGGACTACTGCATGCATGGTGAATGACCCTTCATATTCATTCTTTATTAATCGGAGGGAGTAACCTGTCTACGCGGACTACCGCATCAATGGTGAATGACCCTTCGTATTCATTCTTTATTAAATTGTGGAAATGATCTGCTCTGCCAATTATCGTATGACGGTGAAAATTCATTCATAGCTTTCAGATATTCTTTTTATACTCGTGTGAGATGTCATTTCTTTGGTACTCATCGAGGGATATCGTCTTCTTTCATATTTCTCCATTTATGGTACAAATTTATTGTTTGTTTCCATAACCTTATTTTTAAATGGTGAAAACCCTTGAAATTAGTGGAATATTCTTAATAGTTTTTGCTTCATCTAGTATTTCCACTATTGGTCTGATCTTTCTTATGGTGGGATATTATTTATGTCGGGGTAGTATTCACTCGGGTACTATTAACTCAGCTACTATTCACTCAGGGTACTATTCATAGGGTACTAATCATGACAAAATTAATTTCTTTTCTGTCCAAAATTATTTTTGATACATGAATATCATTCTTGAATTCTACTTCACAATTAATTATCAAGTTGATAATTTGGATATTCTTGAACTCTGGATAAATTGAATTATAAATCTCTAATATTTATCCTTAATCTCACTTATTTGATTCCTTATATCATTGTCATCATCCTTATGCTTATGTTGTGGTAAAAGTCATCTTTAGCCCGTAGTGCATAGATGGACTGTTGATTGGTATGATTATGATCAAAAATTTTGTATTGGTATAATCATGATCACATGTGCTGTTACAGACGAATGATGAGGTGAAAGTCCTCTTTGGACCGTAGTGCATAGATGGACAGTTGTTTGGCATGATCATGACCACTAGTGATACTAACGAATATTCTTGGCCCGTAGTGCATGGATAATTTGGGTGATGTGGATTATTTATTGAGTTGTGTTACAGGGATAAAATACTGATAATGGATTTTTAAATCATAGAAGATAGTAGACATCATACTCTACTTGACTCTTCTAATGGATTGTTGTTTCCGCTGCAGTTGTTGATCTAAAATTTGTTGTCTATTGTATTCTATCAGATTTTTCCCTGTTGAGAACTAAGGATAATTTATTTTACATTATCTTAGTCATAATATTCTTTACTGGGCTAGTCGAGCTCACCCTTTTTCTTTTTATTCCATTGTTCTTTTCAGGAGGCGAGAATGTAGCTGGGACTAGTCGAAAGTGGAGTAGTGGTCCAAGATGGTTATGTTAGTAATCCTCACTATTTTGTAAAATAGTGTGATAATAATTGTAATGAGGATTTTATTTGAGTTTGGATATTGTCTAGGAGACAAAATTTGTATTAAAACTCTCAACATTGTGTTGTTGTATTTTGCATAACAATTGTATAATTGAAGTTTGTATTTAGATTCTGTACCGTATATATGGCAACCCAGAATGGGTTGTGTGGACTTATTCTGGGGGCGTCACAATTGTGTCAAATGAAAATTTTGCAATGTAGAACTTACTACAAATGTAGGGCATAAAGTGTGGCTTGAAAAGGATGAATGAAGTTTTGTAATGTACAACTCACAAACCATGTAAGCTGAACATGAGGCTAAAAGATGAGAGATTCAGCTTCTTCAAATTGGATAAATATTGATATTTACAAGCATAAAGAAATTTCAGTAGCAAAGGTATTATTTAAATTAGAAATTGTTGTTTAAATGATATTGTACTAATGCGTGATATAAGTTTGAACAAAGTTTTAAAAATATTTTGCAGGTTGTATTGATTCTTAGCAAGCTTGCTAAATTTAGAAGTCTTTACTTCTCTTGGAACATGAAGTACTATTTATTTATCGGTATATTTTCTTTTTTATTTTTATTTCTTTCTAACTTAAATTTTTGTTTGAGAACACAGGTTTGACAGAAGTATCAGTCTTTCTTGAAGAGAAAAAGGGAGTTAGTAAGAATATAGAGGTATTTAAATTTTGTGATAGATTTGGGTATAAAGGAGTTGTAAGTTGAAGAGGGTTAGTTTTATAAGTTCTAAATATTTAGGAAAGTGATATTATATTATATTATATTATATTATATTATTATGTAATATACATATGTATGTATACATGTATATCTATTATATGTATTATATTATATATATTATATTATATACGTAATATACATATGTATGTATAGATACACATTATATTATATATTATATAAAATATAAAATATGTTATATATGTTTACGGATTGTTATTAAACTTTGTTTAGAATATTGTAATTTTTTTGATTGGTCTTGCTTGAATGTGATGCTGCGTTGGTGGTTATTGATTAAAAGAGTCGTAGGTAGGTATAGGCATAGAAGAGGACAAGTTTTATAGGTTCTAAATATTTAAGAAAATTATATAATTATATTATATTATTATGTAATATACATATGTATGTATACATGTATATCTATATATGTATTATATTATATATTATATCATATATGTAATATACATATTATATTATATCTTTTATAAATATTTATTATATAAAATATGTTACATATGTTTACGGAATATTATTAAATTTTGTTTGGAATATTGTAATTTTTTTGATTGGTCTTGCTTGAATGTGATGCTTCGTTGGTGGTTATTGATTAAACTATCAAAAATCATGTATTAGGCTTAATGTGATATGAATTTTAAATGAATTTTTTCGTGTATCTATTTAGTATATTTGTTATATTATATTTAATATTCTAGTTTATTTTGTACTTTTGTTGAGAGATAATTTTACACTTGGGACAGCCTTTTGAATATGTATTGACATTTCTTTGTATGTCTCTATATGGTTGTGTCAAGTGAAAATTTTGTAATGTAGAACTTACTATAAATGTAAGGCATAAAGTGTAGCTTGGAAAGGTTGAGTGAATTTTTGTAATGTCTCATAAACCATGTAAGCTGAAGAAAAGGGTAAAAGATGGGAAATTCAGCTTCTTGAAATTGGATTAATATTGATATTTACAAGCATGTAGAAATTTCAGTAGCAAAGGTAATATTTAAATTAGAAATTGATGTTTGAATGATATTGTACTAATGCGATAAAGTTTGAACAAAATATTAAAAATATTTTACAGGTTGTATTGATTCTTAGCAAGCTTGCTAAATTTAGAAGTCTTTACTTCTCTTGGAACATGAGGTACTAGTATATTTTCTTTTTTATTCTTATTTCTTTCTAACTTGAATTTTTGTTTGAGAACACAGGTTTGACAAAAGTAGCAGCCTTTCTTGAAGAGAAAAGGGAGGTAGTAAGAATGTAGTGAGATTTGGATTTTGTGATAGATTTGGGTAGAAAAAGAGTCGTAAGTAGGTATAAGAAGAGGGCTAGTTTTATAAGTTCTAAATATTTAGGAAAGTGATATAATTATATTATATTATTATATAATATACATATGTATGTATACATGTATATCTATCTATATATGTATTATATTATATATTCTGACACCGGATGAATTAATTATGATTTTTCTAAAGGACTACACAGTGCATATGAGAATCCTACTCTGAAATTAAACTAATCAAATTAGAATAGAAGTAAGGTTACATCTCTACTCTTTAAATAAATTAATAAAAAAAAATATAGGTGTTAGCAAAACCCTAATAGACTCTTTAATTTTAATTAAATCAATTATTTAATTATTTACTAAAAAAAATCTAACTTTTCAAACAAAACAAGTGTAGGGTTTTTGGCACAAAAAGCGTAACGGAATATAAAAATTTTAAACACAATTCTGAAACCCTAAAACATGATCCATGCAAAAAATATATTAATTCAGTGGTTAGAAATTTATACCGATTATAGAAGCTAGAATTGATACGATCGAATCTCCAATGCAATCCAAACGAACTGCGCCTCTACGGTATCCACACGAACGTCTCACGAACAGTCACATGATCTGCTGTAAAAGAGTCACGGTACTAGCCACAAAGGATCGGGATTTTTCTAAAGGTTTTCTCTCTAGTCTCTCTCTAAGAGCGGCTAGGGTTTTGATTTTTGATTAATCCCTAAAGTGACTGATATATCATATATATAGCAGTCAAAAGGAATTAATCAAAACCTAATTCAAGTAAAATCCGAATTATATATATTATATATTAATTAAGTAAGTATTACTTAATTAATATACATATATACAAATTATCCTATTAATTTAAATTCGTAATTTAAATATTATCAATCATATTGACATATTTAAATCTTATAATTTAAATTAATTCCCCTTTAATTATGTTCTAAGTTTGTGAGCCTAAAGGTTATTATTACGTTGGCAATAATCTTAAAATCATATTATAAAATTATAATAAGATCGATGATTCGATACAACCTTTTCGTGACCAATGTTTCAATGTAATTTAATCCTTTTAACATTGACATCCTAGATTAAACTCGAGTCATGGAATGTATCATACTTTTCATAATTTAATCTGACTTTTCTTGATCAATGAGTAGACTATGTGAAACAAATCACTATTTGAGCATGGCCATGTATTTCATAGTCCTACTCAATCAAGGGGCCTATGGATATCACCCCTAATATATAAGAGGGTTAAATTCCATTTAGATCACTTATATTCCTCACACGGTTCATGATGTACCCAATAATCACCTTTATTGTCCACCATATTAAAGGTGACTTTTGATGATATAAAAGTACATAAATTACCGTGTAGTAATATAGTGATTTCAGGTCGGAGGATCATTACATCATTATCACTATGAGAATCATTAATGACACTTTGCATAATGCTCCACGTAGAATTCTCATGGTGGTTCTGTCCAGTACATCGTTCTCTAACATGTACCTATGCATTGACTAAATATCTTATATATATTTATGACCAATGAGATTTGGTCATCAGTCAATCTACATACTAGTCTCAAGGTATCATTGTTATCCCATTAACAATGATACTTGACTAAGGACATTTAAGAGCAATGATACTAATTGTAATTATATAATCTCAAGTTCAAGTCACATACTTGAAGCTATATAATTTGTATCATTATTCTAAGGACTTTTATTATGTTAACATTTATATAACGCAGTAAATAAAATCATAATAAAATAATTCATTTATTCAATCAAATATAATATCAAAATGTTAATCAATTATATCAAATAATTGGCCTATAGTGTGATGCCCCCAAAACAAGTATACATCACCCATCTTGAGTCGCCAGATACATGGTACATAAATTCAAATACAACTTAATTATACAAAAGTCGTGTAAAATACGACAAAACATAGCTGAGAGTTTAAATAAGAATATTATCATCTAGACAATATCCACACTCAATGGTGTCCTCATTACAATTATTATCACATTATTTCGTAGAATAGTGAGGACTACTAAAGCCATTTATCCTGGACCATCATTCCATTCCCTGACTCGTCCCAGCTATATTCTCATTTCCAGAAAAGAACAATAAAAGAAAGGGTGAGCTCAACTAGCCCAGTAAGAAATATTATGACTAAGATAATGCAGAATAAATTATCCTTAGCCTTCAACAGTATAACAACTGATAGAATACAATAGACATCAAGTTTAACTGCAGTGGAATAAGCAATCCATTAGAAGAGTCAAGTAGAACATGATATCTATTATCTTCTATGATTTTAAAAGAAGTTTTTCATCAACTTTATCGCTGAGACTCAGCTTATTAAATAAACCACATCATCGAATCATCCCTGCACTACGGCCAAGGATATTCATGTAATCATCAATGGTCATGATTATACCGAATAATCCCTGGTTATAATCATACCAATAACTGTCCATCAATACACTATGGGCCAATGAGGACTTTTACCACATCATCTATAACATTACGGGTTATGATTATACCGAATGATCCCTGGTCATAATCATACCAATAAACAGTTCATCTATGCACATATGCCAAAGATACTCATCAATCAATAGTTCATCTTTGCACGTAAGCCAAAGATATACAACTGTAAAACAAATAATCAACATTCTATCTTTGCACGTAAGCCAAAGATATACAAATGTAAAACCAATAATCAACTGTCCATCTTTGCACGTAAGCCAAAGATGACTTTCATCATAATATAAGCATGAGGATGATGACAATGATATAAGCATTAATCAAACGAAATCAAGGATAAATATTAAAGACTTTAAATTTATCCAGTGTTTAAAAATATCCAAATTGTCAACATGATACTGCTTTGTGGAGTAAAATTCAAGAATAATATTCATGTACCAAAAATAATTTGGACAGAAAAGAAATATATTTTTCGGGTAAATAGTACCCCGTAATAGTACTCTATGAATAGTACTTCGGGAATAGTACCCCGGCATGAAAAGTACCCTAAATACTCAAGTGAATAATATTCGGGTGAATAGTAATTTGGGTGAATAGTAACCTATGAATAGTAACTCGTGAATAGTACTTTAACACGAAAAGTGCCCCGAATACCCAAGTGAATAATACTAGAGTGAATAGTAACCGGGTGAATAGTAACCCGTGAATAGTAACTCGTAAAAAAATACCAAAGAAAATGATATTCCATGACGAATACAAAAAAAATGATATCTCATACGAGTATAATAGATTATACGAAACTGCAAATGGATTTTCACCCGTCATGCGGTAATCCACGTAGACATGTCATTTCCACAATTTAATAAGGAATGAATACAAAGGATCATTCACCATGCATGCGGTAATCCACATAGACAAGTTATTCCAACAGAATAATAAAGAATGGAATAATGAAAGAATTCATAATGCATGCGATAGACCATGCATGATGTGTTATTCCCAACGAGAATAATAAAGAATGGAACCCGAATCAATGCGTAATCCGCACGAATAGGATATTCCAAAAGAATAATAAAGAATGGAACCATGTCATGCGTAATCACGCATGATGTGATATATTCTAACAGAATAATAAAGAATGGAATAACAATGAATTCACCGGGCATGCGATAGATCGCATTGCATGATTATTCCAACGTAATAATAAAGAATGGAATAACAACAGAATTCACCGGTATGCGGTACTTCGATGACAAAGTTATTCTAATATAATAATAAAGAATGGAATAACGTAAGAATTTCACCATGTATGCGGTACTTGGCGTAGACAAGTTATTCAACATAATAATAAAGAATGGAATAACAAAAGAATTTCACCATGTATGCGGTATTAGTGGCATATATTATTCCAACATAATAATAAAGAATGGAATAACGTATGAATTTTACCATGTATACACGGTAGTCCGCGATATTCTTACATTGGAACATCCTCGTCATGCGGCTTTTAAGTCGGGACTGTTTAAAGTCTTTATTATTCTCGTTGAACATCACGTCTCGCTTTTACGCCGGACCGGTTTCGTCTTTATTATTATTCATTTGGAACATCCTGTCTGCGTTTTCTACCGACCGGGTTCCGTTTCTCTTTATTATTCTCGTTGGAATATCCTGTCTGCGTTCATTTTACTTTATACATTTGAATTTGTTTCTTTTTTATTATTCTGTTGGAATATCCTGTCATGCATGCGTTTTACGTGGGACTGGTTAAAATCTTTATTATTCTTTGGAATAACTCACATATGCGATCTACCGCATGTTTGGTGATTTCTTTTGTTATTCCATTCCTTATTATACTCAGTTGGTTAAAGTTTTAACTTCTATACTCCATGAAATTAGTAGAATATCCTTGATATTTGTGCTTCATCCAAATCTTTCATGGAAATATTCTTCCGAGCATTCTTAAATTTTACTCTACAAAGAAGTATCATGTTGACAATTTGGGCGTTATTAGTTCCTCGGATAAATTAATTAAATGAACTTATTTTATTGAATTTTTATATCATTGTCATCATCCTCATGTTTATATTTTTTTGAAAGTCATCTGTGGCCTGTAGTGCATAGATGGACTTGGTATGATTATGACCAGGGATTATTCGGTATAATCATGACCGTAATGTTATAAATGATGTGATAAAAGTCCTCATTAGCCCGTAGTGCATTGATGGATAGTTGTTGGCATGATCATGACCATTGATGAATACACGAATGTCCTTGGCCCGTAGTGCATGGATAATTGTGGTCATGATACTAAAGAATATCTTTGGCCGTAGTGCAGGGGTGATTCGATGATGTGGATTATTTATTAAGCTGAGTCCCAGCGATAAAAGTGATGAAAAACATTTTAAATCATAAAAGATAGTAGATTTTATTCTCTACCTAACTCTTTTAATGGATTACTTGTTCCACTGCAGTTAAACTTGATGTCTATTATATTTTATCAGTTTAACATTGTTGAAGACTAATGATAATTTATTCTGCATTATCTTAGTCATAATATTTCTTACTAGGCTAGTTGAGCTCACCCTTTTGCTTTCATTGTTCTCTTTTGAAATGAGAACGTGGCGACTAATTCGGGGAACGAAGTGATCGGTCAAAGGATAAGATTAGTAGTCCTCACTATTCTGTTAAATAGTGTGACAATAAATGTAATGAGGACTTATTCTGAGAGTGGATATTGTCTAGAAGACAATATTTGTATTAAAACTCACAGCATTTTTGTTGTATATTAAAGATTGTATTTGTATTTTGTACCATGTATTTGGCGAATCAGGATAGGTGATGTATTCCTAGATTGTACCATGTATTTTGTACCATGTAAATATTAACATTGTTGAAGGTTAACAATGGAACCAGGTCTAGCGTAATTCGCATGCATACATGATATTCAAACAAATGAATAATAAAGAATAGAATAATAGAAGAATTTCACCACGTATGCGGTATTGGCATGAGATGTGTTATTCCAACATAATAATAAAGAATGGAATAATGTAAGAATTTCACCATGTATGCAGATTGAGATATAGGCGGAGTTATTCCAACATAATAATAAAGAATGGAATAACAAAAGCTCTTTCATGAATACGAAAGAAATAATACCCTTACCTTAGAAAGAAATTGATATCTTTGGAGTAGAGGTAGCGGACTTCTCTTCTTCTTTCTCTCTATAATTTCTCTCTATAATAATTGTTCTATACCTTTAGTGAATTGGTGAGAAATGAAGGAAGAATGAGCTTCTATTTATAGGAAAATATAGTTTCGATAATTACACGTTTTGGGGCTCGAAATATTACAGTACCAAACCTCTTCTTGACGAACTTCTAGACATTGTAAATATTGCAATTTAATAATATGAATAACTTTGTCGTCTCAATTATTGATTTAATAATATATCATATTATGCAGATAATAATGTGACAATAATCGAATCAATAATATGAGAGATATGATGCAGTAATTACTGTAGCAATAATTGAGTATAACTGAGTGACTTCTCACGTAAGCATCAATAATCAATACCGTGTGTTACTATGCTACCACGCGTATTACTGTACTTTTACTATCGGGTAGTTTAACGGTAAAACTTCCGCCGTTATTTTTAAAAAGATAATTATGTCATTTTCTAACTACGACAATACTTCCGTTGTGGGGTCCATCAATGATTGTGTCGTCGTACGAATATTCCCTGTTAAAACGAATATTCCCAGAACAATCGAATATTATATAACCACTTGCTTACTTTGCAAAATTTATAAATATTACCCACAACTATAATATTATATCAAATCCACACCATAATATTCAAAAATATATTTCGAGAAAATTATTCTTTATTCATAAAATTATAGTATAGTACCTTCATCTATACCTTCATTTTTAATTTAGTCATGCAAGTATTACCAATCTTGCACCAATCCCCTAATAGTAAATCATGTGAATCAATAGTACACATGTGAACACACGTAGTTATAAGCATGTGAATTAATAGCAATTAATTGCTCATTTATCCGTGAATTACCCGATTGGTCAATATAACCTCCAGACATCAATTATTATCGAAATAAATGTCAATTTCCACTAACACTAATAATTCCCACACAATGAAACTATCAATTTCATCTTTAATCAACACGAACTTATTCATCATTAATATTATAATTCATAATATTTAACAACCGTGTCGTTCTGGAAAGAGGGGCTTTCAGATAAGGATTTCTCCTTATTGGCGGCAATTAGGTGACCAAACCTCTCCTCGATGAACTTCTAGACATTGTCAATATTAAAATAATAATATGAATAACTTTGTCGTCTTAATTATTGATTTAATAATATAAAATATTATGCAGATGATAATCTTGTGACAATAATTAAATCAATAATATGAGAGATATGATGCAAAGAAATTATCGTAGCAATAATTGAGTATAACTGAGTGACTTATCACGTAAGCATCAATAATCAATCTGCAGTGTGCAACTATGCAACCACGCGTATTACTGTACTTTTATCACCGATTATTTTATGACAACTTGCTTACTTTGAAAAAATTTCAAATATCACCCTTAACTTTAACCTTTTATCAATTTAACCATTTACTAAATAGAATAATTATAAGAAAATTGAATACTTTCATTTCATAAAATTCGGGGTCTCACATCTAGGGCATAAACTCTAACAACAAGGAAGAAAGAAAAAAATTTAGTAACTTACCTTTTCTAATTCAATTATGTTTTTAGGAAAAATAAAATTAATATTTAATTATTAGCAAAGATCCGGGTTATTACATGATGATGGTTGAGTAGTTATATATTATTCATTTCTGTAATTTTTGTTGGAAAACTTTTATCAATTGTTAATGTGAATATATGGATTCTAACACTTCCACACGTCTGAATGAGTTCTATGATGAGTGTTTGGAGCTTACAAAAAAACTATCGAAGATGTGAGGGAAAGCTATCCAGAGTTTTTAAAAAAATAAAATAAACACTGAACAATTGGAACAGAGGATTGACACGGGTAGTCCATGTCCTTAAACTGTTTATTGCCCCTTACCAAAATGGTTTGCTAAAGGCTACTGACAGTAAAGGTTGATGAGAATAAAAAGACAAAGGACTGCTCAATTCCAAAACTAATAAAAATTGAAATGTGCAAAGCGCGCCTAAAGCACCATGGCAACTTTGCGACACGAACCCGCACCCAGCCTCAGGTCCCGAGTCGCAGGACACGGTTGAGTGGTGCTTTACACCACGTCATTGTGACCAGATTCAAGCTTTTCACAAGTGAATTAAATTATTTCACTTATACTTATAAAGTATTAAATAGTTTTATTCATTCTCAATGTGGGACTTAAAGAAAATAATTTTTTAAACAATAATGAACCTTTTCATATACCCCACTTTGGATACAATTAAAATAAAATATATAATTCCTACTTAAACTATATATTGTTATCTCTTAATCTTCTTGTAGTAGACTATCAAATGCACATCTAATTTAATTTAAATTTAATCAATTAATGGGTCTAAATCAATCACAAAATTGATCAAAACTCATAAAAGAAAAGGTGCAATTAACAATCACTCACTTGTTTGTAAAACTAAATTCCTTCAAATAATTCTCTATCTATCCAACTCTAAGGCTTTTATGCATAGTAGAAGGTGTGACAAATATTGAACCTTCTTTTAGTATAAACAACTCAAAGTCATATCGAAATAGATGGTGTTCGTAGATCGAACCTCTATTCTAAATGATATGACCGGAGTTCTTATACACACACAAAAACTCCCTTTATGGTGAGCATTATCATCATTTTACGTTATTAAAGCCATGCGCAATATCCTGTTTCTTGAACCTCTAATAAAGTAAACCATAACTCTCTATAAGAAGCGGCTCCACTTTTAGTTCATATAGGCAAAGTGTTTCTCAAACACTGTTGTTGCTATAAGTGCAACACTTTGTTAAGAGCATAGCTCATCCTCGGTCATGTAACAGACATTACTATCATAAATTACATATGAGACCATGTTGATAGTAACACAACCAACAACTGGGACTCGTTTTTCCCATTGAACCTATAAACTAGGTGTAAGACCCCAACTTTTATGAATAAAGATGAATTTTTCTATAAATATCATTTTTGAATATTAAGGTTTGAATTTGTTATAATGTTATAGTTTTGGGTAATATTTATATATTTTGCAAAGTAAGCAAATTGTTATATAATATTCAATTGGTTAGGGAATATTTATTTTAATAGGGAATATTCGTACGATGGCACAATTATTGATGGACCCCACAACGTAATTATTGTCGGAATGAGAAAACGACAGAAATATCTTTTTATGAAAATAACGGCGGAAGTTTTACCGTTAACTGTTGAAATAACCGATGTTAAAAGTACAAATGTCTGCGCTGGTTCGCATAAGAAGCACAATGGTATTGATTATTGATGCTTACGTGAGAAGTCACTCAGTTATACTCAATTATTGCTACAATAATTGTTGCATCATATCTCTCATATTATTGATTCAATTATTGTCACAATATCATCTGCATAATATTTTATATTATTAAATCAATAATTGAGACGACAAAGTTATTAATATTATTATTTGTAATATTGACGATGTCTAAAAGTTCTATCAAAGAGAGGTTTGGTCACCTGATTGCGTGCCAATAGGGAGAAATCTTTATTGGAAAGCCTCCTCTTTCCTGGGAGCGATCTGTTTGTTAAATATTGTGAATTATAATAATGATGATAAATGTTGTTAAAAATATTGAGGGGATTTTTATGAGGTATTTGATGTAAATTTTTCATATTTTATGAACCCTCATTTATCCATATTTTAAAATAATCGGTAGAAAGTTATTCGGTATATTTTTATATAATAAAAGTGGGGCCACATATGGGGCCCATGTGTGTTGAAAGAAAAGTGGGAGGAGAAGATTTAGGGTCACGGGGGATATATTGTTATTATATATATATATATAAAGGTATTGGGAGTATATATATATATATATATATATATATATATATATATATATATATATATATATATACATAAATATATATATATATATATGATAATTAAAGGTGGGGAGTGGGGTGGAAATCACGGGAGTGTATCCCGTGAGTTTTTTAACATATGTTATAGATATAATATATATATATATATATATATATATATACTTTATTTAAAAAAATTTATTTTATTAGAATATTTTATTGCATAGTGCAGCATAGTAAAATCAAAAAATTTCAGAAAATTCGGCCGAACGTCGCCCGTGACTTTTCCTTCACTATGCATCCAAATAGTATCCTTTCCATTCTCCTATAAATAGGATGCTTAGTTAGAATTTAAAATCACACCAGAATCAGAGAATTCTTCTTCTATAATATTGAGTGTATTTCTTTAGAGTTTTAAAAAGCTTTGGCCGTAGAAAACAGTGAAAGTTTTCTTCAAAAATATCCCCGCTATACCAGTTGGAATACTTTTCTTTTCAAGTTAAGGGATGTTATTTTTATTCAATATTCGCTTAAAATAATATTTTCTTCCATACTCTGTAGTATGTAAGTAATATTATTTCGTTTCAGATTTCGAATTCTATACTCATTTGGTTAAATTTTTGGCTTCTATACTCCATGAAATTAGTAGAATATCCTTAAATTTTGTGTTTCATCCAGTATCTTTTAATGGAAATGTTATTCTGAACATTTGATGATTGGGTAATATACCCATGAATTGGATATACTTGAGCTTAGATTTGTGTATTTTCGAGTCTTTTAGTATCATGTTTACTGTGTTTATGTTTTGTTTTGTAGGTTTGGGAATTGTAAGAACAATGGGGAGCATTTGGGTTAAAAAAACGGCTTGAGCATCATTTTCGCAGATCAAATACCGGGCGCTTATTTCTTTCAGTAAATCCCGTGGGGTGGCTTAGGGTTTTGAATATTGTTAATTTCCAAAAAGGCGTGTTGAATTTGTTTCATCAGTATTGACTTTTCGTTTGACTTCTTATTTGGAGCTTGTTTGAAGCTTATTTGGATTGGGATTCTCAGTGGTTAAGCAAGTGAATATAAATTGGTTATTTACATTGGGATAGGAGACTCATTCTACACAATTGGGAGATTAATCAAGGAGCAAGAGCAGATTTTGAGGATTAGGAGTTCTTCTTCTTCTTTATTCTTTTAATTTGTGTAATTCATTAAGGATGATTTATCAATTATTGTTGTTTTTAATTTTCGTTATGAACTAATTTCTTTTATTAAGATTCCAATGGAACCTTTTATGGTTATGAATTGATTATTTAATTTATTCCAATTATTTATGTTGAAGTGAATTGTTCATCTTGCTTTGTGCTGATTGTTTAATTATCTGGCCAATAATTACCTTGTTACTCTAGAAGGAATTGAGAAAGGAATTCTAGGGTTAGAACTGGACATGATGACATGTGACTTAGTTATTTGCACAGTGAATAATTAGATTTGTGAATAGAATGAGAATATCTATTTGTCGCATGTAACACATAAGGAATTGGGATTAGAATGAGTTTAATTCAATTGTTTTGCATAGAGATATAGCAAAAAATTAATCTGGGTTAAATAGAAGGCAAATGATCACTTGAGAAAGGGCTTTTGGCATTTGAGAATTCCTCATTAACAATTCAAGAGACATAGTAATTGGGATAATTAAATAATTGATTTAAAAATCATAATTGGGGATATTGGAGTCTTAATTGTTATTTATCTGCATTCAATCAATTCTTAGTTTGTTTACTTGTTTTCTTTTAGAATAATTTCTTGCTTTGTTAAAATCGGTTTTATTAGTTTTAAAAATCACAATTATTAGTTGTTTAAATAAAATTGAATTGATATAGTACTAGTAATTGGGGTTTATTAATTAGAATTCTCCGAGGATCGACACTCTATTTTATCACTATATTACTTGTTAATCCTGTAGATATACTTTGCGCTTTGCTTTGATTGTGAAATCAACCAACAAGTTTTTAAGCGTATATTCGGGAGTTCTTTGTTAATATTAATTCCATATTAGTTATAATCAATTCGGTCTTAATTTAAACGTTACTTATTTTTCTTCTTGTCTTTTGCGTAGAATTCTTTGCGAGTGTATGCACACTAGATCAAGGGCGCAGAAAGGAACTTTTTCCTTATACAGACGAGATTGAAAGGAAGTTCCGAAAGTGCAATCAACTAGTGCAAGATCACCCGAGGAAGAAAAACTGGCAGAACAAAAAATTCCAGTGAATATGGCAGGGAACGATCAGAAATCACTTCGGGACTATGCCATGCGTCAATGTCACGGATATACAATCAGTATTAGGAGGCCAAAGAATCAACGCTAACAATTTTGAGATTAAACCAAAGAACAATTCAAATGCTTCAGAATCAATGTCAGTTTGGGGGTAGTTCGTTAGATGATCCGAATGAGCATATCTTAAGCTTCTTGGAAGTTTGCGACACCTTCAAATTCAATAATGTATCGAAAGATGCTACAAGGTTGAGGATGTTCCCGTTTACCTTGAAAGACAAAGCACGAAGTTGACTACACTCTCAGCCTCCTGGTTCAATCACCACCTGGGATGACTTAGCTCAAAAATTTCTAGCTAAGTTTTTCCCACCAAATAAGCTCAAGCAAAACTACTTTAACGATATTCATACCTTTGCACAATTTGATTCAGAATCGTTGTATGAGGCATGGGAAAGGTTTAAGGATATGCTTCGTAAGTGTCCTCACCATGGAATTCTTTAGTGGATGCAGTTAGGGATATTTTGTGATGGCTTACAGGCTTCCACGAGGGCTAGTATAGATGCAGCAGGAGGAGCAATCATGTCGAAGAATTTTGACGAGGCATATCAGTTGTTAGAGACAATGGCCTCTAACAACTATCAGTGGCCCATGACTAGGTCTAATCCTCTAAAAACTGCAGGGAAATATAGCGTGAGACGATGATGATAGCATTACAAACAAAATGGTCGCAATGTCTAAGCAAATTGAATTATGGCGTCCTCCATCCACACAGCAGGTAGCGATGGTTTGTGAAATTTGTGCTGGGGGTCATACTACGGATCAATGTGCCATAAATGCTGAATCAACATAGTTTGTAGGGAGCTACAGTCGGTCTACCCAGCCTTATCCGAATCAAAATGTATATAATCCAGGTTGGAAAAATCATCCAGGGTTTTCATAGAGTAACAACCAAGCTGCAGTTCAAGCGCCAAGACAACAAAACAATTCTGGGTCTCAAAATCAGACACAACAACCAGAGTGGAAAGCAAGTTGGGAAGAAGCCTTGGATAGATTTATTACAGCTTCTGAAAAAAAACACGAGGAACATGAAAGGAAACAAAATAAAATAGATCTGAATATACAAAGCATAAATGCGTCGATCAAGAATCTGGAAAATCAAATGGGACAGATAGCGCATGCACTTAATAACCGACCACTTGGAACACTTCCGAGCGACACAGAGAAAAACCGGGCAGAGATGAGCATTGTAAGGCGGTAACTCTACGAAGTGGAAAAGAATTACAAGAGTCAATCACAGATAGGGAAAAGAAGGATAAGGCATTAATTGAAACAGAAGAAGTGGTGGATACCGAAAAGCATCAAGATGAGACCTTACAGCAGAATAATTCAGAACCAACCAGCACAATGCCTCCCATACCAAGTGATCTGCAGAGATTCCGAAAGCTAAGTTGGATAAGCGGTTTTCCACGATTTTGGATATTTTAAAAAGTCTGCATATCAACATCCCTTTCACAAGCCTTGGAACAAATGCCGAAGTTACGCTAAGTTTATGAAGGAGGTTTTGTCGAGGAAGAGGAAATTGGGTGAATTTGAGATGAGTAGCATTGATCAAGAATGTAGTATTATCATTCGAATAAGTTACCACCAAAGCTCAAGGATCCGGGTAGCTTTAATATACCGTGTGAGATTGGAAATCGTTTTTAGTCGAGCATTATGTGATTTGGGGGCGATATAAATCGATGCCATTATCCGCCTGCAAACCGATTTCGGACTTCAGCTCCACGCCCAACAAATATCAGGTTCTTAGTTAGCGGATAGATCGATTATATATCCACGAGGTATTATTGAAGAGTGTTAGTAAAAGTGGATAAATTCATCTTTCTCATGATTTCTTTATCTTGGATTGTGAAGGTGGATAAAAATCCGATCATTCTTGGGGTGACCATTTTGGCAACAAGCGAGAACATTGATTGATGTTCAAAAAAGGTGAATTGACAATGCGAGTTGAAGATCAACAGGTCACCTTTAACGTTTTTAAGCCAATGTCTTACCCAAAAGAAAAAGGTGAATGTATGCGGGTTGATATCATGGAGGAATTGGTGAATCACAAATTCAGCGCAATTATTCGGAGGACCCACTTGAATCATTTTTGCTCGGGATAAACGAATGTGGTATTAAAGAGGATATTGAATATGTCAAATGGCTAGACACACCATCAGTCTTTCGGAAAAGCACTCAATCTTTCGACACCATAGAGAGGCCCGAAGCGGAAGGTAAAAAGTTCAAACCCTCAATAGAAGAGCCACCGGTGCTGGAATTAAAGCCATTACCATCTCATTTGTAGTATGCTTATTTAGGAAAAAACAATACCCTACCAGTTATTATTTTGACAGATTTGACTGATACGCAAAAGGAGAAACTGCTAAGGGTCTTGCGAGAATTCAAAACAGCAATTGGGTGGACTATAGCGGACATTCAAGGTATTAGCCCATCATTCTGTATGCATAAAATCTTAATGGAAGAGGGGGCAAAACCAACCATCGAGATGCAAAGAATGCTAAACCCCATCATGAAGGAGGTGGTGAAAAAAGATATTATAAAGTGGTTAGATGCTGGCATTATTTACCCGATCTCAGATAGTTCATGGGTGAGTCCTGTACAATGCGTACCAAAGAAAGGGGGTATGACAGTGGTGAAGAATGAAGCTAATGAGCTCATCCCTACTCGAACAGTTACAGGATGGAGAATATGCATGGACTACCGCAAGCTGAATAAAGTCACACGCAAGGATCACTTCCCCTTGCCATTCATTGATCAGATGTTTGATAGGCTAACGGGACATCAGTTCTATTGTCTCTTGGATGGATATTCTGGGTATAATCAAATTGCCATAGCACTAGAGGATCAAGAGAAAATGACATTCACATGCCCATATGGTACGTTTGCATTTTGACGTATGTCCTTTGGCTTATGCAATGCACCAGCAACCTTTCAACGGTGCATGATGGCGATCTTCTCCGATATGGTCGAGAAAAATTTGGAGGTGTTTATGGACGATTTTTCTGTGTTCGGTGATAGCTTTGATCTTTGTTTGAAAAATCTGATCTTAGTGTTGAAACGTTGCGTGGAAACTAATCTGGTTCTTAATTGGGAAAAATGTCACTTTATGGTGAAAGAAGGATTATTCTAGGCATAAGGTTTCGCAGCAGGGTTAGAGGTGGATAAGGCAAAGATTGAGACTATTGAAAAATTACCTCCTTCATCATCTGTGAAGGGAATCCGGAGTTTCTTGGGACATGCGGGTTTCTATAGACGCTTCATTAAAGATTTTTCACAAATTTCAAAACCTTTATGTTCCCTATTAGAGAAAGACGTGCCTTTCAAAATGGATCAGTCATGTATCGAGGCATTCGAGGTATTAAAGAAGAATTTGGTTTTTGCTCCAATCATTGTGGCGCCCGATTGGTCTTTACCATTCGAATTGATGTGCGATGCCAGTGACTATGCAGTGGGAGCCGTACTGGGACAACGCCACGACAAGATTTTTTACACAATCTATTACTCAAGCAAGACGTTGACAGATGCGCAGTTGAACTACACAACCACAGAAAAAGAACTACTTGCAGTTGTGTTCGCCTTCGACAAATTTAGAGCATATCTCATTGGGACCAAGGTAATTGTCTACACAGATCATTCTACCATCAAATATCTGAATTAGAAGAAAGATGCTAAACCGAGGTTAATACGGTGGGTGTTACTGCTGCAAGAATTTGATTTGGAGATCCGGGATAGAAAGGGTACAGAAAATCAAGTGGCGGATCATCTTTCGCAGTTGGAAAATGATGAGGTGCAGAGGAAAGACAATGCAATGATTAACGAGAAATTTCTGGACGAACAACTTCTCCGAGTAACCACAACACTGCCTTGGTATGCTAATTATATGAACTACGTGGTTGCTAAGGTATTACCACCTGATTTGAACTCACAACAACGAAAGAAATTCCTCCACGACGTGAAGCAGTACTATTGGGATGAACCATTCCTATTTAAAGCTTGCGCGGATCAAATGATTAGATGTTGTGTGCCACATGAAGAGATGGACAGCATATTGGGTCACTGCCACTCATCGGATTATGGAGGCCATTATTCCGGTGATCTAACTGCGGCCAAGGTGTTACAATCAGGATTTTACTGGCCTTCGTTATTCAAGGATGTGTATCTCTATGTGCTAAAGTGTGATTGATGCCAACGCGTAGGTAATATCTCCAAGTGAAATGAAATGCCACTCAACTCTATTTTGGAGGTAGAACTGTTCGACGTTTGGGGAATCGATTTCATGGGACCGTTCCCCTCATCTTTTAATAATCAGTATATTTTGTTGGTGGTGGATTATGTTTCCAAATGGGTAGAAGCCGCAGCGTTACCCACGAATAATGCCAACGTTGTTCTCCGCTTCTTAAAGAAAAACATCTTCACACGATTCGGAACACCACGAGCAATAATAAGTGATGAGGGAACGATTTCGCAATAAATAATTCACAAAAGCTACTCACAAAGTATGGGGTTCGTCATAAAATTACAGCTGCGTATCATCCCCAAACCAATGGTCAAGCTGAGGTCTCGAATAGAGAGGTAAAGCGAATTCTGGAAAAGGTGGTCAATCCGTCACGAAAAGATTGGTCTTTACGTCTTGACGATGCTCTATGGGCGTATCGAACAGCATACAAGAATCCTATCGGTATGTCACCTTATCGAATGGTTTACAGAAAGGCGTGTCACCTCCCAGTCGAGCTAGAACATAGTGCACACTGGGCCATTCGGAAGTTTAATTTCGATGTATAAGCAGCGGGTGAGAAAAGGTTACTGCAATTGAACGAGATGGATGAATTCCAATTCAACGCCTATGAAAACGTAAAACTCTACAAAGAGAAAGTCAAAGCTTGGCATGATAAGAAAATTCTTGAGCGAACATTTGAACCAGGCCAACAAGTCTTACTTTTTAACTCAAGATTGCGTTTATTTCCTGGGAAACTGAAATCTCGTTGGTTAGGACCTTTTAAAGTTGTGTTTGTTACACCACATGGTAATATCGAGATCGAGAAACCAAATTCAAATTGCACATTCAAGGTTAACGGTCAAAGACTCAAACATTACTGGAGTGGACCCATCGAACGTCAAACTACGGTCATAAATCTTTTCGACCCAGTAACCGAGTGATCACGACAGCAAAGTTGGGCTGATGACTGTAAACCAAGCGCTTATTGGGAGGCAACCCAATCACTTTTTATCTTTTATTTTTCTTTTTTTTTTTTATTTATTTAAGTTTCATATCATTTCCTTATTTTAGTTTTTTATTAGTAGTGTTAGTAAACATTTTGGGTGATTCAGTCTCTATTTTCAATGCGTATTGCTTTGAGTGTCAATTCTCAGGTTGGGGAGGTGTGCACGTGGAGGAAAAACAAGTGTCAAGTTGATGAGGTGTGCAGGTCCTGCCTACAAGCGCCCCGGTGATATAGACTAGTACACCAAAAGCGCCCGGCCACCGAGACCTCAGACTTTTTACGCTCGACACCGAAAGACCCCGTGGCCAACAATAATAGTAAAAGAAATCACCCCACCGAGGAGTTTCCCACTTCCACGACACACGCCTTGACGTACAGTAATAGTTCATTTCAAGCGCCTGACACCCATTCAAGTCTGACCTCGACCATTAGCGCCCGGCGCTCTTCCTGAAGCTTTTAACACAAATACCGATGCTAGGGGCGGGTTTAAACAGTTTTTGAAATATAACCGTACGCTGATTGGACTCTATTCCACTACAATTTCAAAACTGGTTCCACTTCTATTTTCTCTCAACACCTCTATATTATTAAACCTCATCCCACGACACATGCATAACACTTTAATAGCAATTCTAATTCAATCTACACCATAATTGATTTCCTTATTCGGTAGAGAACACAAAAGGTATATTGTACAATTAACTTCTTCTATCACTCAAGTTTGTTTTTGCTCCATACTTTGGTTGGTAGGTATCCAATCTCTCAATTTGCTTCCCATGGTGTTCTTCTTTTTTTTCTTACTTGCTACTTTGTCAAGATTATGCATGCGATTACATGTCCATTGAATCCTCGAAAGTTACCTTTGATGACATGTTTCTTCTAATCTACTCCTGCATTTGGATATAACAAGATACCTTATGTGTTGATGTACCAAAGTTCTATATATTACCCACAAGGTGTATGAAAATATGCCCAATAAATTGTTTTTGCCAATACTACATACCACCATGCCACACATACGAAATTTACTTGTCATTTTCACAATTCAATGTTAAAAGTTTTCATCAAGTACATATCTTCCTATGGTGGGGGTCATTGACATAGCTTTTGGGTGTGAAATGATAAAGCTTTTGAGCAAATAGTGTGTTTCCTTTGCAAATGGAATCATAAATGAATCTACTTGGTGCAATTACATTTTTCAAAGCCTATATGTGTCCCGCCACACCCTAATCATGTACTTCATGACTCTCGTAGTTTGGTGGTTGTGTTCAAAGACCATGTTTACATATTCGAGTGTTGCCTAATCCTAATTCCTAGATATGTGTTTCCGCAGTGTTATTTCTACATGGATTTGAAGCGTCAACGTGGTGAGGGTTCGTGTTCGCATCTATCGGCCTCTGAAATTTGATAGCCGACGATTCGCCTCCACTAAGGCACGAACGCTTATAACCCCATGGCTACCCGCCACTAGTCCCGAAACGCGCTTTGAGACCCGATCAAGCAAAGGATGGGGAGTCAGCGATGATGATAATGGAGAAAAATTGGTTCACACTAACCGAAAGCAACAGATCCAAAGCAGGTGATTGCAGTTGTCAAGGAATTCTACGCCAAGGTGCCTGAGCATTATCATTATGGTGTCTTTGTAAGGGGCAAAACAGTGGAAATTAGCGAAGAGGACTTCAACGGGTGCTACCAACCCGCCATTGAGGGATCGAATGACGAAAGCACGCATGCGGCTTGTGAGTGATGGGCCGATTATGAGAAGATTATTCGTGAACTTTGTCAACCGGACACCACATGGACAATCTACATGAACGCGCAAGAAGACATGACCTTTCCACTATCTAACCTCAACTTGTATGGGAAAGGCGTGGTATGCGCTCATTTGTGCTAAAACTAATGTCATGCATGCATGTGAGCCATGTCACCGTGGAGCGAAAGTGCTTTTATACTCAATAATCAAAGGCTTCAAGGTTGATGTAGGCCATCTTATTCAGCAATCTATCCTCTGAGCATCACGAGGCGGGACCACAGGGGGGTTACCACATCCGTCTCTCATCTGCGTGTTGTGTGCCAAGTTTGAGTCAAATGGAAATCGGATGAGATGATTCAAATGCCTATGCCGTGTTGGACCACAAGTTGATACGCGGTATAAAGTGTGGATCGTGGAGCAAATCACCCTAGGGGATTGGGTTTCATAATTTCCCAAGCTGAACCTTCTCAAGCTCTACCACCTCAGGCTCCACCTACTTATGGTCCTTCGTCTGCAGCTTATCACGATGTGGTTCCCAAAGCAGTCCAACGAGAAGTTAACGGATGGTTCTACACTCTGGAAGCCCAAAATGTCCGTCTCTCGGAACGTCAAGATGTGATTTACAAATACTTGGTTGATCAGTTTACTGCCCAGAATGCTATGAACGCCCAGTTGTTTTCGGGTGTTAGTCTCAGTCAGTTCCCTTCAGCCCCAATCCTGCCAGTCTTTCCCCCTTCTGATCTAGAGATGAGCGAGGATGATGATGCTCCACTCGAGGCTTAAGCTCATCAGGGTATCCTCTGTTTTATATTGTTTTATCTTTCGCATGAGGACATTGCTCTAGATAAGTTTGGGGGTAGTATTTATTTTATTTTTATTTGCATGAGTAAACTGTGATTGTCTTGACATGATAGTTTGTGGATGTTTTGTTTATTATAAATGTTGCATTTAGGATTGCATGTTAATTCCAGCTTTTGATAGTGAGTATATTTGGAGGCCAATGATGAATTTAGAATTGTATGAATAAGTCTAATAAGGATTGTTGAGTCAGTGATATGATTGTCTTGACATGATTTAAATCCCTATCTGTTTGACACTGATATTTCAAGGATAGCACATTTTGAAAAATGACCATGTTGGCTATGATAGTTTAAATGGATAGATAATAGAGTTCTAAAGGATGAATGCTAGTAAGTTAAATAGCTAGTGAAGACTTTTTTAGATATGAACTCAAGTTTGGGGGAAAAAATATTTGGAGTATATAAGCTTTGAAAAAAAAAGAATAAACACCGTGGCATGCTTGTCTAGTTTTGTGGCATTTGTTACTTGAGTAAGTAAGCCCGAGGGGATTGTCTCTACACCTAGCGCCCTAAGGTCTTAATGGCTTGGGAGTCGTTGGTCGAAAGCTCGTTAAGGTAGCATTGAAAAGCCTAAGGGAATAAGACAATGCATAGTCATGAAAAAAAAAAAGGGTATAAATAAATAATAAAGCGAGAAAAGTGCAAAATGCCTCCGTCTAGCAAAAATAAGCATAAGTATTCCATGTTGACCCCTGGATTTTGGTGAGTGTTTAATTTTAGTTGAATTTAGTTTATTTGATGAGTTCTTGAGTTGAAACTGTATGATGCCTAATAAGAACTTTATTCTCTTTCAGATTTTTGCCTTTCATTGGTTAGCATGGTTGTTGAACACACACTCACAATATCAGTAATAACAGATTTGGATTGATTGATTGTTGGGATATTATTGATCTGCTTTATCATGATGTATTAGCGTGTTTTTGTGATTTTTCTGAGGCCCATAGATATTCGTTAACTATTGAATTGCTGGAATTAAGAACATATAGATTGTTTGCATTTGCATGATGTTTAGTTTTTCGTGTTGTTTGTGTTCTGTTGCTTGAGGACACACAACGAGTTAAGTTTGGGGGTATTTGATGATTGGGTAATATACCCATGAATTGGATATACTTGAGCTTAGATTTGTGTATTTTCGAGTCTTTTAGTATCATGTTTACTGTGTTTATGTTTTGTTTTGTAGGTTTGGGAATTGTAAGAACAATGGGGAGCATTTGGGTTAAAAAAATGGCTTGAGCATCATTTTCGCAGACAGCCCAGGCGCTTATTTCTTTCTAAATCCCAAATAATGGGCGCTAGGACCTGAGCCAGCCGTTAATTAGGTCAAAGCGCGCGTGTTTGACCTTTTTGGTTGTATTGACTTTTCGTTTGACTTCTTATTTGGAGCTTGTTTGAAGCCTATTTGGATTGGGATTGCTGGAGTTGGGCAAGTGAATATAAATTGGTTATTTACATTGGGATAGGAGACTCATTCTACACAATTGGGAGATTAATCAAAGAGCAAGAACAGATTTTGAGGATTGGGAGTTCTTCTTCTTCTTTATTCTTTTAATTTGTGTAATTCATTAAGGATGATTTATCAATTATTGTTGTTTTTAATTTTCATTATGAACTAATTTCTTTTATTAACCTTTTATGGTTATGAATTGATTATTTAATTTATTCCAATTATTTATATTGAAGTGAATTGTTCATCTTGCTTTGTGTTGATTGTTTAATTATCCGCCAATAATTACCTTGTTACTTTCTAAGGAATTGAGAAAGGAATTCTAGGGTTAGAATCGGGTACATGATGACATGTGACTTAGTTATTTGCACAAAGAATAATTAGGTTTGTGAATAGAATGAGAATATCTATTTGCCGCATGTAACACATAAGGAATTGGAATTAGTAGGAGTTTAATTCACTTATTTTGCATAGAGATATAGCAAAATTAATGGGTTAAATAGAAGGCAAATGATCACTTGAGAAAGGGCTTTTGGCATTTGAGAATTCTCGTAACAATTCAAAGAGACATAATAATTGGGATAATTAAATAATTGATTTAAAAATCATAATTGGGGATATTGGAGTCTTAATTGTTATTTATCTGCATTCAATCAATTCTTAGTTTGTTTACTTATTTTCTTTTAGAATAATTTCTTGCTTTGTTAAAATCGGTTTTATTAGTTTTAAAAATCATAATTATTAGTTGTTTAAATAAAATTGAATTGATATAGTACTAATAGTTGGGGTTTATTAATTAGAATTCTCTGTGGGATCGACACTCTATTTTATCACTATATTACTTGTTGATCGTGTATACTTGCACGTTTGCTTTGATTGTGAAATCAACCGACAACATTTTTGACAAGTTTTAACTTTTTCATACCGGAGTACTATTCATGGAATACTATTCCCAAATTACTATTCACGAGGTACTATTCACCCGAGTACTATTTACCCGGGGTACTATTCATGATAAAAATTGATTCATTTTCAATCCAAATTATTTTTGGAACAATATTATTCTTGAATTTTACTCCACAAAGCAGTATCATGTTGACAATTTGGGCATTATTGAATTCAGGATAAATTAAATTATAAATCTTTAAAAATTTATCATTTGCTTTCTTTTAATTGAATTCTTATATCATTGTCATCATCCTCATGCTTATATTATGTTGAAAGTCATATGTGGCCCGTAGTGCATAGATGGACTTGGTATGATTATGACCAGGGATTATTCGGTATAATCATGGACCGTAGTAATGTTACAAAAGATGTGGTAAAAGTCCTCATTGGCTGTAGTAGTGCATTGATGGACAGATTGTTGGCATAATCATGACCATTGATGAATACACGAATATCATTGGCCCATAGTGCATGGATAATTTGTGGTCGTGATATTAAAGAATATCCTTGGTAGTAGTGCGGTGATTCGATGATGTGGATTATTTATTGTCGAGTCTCACGATAAAATTAATGATAAACCTTTTAAATCATAGTAAGATAGTAAATTTTATGCTCTACTTGACTCTTCTAATGGATTGCTTGTTCCGCTGCAGTTAAACTTGTTGTCTATTATGTTCTATCGCTTTAACATTGTTGAAGGCTAACGATAAATTATTCTCGCATTATCTTAGTCAAAATATTTCTTCTTGGGCTAGTTGAGCTCACCTTTGCTTTCATTGTTCTCTTTCAAGAAATGAGAATATAAATTTGGGACTAGTCGGGAACCTGAGTGACGGTCCAGATGATAGCATTAGTAGTCCTCACTATTCTGTTAATTAGTGTGATAATAAATGTAATGAGGACTCCATTGAGTGTGGATATTGTCTAGATGACAATATTCGTTTTAAAACTCTCAGATTATGTTTTGTCATATTTTACACGACAGTTGTATAATTAAGTTGTATTTAGATTTTGTACCATGTATTTGGCGACTCAAGATGGGTGATGTATACCTATTTTGGGGGCGTCACACTAGGAGTAACCTAGATATAGGTTGGGTTCCCATCACACCTGGCTCAAAATGGTTTTAAGTCCCATATCTTGTGTAGTCAAACTTATTACGCTTCTTGTTAGAGGCTTAGTAAGTGGATCAACCAAATTTTACTGACTTCACATAAACAATAGTTATGATATCATCATGTATAAATTGTCTCAAGAATTCATGTTTTAGACCAATATGTCTAAACTATATATTTTTATAATCGCAGCTTCACTATCACAATATAGTAAAATTGAGGCATTGAATTTGGCCATTGATTTATGTCTAACAACATATTTCTAATCCAATCACCTCTTTTCCCCGCTTGAGCCAAAGCAATAAACTCGACTCCATAGTAGAGTAAGAATACAAGTCTGCTTTCTTTTGCCCAAGAAACAACACCACTAATTGCAGCAGAGAAAAATCCACCCACTTGTGGATTTATTATCTCACACACTATTAATCCAACAGATCGTAGTATCCTCCAAAACACTAAGGAATTTATTATAGAACAATCTTAAGTCACTGGTTCTTTTAAGATATCCAAGTATCCTCCCAATAGCTTTCCAATGATCAATATTAGGACTACTCAAATATCTACTAAGTTTAGAAACTGCAAAAAGAAATATCCGCCTAGTACAAAGGTATAACATATATAAGGATACCGATAACACTTGTGTATTCTAGCTATCCAATAGCTCTTCCATTATTTTCTTTGAGCTCCATTCTCCAAAGTAGTATTCACCTCCTTAAACTCGAGGTGACTAAACTTAGTTAATATCTTTTCAATATAGTGAGATTGATTTAATACAAAACCCCACTATGAATTTTAACTTTTGATGCCTAAAATAGTATCCACTTCACCTAAGTCTTTCATGTATGCAGGAGGATAGATAATTTTAGTCTCATTTGATAGGTCTCCAAACCTTTATGTTTATTTTGATGATACATTTTTTAGTAAATAGGTTAGTCAAAAGGGTAAAATCCTCTCCATAGGATTTTATATAAGTTTTCAAATTATCCTATTTAATTTGACCAAAATGTTTTTCATCCGTGTTAATGAAATTGATTCATAAAGTAAAATTTTCTAAGGCAAGGAAATTTTATTTCTTTTTTCAAAATGATTTTACAAAATCTTATGGGCAAAAAAAATATAAACATATATATATAGGAATGATCCATAAAGATCTATATGCTATGGAATAAAAAGTGGCATATAACATCTATACCATGCATTAAAACACGAAGGGTTGCGATATGAATGAGGATACTTCATCTCATTAGAATTTCTAGCGGACGTGCTTAATGAAGTTCTCCGCACACTTTTACCCCTATTAAGACCGTTGTCCGCATACTTTTGCCCCTATTAGCACTCACCGACCAATTGAATATATCAAAGATCCGCTAGTTATACTAGCGGATGGATAAAAACTAACATCTCTACATAGTCCTCCCCGCATACACAAAGAACATTATACACAAAGTCCCTCCCCGCAACAACATGAATTCCTCAACACACAACAACATCGACACTAATTCCTCCTCGCATACACGCTAAAGATAAAGAACCTCGTGGCAACATGAATTCCTCATGCAGAATCCCTACAATTGCTTATAACACCATAAATTAACAAACACGTAATTATTGTTTCAAACCAAGTTAAGAATTGACGTATGTTTCAAAGATATGAATAAAGTGCTTCTTATAAGAATAAAGTTCAAATATAAAATTCATAAATTATAAATTATATTCAATTACAAATATATGTTCATTATTACAAATAATTTAAATTTTCAATCAAATGGTAAACCCGCAAGTCTAAAATGTAAAACTAATCATTTTGGAAACAAGAGTATTGACCTTCCACATGCAAAAACTTAGAGTATCACATTAAAGACAGGCAATTTTCTCAATCTTTAAATTTGGCAATAGATTGAGTAACATGCCACGTAAACCGAACTAAAAGTGACTCAAGAACTTAATCAAATTCAAGAGGTCATTCCTCAAAGATACCACAATATGGTTTGCTTTCAAATGTATAATAGTTGTAAGGAATCAAGTCAAAATATATTACCATGATTAGTCTATTTGCCATATCCAAAGATCAATTAAAGGAGCAACCATAGTATCAATTCATCCCCAACATTAAATTCAAAAACAATGAGATAGCTAACCATATATTAGTTTGGTTTTTCAGCTTAACAGAAATTCTTTTCATGGAGTCCTGAATTCAAGGGCTTATATTAGTCCTTATAGTATGAAAGTAAAGTGAAGAAAATACGAAGCACTTGAAGATGGAACTTGTCGCAGTAAAAGCAAAGCTAATAAAGAAACATAAAGAAAATCAATAGCCCCATTTATCTACTACTACAAAACCCATACGTTGGTTTTGGAAATCAATACTATACAACTACAAAGAACAAACTGAGACAAATATCATATAAATAATAACAAGACACCACAAAAGTCAAAAA
>CM035156.1:45188580-45270650 GCA_020205615.1 Panax quinquefolius
AATATCATTCTTTAGGTTTTTAATTTTATTTACCCTTAGTTGTTATGATTTCCTCTATTTCTCCCATCCCTCTAACAAGCCCTAAATTTACTAATTTTGGGACAACCTTCGTGGGTGTTTCATGGTTCGGGATTCGCCATGGAATGCAAGGGTTGTCGCCATTCCTCTCGTGAGGATCATGGTGGTACAAAAGGAACAAAAGTTCCTTCGATTCTTTACTTCGGAGATGGACATTCCATGATCTCGTTAATGATGGGCTCGGCTTATAATTAGTAAGTAGAAATAATTAGTAAGTAGAAGAAGAATATGAAGAGAAGAATAATGTTTTCGATCCGAGATTTTAACCAATACCTAATACAAGTCCGACTCAAATCAATCATGGCTAAGATGTACTATGTGCTCATCAGATCATGTAGTTTGGAAAATAAATGATATAAATAAAGTCATTCTTCTTCATCTTGTTCCTACTATTTCTAGTATTTCAAAATTTGTTTCAGATTCTAAAGTTTTCGCAAGTGAACATTCGCTTCAAATTTAACCGATGATGCACAAAGTTATATGCTCGAGTCCCGTATATATGCTTTTTCTAGGGAATTAATGTATGTATATGAACTAGCTAGTCACGGAAATTAGAAGTGTAATTAAGAAAGTTTTGGCAAAGGAGAGAAATTTGTAAAAGTAGGTTTGGTTTGCAGATAGATTTTGTTTCTAGGATATGATGATGAGAATTAAGTTGAGGAGATAGAATATAATTGAATTGAAATTAAAGAGGATTAGTTCATTAATGTGAACAAGAAGAAAGAAGAAGAAGTCAAGGATGTGAAGAAAATTTTTATGTGGTTGTTTCGGGTTGGATCGATGGATTTGCATATACTTTTCTCGTGGTTCCCGGGTTGGGGTCACAAACCGCCATAATGCTCAAGTAATTAATTAAGCTACATATATACTTTGCATTCTTTTTTTTTCTTTGGTAATTGCGACCTTGATATTAGTAGAATTTGGGTATTAGAGCATATATGGTTATAGAGGGCTAAAATCATGAAACCCCGATTTAATTATATAATAATGCATGTGTGGTAAATTTAGGGAGGAGGAGCAATTATATGAATATCCGAGTGGTGGGAAGGGACTGGCATAAATCTTACATATATACACCTTTTTTGTTTTGTTTGAGTGAACTGGAGTTTGGTCATGATAGATTTCTATACGCAATATCATTCGATGGTTGTTCAATTTGATTTAGGGACATAATATTATGGATAAGATGTGGATGGAATTACCAAGATATTCTAGAGAATATCTTGCAGCATGTAGATATTTCTCGACTTTGGTTTCAAAAAGTGGGTATGGTAACGGAAGAATTCCTTGCCCATGTAAGAAATCAGGTAAATGGTCGATACCAGATTCGAGCTACTATTCGTGAACATTTGATTTGTGATGGATTTATGTTTGGCTACACTAATTGGGTGCATCAAGGGAAGATGTGATTGTCGTGGATGTGAGTAATGATGATGTTCACGAAGAACCATCACAATCCAAGATGAGCATCGATGCCCGAGATGGTAAATGATATATTTAGGGATCACTTGTAGATTCGCTTACCAAGCTTCAAAATACCAAAAGTACATGTCGAGGCCAATCAACCTTTATATCCCGGATGTGAAAATGAGAAATCCTTTCATTCGTCAGTATGGCTTTTCAATCATAAAATGTTAGCAAATGGACCGATGTGTCCTTTGATGGATTGCTCAGAAGTTCAAGTCATCATTTCCATCATTTGCAAACTTGCTCGATAATTTTTATGAAATGAAGAAAATGGTTGGAAATTTAGGGTTTGGTTATGAGAAGATTGATGCACGCGAGAATGATCAGATGCTCTTTTCGAGGGAGAATGAAAATTGTAGTCTTCAGACAGCTTTGTAAATCATCGAGATGGAAGGCATCGAGAGATGGTCAGATCGTAGAAGACACAAATAGATACAAAAACTAAGAGGAGCAAAGTAGTCGTGGAAGCAATTACGTTATTTAGCGTTAATCTTAGATTGCAGAGGCTATTTATGTCTCAGAAATCGCAAAAAAATACATGATGTGGCATCATGTAAAAGCGACGGAAAGATGGAGTGAATCGTCATCCACCGATTGACTCGCAACTTGGAAGCATTTGGATACAATGTACCCTACATTCTCTCAAGAACATCAAATGTAAGACCTTGACCGCTCCATCGATGGCATGAGTCCCTTTACCCATGGGTCACCAGATAGTATATGGCCAAATGACAATTGTCAGATATAACTTACCACCACGGATGTGTATGAAGCAGAGTATTTTATCATGCCGTTGTTAATACCGTCCAAACTCTCCATGTAATGATATTGACGACGTATATGCAACCTTTAATTGAGGAGTTGAAGATACTATGGAGTAATGGGGTTGAAACGTATGATGATGCATCTAACTGCATAAAGTTCCAAATGCGTATGCAGACCGTTGTGGACAATTAGTGATTTCCCAATTTTGCTATGTTGTTCGTCGAGTACTAAAGGTAAGTTAGCTTGTCCATCATGTCAAATGAACACTCGTTTTGTAGATTGCAAAGTAAGGAATGTTATATCGCATCGTTGTTTTCGAGTCGGGTCATAGTTATAGGTTTGATACACGTAAGATTTACGAGAATGTGACCATAGTGAAGCTCCGGTGGTGCCATCAGATTTGATATTCTTGAACAAGTTAATGCTATTAATGTCACTTTTGAAAGACACCCACTAAAGCACGTAAGACCATTCCCCATGACTCAAAAACATAATTGGAGGAAGAAATCTATTTTCTTTGAATCGCCATATCAAGGATACTTTTGTCAGGCCACAATCTAGATGGAATGCACATTGCCAAAAACATTTGTGATAGCTTTGATTGGGACATTGTTGAGTGTGCAAGGAAAGTCAAAAGATAATTTAAAAGCACGATTGGACTTGATGAAAATGGGTATAAGAAGAGAGCTCCATCCAATACCCTGCAAGCAAGCAATTCAAAGTACTTTTTACGTACCGTAAGCTACTCAATGTCTAAGAAAGAAAGACATGATTTCTTGCAAGTGTTGAAAAATGTTAAGGTACTGATGGATATGCTTCAAATATTTCACGTTGCATCAATTTGAAGGGGGCAAGATCTCGTGTCTTAAAAGTCACGACCGCCATATTTTAATGCAACAATTACTTCCAATAGCAATACGACAAAAAATCGACTTGCCTGTACATGTCTCGCTTCAACAATAATTGAACTTTGTAACTACTTCAGAGAATTATGTTCCAACTATAACACATCGGAAGATTATGAACTGTTGAACAAAAAATTCTGCTAATACTTTGCAAGCTCGAGATGGTGTTTCCTCCCGCTTTTTTGATATAATGGTACATTTGTGTGTCCACCTCGTCAAGAGGCTAAGATAATCGGAAATGTTAAATATCGACAAATGTGGGCTTTTGAAAAGATACATGGGCAAGTTAAAAGGGTATATTCGCAATAGAAGTCGTCCAGAAGGGTCAATTGTAGAAGGGTATATTGCTGAAGAATGTGTTACATTTTGCTCAAGATATTTGAGTCAAAACAATGCTGCATGGAAACGAGTTGGAAGAAATGAAGCTGGATATGAACAAGGAAAAGAGATTCTCTCTCATTTAGAAACATAAATTCCATTTCTTAATGTCCCAAAAGTTTGTACTCTCATGTAGCGATGATGTCAAGAGTGCACAACAGATGTGCTATTTAATTGCATGAGGTCGAGTCATATCTAAGGTGAGTAAATAAAGAATGACATTTATTGTTCAAATATTAATAACTTATGTTAGCCAAATTAGCTAGCTATGAAAAAAAAAATTTGTTTAATTTGTTTATTTATTTGTAGTATTTCGCAAGATTCATATATGTTATGACGTGGAAAGCGTAAGCAAAAACCGACGCCAAAGGAAATTGACAATGCTAAGAAAAGGAATTTCCGAATGGTTTAAGAATTATGTAAGTACTACATTATTTGAACGTAATTTTATGCAAAATTTTGTAATGGTTATTAATAATAAATGGATGGAATTTGCTTATATCGCTACCATTTTGTAGATGGCAACTATGAATAACGATGCTTCAAAGGAAGTTCAAGCTCTTGATTTGGGCCCAAATTTGATAGGTGTGAGAGAGATGGTTATTTGGTAAATGGGTATCGATTCCATTCGACAAGTTGTGAGAGTAAGAGGAGAACGCAGTAATAGTGGGGTATATGTGGAAGAACTACTCGTGGATATTCATCCGCCAGAGATCAAATCCTAAGGAAGATGTAGTTGAATACTTTGGTATTTTGGAAGATGTTGTTGAATTAGATTATTATGGATCCGCAAAGTTGTTCTATTCAAATGTAAGTGGTATGACGTTTAGCACGTGATGAGGGGTCAAAATCGATGACTATGGCTTCACGCTTGTAAATCATCAAAAGTTTGGTTCAACCGATGAGCCCTTTGTAATGCTCCGCCAAAGTTCAACAAATATTTTATGTTGATGATCAAAGGATAACAATGGCGGTGGTTATACTAACAAAGCCGAGAGATTTATGTGAAGATGTCAAGTAGATTCTCGATAGTGACGATTTACCCAATACCAATGAAGAATTCATCACTCAATTGCAGAAGTTGATATTGAAAACATAAATTGGGTTAGGAATGACGTTGATGCTGAATTAGTTGAAATGGACGAAAAAGACCGGAAAGTAAGCGAAAACTAGGATCTCAAATTGATACATCTCGTTTCAAAAGACGAATGATTGAACATATTGTTGATGAAAATGAAGATGAGAATGGAGACGAAGACGAAGACGAAGACGAAGATGAAGGAGAAGATGAGGGTCCCGAAGATGAAGAGGAGGGTGATAGTGAGGAAAATGAAGATGACGAAGAATGAAGAGGATAAACATCACAATTGATAGATCTGTTTTTTACACTTTGTCCATTTTCTCCAAAAGAGAAACCGTTACACTTTGATAGATCCGTTTTTGATATTATATCTTGGTGCTCCTCAGATTATTAGCAAATATCTAGACTATTAGCAAATATCTAGCAAATATCAAAAGATGTAGTATAGCTTTTACTTTGTTTTCTACATCATCTTATTAGTGTTTTAAACACACTTCTTTGTCAACATTTCAATGTAAGTAGATTTGAAGATCAAATCGACTAAACGGAAATTAAATGGACTACCCACGCCTCCCCGCCCCACCTCGTGTCTCAAATTTTTCAGATTAGCTAGCCAACTTATTTTTTAGATGTATTTCATTTGGATGTATTTGTTAATTTTGGGGACTTAGTTTTCAGATTTAACTAATAACTGTGGAAAGCTCTCACTGCTCATTAGATTTAACTAATAACTTTTCTTACGAGTGTCACATTCATATTTTTGTTTCTCAGGTTGCTTTAATGGCTTCTAATAGAACGTCTAGATCTCGTGCTAACTGTTCCAATGGCCCGGAAATTAATGATAATGAGATCCATGCCGATGAACCACATGTAGAGGAGGAAAGTATTCATGAGAATGTTGAAGGTACCATGCATATATCTACACTTATACTTGCATTGTCATGAGAATTAACTTGGTTTGATAGTTGCAAAATGGAATCCAAACTTCAACAAGAAAAATACATGTAGAGTGCTGGAACTGTAAGAACAATGAAAAGGCCTGCCAGGAAGTTAATTTGGATAGTTATATATACAAGTTATACAAATCAATGCTAAAGCATAATGTGCTAGACCACACGAGAAAATAAATAACGGGGATACTAATTTCAACCAATGAAAAAGACTAAAAAACTTATTTGGTGTAGCACAATGTAAGGAAATCACCAAACATCTTCGATAACAGAGATTACGAATAGGTATGTAGCAACTTTGATGAACATTTTGTGTCTTTACCCAAAGGCAATATCCTCGGGATATAGAGAGCAACACATCGATGTGGTCAAGGCATGAAGGTGCAGAACCAGCCTTCAGCCATCCATTGCTTTCTTCCGATTTTGTAATTTTTTGAATTCGTTTTTCCTTAGGATGCAAAGTATCTTAAAAATCAAGTTTAAAAGTAAAGTTAGAGAAGAAGTGCTCAACCTATAACTTGTTTTAGTGACTAGTGAGATCGTTTCAAAACTCTAACTTGGAAATGTAGTTTTGCAAGAAAGAGAAACTAAATCCATTTCTTACTGAAATGAGAAACCTAGTTTTACAGAAAAAGCATAGCCTCGTACGCTTATCATATCTGAAAAAGATCAATCCACAAGAGTTTATATAACATATCCAAGTCTATGTACTTGGATAGTTCAAACAAGTTTTCTTCGCATTGGCTTCCAAAAATTTTGCACATAGAAATGTTAAATATATTAGGATGTTCAGCCCAAGTCGCAAGATGAGTACTCATTCAAAGGACGCCATCTCTCCACACCTTTTAGCAACAAAAAGTGAGAAGAAAAGTCCAGGATCAATGTCATTACTAGTATAAAGAAAGCATTCATAATGGGTAATAGAGGATTCAAAATCCTTAAATGAAACAATCAAACATGTTTTTTTTTCTTATGGCAACAAAGTAAATTAATTCTTCAAAATGACCAAAACATTTATGAAAACCACACACTTTCAGTAAAATGTTTTTCCAAGTCGATTGAAATTAAAAGAGAACAACAAATCAATGAGAGTAAATTCACATTATGAAAATCATCTCTATATGTCAGATAGTGCATACATTAGTTATACTACATTTTCGATTGACAATCAATGAAAAAAACTTAACTTAGGCTAGAGCACACAAGTAACATTTTTTTCTTAGGTTTAGAATTGTCGCGGACTTCGCCCCAAAGAAAAGAATGGCAAATAAGAGCAAGAGAACACTAGAAACAAGTGATAATAGTGTATAACCAGATCGCTCAAACACCACCCAAGCAGCCTAGAGTAACCACTAGAATTCCCAAAGTGTTAGATTATTTTGCCTCCATAAAGCATCAAATCAAGAATTGTTTACACAAAAACAAGCATAGAGATAAAGATGTTTCACTTCAAAAAATTTCAAATCACTACTACTTGCATCATCAATAACAGCTTATTGGATTTATGAAATATCCGTATTTTTAAGAGCCCTAACAGTTAAAACACAAAATCAAGACAACCTCTACCTATATACACCTTTATATTGTCTATGTATACCATTTGAAAGTTGTTCCTCATGTTATATTTTAGTTTTGTTTAGTTCATATATCTTGATTCTTTCTCTTTTAGGTTCTCGACCCAAGAGGAAGCGTGGACCAACGATGGGAGCAAAATTATGGTCAAATATCGATGCACCCAAGAAAGTAATTTATGATGCAAATGGTCAACCTGTTGGGGAGAGGCCAATAAGTTAACCACTTTTCTCGGGTGTCTTGCTCAAGAATGGAGAATTTTTCCAATAAGTACTCCAACATGGTCCAATATATGAGAGGCTAACATGACAAGGGCTTGGGATGAAATTCAAAGTTATTAATCATACCATTTTATAGAATTTGACATTAAGCACATTGAAACAAACTAATATATGTGTAAATTTGTTTGTTGTAGAAACGATTTACCACAGATCACCCCAATGCTAAGAGAAAACCGATGACTATCATGAACAATAGGTGGAGAGATTGGAAGTCTAACTTAAAGAGTAATAATTTTGTGCTCGGTGACCGTGCAAATCGAGCAGCGAATACTATCAACAATGATCGAGTAAATCCTAATCAATGGGTCGTTGGTTGATTATGGCTAACTGATGATGCATGTGTTGTGTTTATTCTAATTTATGTATTATCAATTCTTACTTATTGTTATATATTATTATTAATTTATAAATACATACAATGCAGGATATAGCAACAACAAAAAATTGTGAAAATCGAAAAAAAATTGTTGGTAGGTCATACATTGGGCACTAAATCAATTCCAAAAAAGAAGCATGAATTGGTAATATTTGATGTTATTTCAATATTTTTATCGTTAATCATGTATTAGACTTTTATAAATAGAGTATTATTATTAATTATGAACTATTTTTGTTTTATTTGTAGTACCAAATAAATAAAAAGAGATCGATCGAGCAGATATATATACTGATCCCCACACCAAGTGATAACTCAATTTTACTGGGGAGCATCCTCGAATGTGGTACGATTTATCAATCCTCAAACAATGGGTTTTTTTAACTCTTTATCCTCTGTATGTGTGTGTGAGTTTGTTTTAGAGCATTCATTTACATGAATTTAAACCCGGCCTTTTCAGATTCTAAAATCGTGATCCCTACAAGAATATAGTTAAGTCACATTATGGAGGCACCAAGAAAAACTTCCTACTTTAATATGTTCCTAGAAGCATAGACCTTTAATTTGTTCATTAATAAATTAGTCACTAAACTAGAGTATCAAATTCCCAAAAGATCAACAAAATAAATTAGTAAGCATAAATAGAGAGACCATTTCATTTTATAAAAACACGTATTTAATGAATAAATTAAATTGAATGATTCTACATAAATAGTTGCTACTACTATATTACACACTAAATTAATGTCATTGAACATGTTGTATATGGGACAAAGCAATGCACGTCCAACCTTATAAGTAGAGTCAAAATAGCATATACATGCAGCTTCCTAGCTAAACATATGATGTCATGAACTTGACATTTATCTGACTAATTCTCTCCCCTAAGATCGGGGAATGAACAACTCAGAAGACTTTTCATAGGCGTAAAAGAATATCGTGGAAACAATATCACATAGACCTCAACAAATATAGTGTTACTTCTCTTCTAGTTCAGATTAGTGTAATTATTTTAATTTTCGTTATATGTTTGTTGTTTCATATGGGGTATGCAACCAATGAGGAAGAGCAAAGGAAATGTGGCAATGATGAAAATCAATCTCTCACTCTTTAAAATTCAATACTCATTGTTGTAGTGTAATTATTTTAATTTTCAATACTCAGAAGCTAAATACAAGATGGTATCTCAAGAACAATGTCTAAATAGGTAACCAATATGTAAAGAAGGAACATTTAAGTAAGTGGAATAGAATATCTTGTAAGTTACTTTGAACAAGATTAAAAATAATAATAGAATAACATAATGTAATTACTACTATTATTTGCTACTCTTCTTTAAGTTATGTTGAAATTGCCTCAGATATTTAAGTTGCCTTGTATATTTAAGTTGTGTATAATTTGCCTTATATATTTTCACAGAAAAATTATTGAGTTAAAGAAGACTCAGGAATCGATTGGTGAAAGAAATAGATAGAGACGGAATGATATACTTGCACAAGTTCTTGGACCAGAGCGACATGGTAGACTTCGACAAGGTGGAGTTGGTGCATGACTACAAACACTGGGGGCCTCGTGACACAAATAATGAGGTACAACGTGAGAATCAAGAATTGAAAGTCGAGTTGAAAAATAAAAGGGAAAAAGGAGATGATCGCAAGGAAAGTGGATGAACTATTATCAATTATGACGTAATTTATGAAGAATTCATCGGCCCAAATGCTCAATCCAACAATCGTGTGTGTTTCTCTCACTTCACTTATACTTAAATTTTTGGGGCTATCATTATGTTTTTATGGATTAACAAGTTCACTTGATAATTAATTTGTAGGATCGATACACGTAAGGAGATAATGGTGATATTAGCGGATCAAATAATCCTATAGAGGACCCGTGATATGTCACGTGTCATTGAAATTTGTTATATGTAACACTATTTTTGATGAAAATTTGTTAGATGTGATACTAAAAATATGTTAAAATGTGTTGTTGGTTATGTAATCGCTTTTGATACATAGTAATGATATTTTGGATGGTTATGTATATTTAGATGATATTATACATTAATAGACTTTATTTGTTTTATTCTTTTAGTTGTAAATGTTATATTGATTCGATGGTTGAATGTGGTTATGTTTTTAACAGTAAAAATAAATAAAAATTTATTGTATAGAAATAGAAACAAAGATGTTCTTTTAAAAATTTGGGAAGATATAGCGACGGGACAATCATTAAAAAAGATAGATTTTATGACGATTTTTATTTGCAATTACAAAAAGAAAGTATTTTGTGATGGCATTTTTAAGCCATCACAAAATAATAAAATATATGATGGCTCTCAGTGATGACTAATATTACCATCATTATAGAGTATTTGTGACTGCCATTGCAATCACCAAATCTTATGTGAAAGTAATTTTGTTTAGTAAGTCATCTCACATATGTTTCCTTTTATATTTTGTTTTAAAATTATAATCATAATCTGGGCTTTGGTGTAGTGGTAATACTCGTTATTTAGTTTGCAAATAGGGGGAGGGTTCGAATCCTACAAGTATCATTTGATACAATTAATATAGATACAATTAATACAGTGGAATAAATTATACGTAAATAGATATTCACGTTCTTACATTTGATCCCTAGTCTTTTTTTGTGATGACTTTGACAATCACAATAGATTACGTGTTAATGTGATTACCAAAATCATCACGTAAAACTTTTCATGATGGGCGTATACAAGACGGCCTCGTGATGGTTTCCTACTTTTTGTGATGGATTTTGGCCATAACAAATGACTATTTTTTTAGTAGTGTCTGTACCATGTATTTGACGACTCAAAATAAGTGATGTATACCTATTTTGGGGGCGTCATACGGTTCGTACCTTCGTCATAGTTGATTCGTTAACGAACCAGTTCATTGGAGACACGAAATATATATATATATATATATATATATATATATATATATATATATATATATAAATTAATAATATAAAATCCGAAAGATTCATCCCATGTTGTTCCCCACCCGGGTTCTGAATTTTCTAATACCTCTTTAATTTCGGACTTTAATTAAAAACAATTTCTATCCAACTAGAAGAATCTTGTCATGATATGTTGGTGATTTTCGATTTCTTTTTAAATTTTATAAATAATAAAGCTAGCTAGGTTAAAATGTTTGAAAGTTGACAATTAAGTCCTAATATTTGACCAGATCGATTACATGGTTGGTTGGTTCTTTTTAAATTTCAAAACAATGTCCTAATCAATCCAGCTTCAGTTCAGCAAGATGGGAAAATAAAACAAAGAATAGGTATAGTGTTAGTTAAATATAAGTAGTTACACCCAAAACCGGTGGAATGACTAAACATCCTTAAAGATTAATGTTTACGGTCTAAAATACATTTATCATTATTATATTAGTTGCATTATTTATATAAAATTCAAGGTACTTAGAGCTATAAGTGAGCCAGTCAGGCTGTCATCAAACCTGGTTCGACTCGGCTCCAACTTACTTAGTTACTTCATCCGTTCTTTAATATAAGTCGTCTTAAAAAATATTTTTATTTCTTAATATAAGTCGTTTAAGAATTCAAGTAAGCTTTAATTGCTTAGTTTTCAATATTAACCCAAGTATTAAATATAACTTTGGTTCTCTCACTATTTACTGTATAATAAATAATAATTTCTTATTTCAATACAAGGACAATATAGACAATTAATAATTGATATTATTATCCGCATAGAGTTATTTATATATATAAACGAAGGATATGAAACGTGTACGGCATCTGATATATGCTTGGTCCAACCAAAGATTCCTTAAGAAGCAGTATTAAATGTTAACACCAACTGTGATGATCAATTAATTAGGAGAACTGGAGAAGGGTCAAAAATACCTTTGATTTTTATTGTGATGTTATCGAGTATTTTATACTTTTTTTTTTGTCCAAAAACACTCTTAACGTTACATTTTTGGGTCAAATGGTCTCATACCGCCATTAATGAAGATAAACGGTTAAAATTATTGATTTGATTGTAATACATGGAGAAGCTTAAAGGGAGAAGGTTCAAAAAATCTCTAACACATATAAATATGTCATTTAATCAAAACAAAAAAATACTAAAATAAAAAAAACATAACATATTTACATCATTTAATCAAAATACTAAAATTCAAATTATTTTGTTAACTAATCAAAACAACTAATTAAATAAAACAAGTTGTATAACATATTTACATCATTTAATCAAAATACTAAAATTCAAAACATAACATATTTACATTAAATACTAATTAAAAAAACTAAAATACTAATTAAAAAATACTAAAATACTAATTAAAAAAATAAAATACTAGAAAAATCAAATTAAAAAAAAATAAAATACTAAAATTCAAACTATTTTGTTAATTAATCAAAACAACAAAAATTCAAATTACATCATTAAAATACTAAAATCATAATACTAAATCTTGATTGATATAAAATTTTAAATTACTAAAATCATTTTAAAATAACATTTTTAATATCAAATAATTAACGTTTTTTTTAAAAAAAAATAAAATATTTTAATATTTTATAACAAAAATATTAACGGTTTAATATTAACCTCATATCAAAAAAAATTTAATATTTTTAAAATATTAACATTTTTAATATCAAAAAATATTAATAAAATATTAACGTTTTTTAATATAAAAAATATTAACATTTTTAATATTTTAAATACAAAAAAATTAACGTTTTTTAAAATATTTTAATATTTTTTATATAAAAAATATTAACGTTAACCTCATATCAAAAAATTTAATATTTTTAAAATATTAACATTTTTAATATTAAAAATATTAATAAAATATTAACGTTTTTTAATATAAAAAAATTAACGTTTTTAAAAATTTTAAAATTTTTAATATTTTTATATCAAAAATATTAACGTTTTAATATTAACCTCATATAAATTTTTTTAATATTTTTAAAATATTAACATTTTTAATATCAAAAATATTAATAAAATATTAATGTTTTTTAATATCAAAAAATATTAACGTTTTTTTAATATTTTAATATAAAAAATTAACGTTTTTTAAAAAAATTAAAATATTTTAATATTTTAGTATTTTGATTAAATGATGTAAATATGTTATACAACTTATTTTATTTAATTAGTTATTTTGATTAGTTAACAAAATAATTTGAATTTTAGTATTTTGATTAAATGATGTAAATATGTTATGTTTGTTTTTATTTTGAATTTTAATATTTTTTGTTTTGATTAAATGACATATTTATATGTGTCATGGTTATTTTTGAACCTTTCTTTTAAGCTCCATGTATGTATGCATCACGTCTACCCAATTTTAATTAGATTGTCTTCGTTAATTAGCGAGGCAGTACGGACGACCCAAAAAATGTAACGTTAAGGGTACTTTTGGACAAAAAAAAGTATAGAATGCTCGGTAGACATCGCGATAAAAGTTAGGGACATTTTTGAACCTCCCTTAATTAATTTAATAAGTTCTCCATCTGTCCCATAATATATAACGTTTTATGTGATTTTATTTGTCATAAATTATATTTCCTCTGTCCTTTAATACTCCCTCCGTTCCTAAAAGATTATAATTTTAGAAAAAAAAATTGTTCCAAAATATTTGTATATTACAACTTTAGAGGAGAATAAATTATTTATTTTTATATATTACCCTACCCTTCTCATCATTTTCAAAGAAATTCTCTCCTCAGATTATTAGTTTTCAACTTCCCATAAAGGGGTAGTGATGGAATTTTGAACAAATTTTACTTGTCAAATGATACTTTCTTAATCCATATGCAAAAACCTTAAACGAAAATCTTTTAAGAACGGAGGTAGTATAAGAATTTTTAGAGTTGTGCACAAATGTTAAGAAAATAATTATATAACATTAAATATACTATCAAATGTCTATATTGCCCTTGTATTGGAAAAAAAGATTGTTATTTATTGATAAAAAATAGTGAGAGAACCAAAGTTATATTTAATACTTTGGAGTAATATTAGAAACTAAGCAATTAATGTTTACTTGAAATTTTAAAACGTCATATATTAATTAAGGGACAAAAAAACTTCTCTAAAACATCTTATATTAAGGGACGAAGGGAGTATGACGTTTTAGAAAATCTAAGAAAATTAATTATAATCTTTCCAAAATTATACTTCATTGGAAAATATTACAGATGAGAGAGTATGAGATAAGTATGGTAATAAATGAGATTTTAAGGGTATTATAGACAATTGAGACTATATTTAATGTTTTCTAATTATTTTTTTAATTCTTGTGCATAACTCTAAAATGTCATATATTATGGGACGGGAGAAAGGGGATATAGTTCAATTAAACATATACAAGTGATCAGGTAGCATGTTAGCCGGTAGGGTTTCTAATTAATTGTCCACACACCTTGGAAGTTGTGCTTCCAAAAACTTAGGGTTTGGGAGCCTCCACAACGTACTACCCGCTAGTCATTCATTTTATGCAAGTTGTTTTCAAATTAATTAATAATTTATCATTTGTAATTATACGAAAAAAGATTATGATCATAGTTAATTATATACTTTTTATTGTTAGATAAATATTTTTTGTTAATAAATTCAAAAATAATTAATTTAACGATAAAAGTCAAATTAAGATCATTAGAGTGGGGACGGAGAGAGTACAACTTGATAGTATTAAAATTTAAATTTTGTAAAGACAAAATTAAGAGTTTAAATAGTCACGCTAGCGTTCCATAAAATCATTAAAAAGGAAGCAAGGAGCATAAATTCATCTTAATTGATTATTATGTTGAAAATGAAATATATTAATTTTGTTAAGTTAATTCATCAATAGTGTTTGTTTCTTCAACAAATTAGGAGTAATTGCTTCATCTTACACGCAATACAAATTAATCACATAAATGTTGAAGAATAATGTGTCCTTGGTTATGGATCAGTCATTTTATACATCAACAAATATAATATATTAAATAATTATTTTTAAATATATTTAAAATGGTTGATATATGTTTTTAATTTATTTTATTTTTTTAATTTTTGTTTTAACGGTAAGACATTCTTAGGTCAATTTATGCGTCATCGATCTGGTAAGTGAACAAAAACTCGAGTCATTTTAAAAACAATCAATGATCAAGCAGTAATATATTTCTCTCTATTGTTAGTTTCGGGATAGAACCCGAGGATCGGATCATATATGAACCTGTCAGGTCTGTTTCTAATAACTCATGAAGGATATTATCAGATTTCCACAATTTAAATAAATCTGAGATCTATAAATGCTCTTTTTCGTAATTGTAGAAGCGATTTCTGTTGGAATCGTTTTTTTATCATTTTAAAGAATTGGTTAGTCGTCCAATAACAAGTAAGATAAGTTTAGTAAATCGTATTTAGAGCAACCTCATGAATACCACGGTGGGAGTGTTTAACCCTTAGGGTGCGTTTGTAAGTTTTTATTTGAGGGGAAGAGAAGGGAAAATAATTAAAATTCCTCCAAATCTCATATTTGTAAGTATTTTTAGGGAATAAGGGAAGAGATTTGGTGGTAAAATTGATTTAATTTTTGGCTCACAATTTTCCCCTCAAAAGTGGAAGGATGAGAAATAATTACAAAATAAAGTATTTTATATTATCAAAAATAACCTTGTAAAATAAATAATATAACAATCTCGTCCCTAATTATTATAACTCCCAATTTTTGAAAATATAAATTTTCTCTTTCCCCACCCCCACCCCATCCCACCCCATCCCACCCCACCCCACGTCAGAGTCTATAATGTTGGCACCGTAACATTTTGTAAACAAATAGTACGCATACCTTAGAGTTAATATAACATAAATTCACAAATAATATAAAAAGTTTGATCATATACTCATAATATATAATAAATTAGAGTTTATATATATATGAATATAAAAAAGATTGAACAAAATAATTTAATAGTTAGACATTATTAAATTATGCATTTATTATATTTATATGTAAGGGTAATATAGTAATAGTGTAGTTTAAAAACAAAATTATTTTCCCTTCTCATCCCATCCCTCCTTCTAAACTCACAAACAAGGAAAATATAATAAAAATCTCATATCTTCCTTTCCTTTTAAAACTCACAAACATGACAATGAAAAATTATAATCTTTTCCCATCGTTTCCCATCTTATAATTTTCCATCCCATCCCATCCCATCCCATCCCTCCAAATTCACAATATTATTGGGCTCTTGGCTAAGAAAACAATCCCTTAATTATTCATTCAAATATTGTAATATATATATATATATATATATATATATATATATATATATATATAGTCCGCTTCTCCAAATAACTGGAAGAAGCGAAGTAAGAAACTAACAGAATATAGCGGCGGTTTTTTCCGTCACTATAGCATAGAAAGTCGGTTTTTATGTTATAGTGACGGAAAAAACCCGTCATATAGCTTGATTCGCTCCTCCGATTAGTTGGAGAGAGAGAGTTATATATATATATATATATATATATATATATATATATATATATATATATTAGGAAGAATATAAAAGCAAATGCTTTAAGCCACCTTGTTTAATTTTCTCTTAATTATTTACTCAGTTTAACCTATTTGTCATGGACCACTATAAACTCATCAACATCTAAATGAATGGTAATAGAATAATTACCACTTTTGAAGTCGATTAATGAATTCTTAAAATCTAGAATTAAATATATTCACGTAAATTTTGAAAATAACAAAATCCGAATGTAGTAGTATTTTTTTTTACATAATTTACAATAGTTACTATTGTGTTAACTAAAATTAAAAGAATTTATAGTAATTTTAATTTTTGAAATATCACAATTTGATTTTAAAAGTTAAAAATGAGTTAGTTATTGGGGTCCTTAACACTAATATACAACAATCAGAAAATAATTACAAAAATAAAACACACACAACATAATTACAAAAATAAAATAACACAATAATAAAGTTGCTAACATCACGCACACGTTGGTTACCGACTGTCCTATCTAACACTAACCGCTCCTAAATTCAAGCAATCGAATACAACATGTAACTCTGATATCGGAGAAAGCCAAATCTTCTGTCGACAAACATCTAAGATCGGAGAAGACGAAATAGCATACAAAATCATCATCAACTTCAAGTTCAGTAACCAAAAACAATCACAGCAACTTCGATATAATTCAGAACACTGAGGTATGTGAGTTTAAAGTTCGTATGCATATAGTTACCTATGGTTACTACGGTATTCATATATTGATTACCTTTCTTAAGTTTTTCACACTTAAAATGGTTACTACAAATTCCTATAGCGTTTTGTTGATTCATTTATACGTTTTAGATTATGGTTACTAAATACATATAAATTGTTTAATGTAAATTGTGTATTTGTTTGCTAAATAATGTTTATTTGATTAATTTATAATTTTAAAACGTGTTCTACTGATTTTTTTTATATTAATGGTTACTCATCAAAAACATTAGTTCTTGTCTCTTCATCGCAACTCATTGGGTTACCGCTTCATTGTTGTCTTAGTTATTTGTATAACATTATATTGTTCAATGTTGTCTTGTTATTCTTTGTCTAATGCTATCTTCGTTACTATATGACAATATATGTTGTTATTTGTCTAATGTCAGATTGGTTACTTTACAACATTATATTGTGTAATGTTGCCTTAAGTTCTTATATAATAATATATGTAGTTATTGTCTAATGTTGTCTTGGTTATTTTGCAACATTATATTGTCTAATGTTGCCTTTAGTTCTTGTTATGTATTTACAATATGTTGGTTATTGTCTAATGTTGTATTGGTTACTTTGTAACATTATACTATCTAATAATTTATTAATTCTTGCCTAATGCTTCCTAGGTTACTATATAACAATATATTAGTTCTTGATTCATGATGATTCGATTATCGTGTAACTTTATTGTGGTTCTTACATATTTTTGAGTCAAGTTCTTTGTGTAAAATTATAATGGTTAGTGCATAATATTACCGAACAATACCGACTTGGTTAATGAAAATTATGACAAGTTCTTGATTAATGTTGACTTTGATCTTTGTTTAACATTATATTGGTTACTAACTAATCTCGACTTGGTTACTATGTAAAACTATAACGGATACTCGATAGTCTTTGATTCGGTTACTATGTAAGATTATAAATTTATATTCTTTTATATTTGAGGTTACTAATTGACTACATTGTATTAGTTCTTGAATAATATTGTGTATCGCTTTTAAAATTATATGTATATATTTACCTATGGTTACTACAAATTCATATGGTTACAAATGGTTCTTGAACAATTATATGTATATAGTTACCTATGTATGAACAATTATATGTATATGTTTACTGACTAATGCTGAGTTGATTACTGTTTAATATTATATTGATTACTGAATAATACTGATTTGGATACTATGTAAAAATATAATGTATACTCATTAGTGCTGAACTGGTTACTGCATTAATCTAATTATACTTATATTTTTATATTAATGGTTACTTGTTAACTATATTGGTTACATTCTTACAACAATTAGCATTTAACTGCCCACAAACCCATTATACTGGTTGTTTTTTACTATAACAATTAAATTGAAAATGTTTTTATCCTATGGTTACTAAATAAACATGTGTTGGTTACTGTCTACATTGGATTTTGTTACTTTATAATTTGATTATGATTATTGTGCAATATTTGATTATTTTATATTGGTTTGTTTTATTATGATGGAAATTAATTGGCTACATTGGTTACCTTCATACAACTGTTATAATTTAATTGCTAACAAATAACATTAAACTGATTGTTTCCATTGTAAAATGAATGTACAAATGTGTTTCATTTTCTGGTTACAAACATTATATAGTTTGGTTACTGGTTAACATTGATTTAGTTACTTTACAAAACTTATTCTGTTTTCAGACAATGTAGATGATTCCTGTTGTACTGAAAATATACACACCAACCGATATTGTCGAGGACATGATGACAGAATATAATGTGTCTATCTCTTATCAAAAAGCATGGAGATCGAAGGAGAAAGCGTTGGAAAAGGTAAAAGGAAATCCACACGACTACTCATTGATCCCATCATGGTTTACATGCCGCAAAAAAACAAATCCAGTAACACTTTAAAACATATTATTAGTTTTCATAATTAGTTAGTTACTCAATTCAACTGATTTGGTTGCTATAATATGCATTGATTACCTTCCTCATATTTATAATTTTAAATAAGTTCTCTTGATTTTTTTTATATTAATGGTTACTCATCAAATACATTGTTATCGCTTCATCGCAATTTGTTGGATACTTTGTCTAATGTTGTCTTGTTATTATTGGTTATCTTTGTTTAAGGCTCTCTAGGTTACCGCTTAATCTTTGTTTTAGTTATTGTATAACAATAAGTTGTTTATTGTATAATCTTTGTCTTTTTCTATGAATAACATTATACTATATAATGCTATCTTAGTTCTTTGTATGACAATATGTTAGTTCTTGTCTAATGCTTTATTGGTTACTTTGTAACATTATCTTGTCTAATGCTTTATTAGTTCTTTTAATCTTTGTCTTGAGTTCTTTGTGTAATAATATATTAGTAATCGATTGGTTCCTGAATAACATTATACTATCTAATGCTATCTTGGTTACTGTATGACAATATATTGGTTACTGTCTAATGCTGTTTTGGTTACTTTGTAACAATATATTGGTTACTGATTATTACTTTATTGGTTACTGTCTAATGCTGTATTGGTTACTGTGTAACAATATATTGGTTACTGATTGTGTAACAATATATTGGATATTGTCTAATGCTGTCTTGGTTACTGTCTAATGCTGTCTTGGTTACTTTGTAACATTATACTACTTGTAATTCTATTGATAATGTTGATGTTTCATAACAGGTTCCGTTACATCTCTTGAGTTGGAAACAAATGATCGTTTCAAATATTTATTCTTTGCCATTGGAGCATCCATTCAAGCATGGCATCATTTCTTTCTAATTATTATAATCGATGGCACATTCATACAATCAATTTACGGGGGGACACTACTGATAACAAGCACACAAGATGCAAACTGAAACATTGTTCCGATTGCTTTTGCAGTGGTTGACAGCGAAAATGAATTATCTTGGAGATGGTTTTTCATGAATTTGAGAACTGCTTGTGGAGTTAGGGAATGGCAATACATTGTTTCATATAGACATGAAACCATAATACAAGGACTGAATTATGTGTTTCCGGATGTCATGCATGGTTCCTGCATATACCATATACTGAAAAATATAAAAAATAGATTCAAAAAGAGAGGAGAAGAACTTAAACAAGCTTACAACGGGGCATGTAGAGCATACAATATTGAACAATTCAACAAACACATGGCTGAACTTGATGCCATTGATCCTCGAATAAGAACATATTTGGAGAAAGAGGTCAATTTGGAAAAGTGCACCAGCTCCACGGATGTAGTGAGACACTCAACAATGATTTCAAACACACATAGAATCTATTAACAACGTAATCAAGATGATTAGGGATCTTCCATTGCATCAATGATTGAATGCCTACGTTATGCGGTTCAAAGATGGTATTTCACAAACAAACAAGCAAATTTCTATCAACATTCACAACACTTTCCACAACAGTTGAAAAAGGTTGCAATCTAATATCATTAAATCAAAGAAACTTAAGGTAACTAATACAAATTATAATTTATTGCATCAATTTTTATATTGTATTTATTCTTGACTAATGTTGTCTTGATTCTTTGCATAATATTACTAATTAATGTTGAATTATTTCTTGACTAATCTTTGACTTGGTTATTGTGTTACACTATAATGGTTCTTGACTAATACTGAGACTTTGTTTCGATTAATGGTAACTTGGTTACTATGTAATATTATATTGGTTACTAACTAATACTTAATTGCTTATTGTATAACATTATAATGGTTACGTAATCTTTGTTGAGTTAGTTTCTTGTGTATCATTGTACTAGTTAATTACTAATGCTGACTTGGTTACTGATTAATATTACTAATTAATGTTGAATTGTTTACAAACTAATGCTGACTTGGTTACTGTGTTACACTATAATGGTTACTGACTAATAATGACTTGTTTACTGACTAATGGAAACTTGGTTACTATGAAATATTATATTGGTTATTAATTAATACTTAATTGCTTGATGCATATCATTACAATGGTTACCGACTCTATCGCCGAGTCAAGTTCTTGTGTATCATTATCTTTGGTTACTAACTTGTTCTTGTTTGGTTACTCTGAATAATTATAATATTCTATCTTTGGGTTGAGTTGGTTACTGTGTATCATTATACTGGTTACTAACTGATGCTTGTTTGGTTACTCTGTATAATTATAACTGATGCATGTTTGGTTACTAATTGATGCTTGTTTGGTTACTCTGTATAATTATAATGTTACTGCTGAGTTGCTTACTGTTGAATTGCTTGTTTTGAAATTATAACATTGAGTTATTTACTTTACTATATTTATTCTTTTTTCAAACAATGAAAATGATTCCAGTTGTACTTTATTCTAACAACACTTTATTTGTGATGTAGGTTGAGACATCAAACTTAGTGATTTTCACTGTTTACGATGTCGCCAAACAATATATTGTGGACATCGACCAAAAGACATGCACATGTGTAAAATTTTAGTACCATGAGATGCCTTGTCCGCACGCTGCTGCTGTTATGAGCAAGCAAAATTTGAGCTGTTATGATTTTTGCTCAAAAAAATACTATAAAATAACTTTGGTCGACACATATTCAGCTTCAATCATGCCGTTAGATGACAAAGAAAACTGGGATGTACCAGAAGAAGTAAGAAACATGGTTATAAAACCACCGAACACAAGAAGACCAGCTGAAAGACCAAAAGTAGGGAGGTACAAACACGGATCTGAAATCAAAATTCAAAACAAATGCAGCAGGTGGCAAGAAAAAGGACACAACAGGAAAACCTGCAATAATCCACCGGTTTTAAGACCAAAAAAACCCTAATATAGTACATTTACATTAATAGTGTAAATACATGTATATATAATTGTTTACTATCATTAATCATAAACCACATGGTTGTTAACATTTTTAGTTTTGTACAGTAACCAAAATTTTAATTGATTAATATTTTGATTTCTGAATTCATTATGAGTTGTCAATATAATTGGGAACCCACAAAAGTACACTGTGCACTTGATAATTGTTCCAAATATAAGTTGTAAATTATTTGGTTACTAACATAAAGTCAAATGGTTACCTTATATGACAATTTGGATACCAACTGCACATCTCAAAAATATATTTAATTTAATGAGTTTATAAATGACCATCATATATAATAATGGAATCTCTTAATTAAAATTTCTTATTCCATCATGATGATAGACTAAAAAAAACACATACATTTAACAGTTCATAACATTCGTGATACAAATTTATAACTGTTTTGTTACAAACTAAAACAAATATTGTTAACATATATGTATGTTTGGACACCAACATAACATTTCAACTTAAATAACTGATATATACTGATTTTATCAAATTTTATTACAATTTGTTTACTTATAAAAACATAATATGGTGACCATAACAGTAAACTATTTGGTTACTTATTTGTTATAACAATAAACAAAATATAACAAATAGGTAACCAAATATTTAGATAACAGTCACCAAAACAAATTTTTATGTTAACTAATGTATACTCACATATACATTTAACAATAGTTACATGTCCACGATACATTTAACAATAGTTATATATCACGATACAATATTGTAAATCTGCTTATACTATCAAAACATTAGCTGGTTACCCTTTTATACATATTTGGTTACCAACTGTACATTTCAAAATAATGTATCAAACACAACCTAAACGAATCAAATACCAACCAACACATAAAATTACTTCCAATACTGCTAATATAATAAAATATGAAATCTCATCTATATAAGATCCAATAATCATCCCTTTATAAACCATACAACATTGTTGTGTATATTCCAAAAAAATAAATAAAATACAAAACACAATTCATACTGACAAAACTAAAAGATCTGAACTAATCAAAATCTGGAACAAATATTTCTGGAAATTCTCTGTCAGTCTCATATCCCTCCAATTGTTTGTTCCTTGCATGCATATATAGATTTGTGCATGACTTCTTCTGATACTGCACAATGGGGAATGGAATAGGAATTTCATCAAACTTCTGATGAATGACATGCTCAGCGAAATAAATTGTGAACATCCCGCAATCACTGTACAAATGGACAAAAGATAACGAAAATCAATACTAGAATCAACCTATATATAAAACATATCAGTTTATACAGTAACCAAACAGTTATATATAAAATTAACCGAAACATAAATTAAAGGTAACCAAAACAAAAACATGTATACCAAAAAACATATTGAAAAAGTAACCGAACAATTATATCGTATTAACCAAACCATGTTTTAATGGTAACTGACACATGATCAACATATTGACCAAACCCAGTTCAGACAACCAATGTATACAACGCAAATACATGGTAACCAAAACAACATACAAATGTTACAAAAATACCAAATTGAGGGAACAAAGAGTATTTTTCAAATCATAAGCAAACAGTAACAAAAAGCATACTAAATAAGTAACCAAATAGTTACATGATAGTAACCAAAACAGTTATATTATAGTAACCAAAATAGTTATATGATGTTAACCAAATCATAAACAACATGTACACTAAAACCAGTTTATTAAACCATGAATAAAAGGCAAATGCATGGTAACCCAACCTAGTTGGATACTTATTTGTTATAACAATCAACAAAATATAATAAATAAGTAACCAAATAGGTATATAACAATAACCATATACTTATTTTAATAGTAACCAAAGCATAACCAACCTGTATATCCAACAACCTATAATGAAAGTCATATAGTAACAAAATTGAGTGAACAAAAATATTTTCCGAATCATAAGCAAACAGTAACAAAAAGCATACTAAATAAGTAACCAAATAGTTACAACATAGTAACCAAAACAGTTATATGATAGTAACCAAAATAATTATATGATGGTAACCTAATAATAAACAACATGTACACTAAAACCAGTTTATTAAACCATGAATACTAGTCAAATACATGGAAACCCAACCTATATGTAATAATTTAAAAAATGTAAACAATGTAACTCATAACCCTCGACTTGTTCAGGAACCGTCTCTGCAAATTCCAACTCAATTATATCATCTTCCTCCTTATTTCGATACGGTTCATTGCTAAAGTCAATGTCACACCTATCCCTCCAAAAACCAGTCTTGCGCAGTAAAGTAGGAAGAGTAAAGATGTATGGCTCACAAACATCCATGATTTTTGTTTACATGGATTTCCTTTTTGGCTGCAGAGAATTGTAAATAGTTAGACGTCTACGATGCACATCAAACGTTAACAAAAACCAATGGTCTGGTGATGACATATGGATGGGGAACAAGACATAGTCAACATTTCTCCATGGTGTGTTGACATTCATAAACAGGCCATGAATGTATTCAGCAACATCACCCTCCCTAGACAATACACTCTTATCTGCATTTTTACTTGAATTCTCTTCAAAAAGAGAGGTCATCTTGGCATGGAACCAATAATCCGTAGTCGTTGCCCTTATATGCACACTATCAAAATGTCTGGCCAATTTACGGAAATAATATAATGCAACATTGATGTGCTGAACCAAAAAAAAACATAAAATATTAATAGTTGCTAAAAAATAACATTATATAATGAATGTAACCAACATTGTTAATGCCAGTTGCTTAAACAATTAAATAATGTAACCATAACTATAAAAACATAATTTGAAAGAAAAAAAAATATAAAACATGTATGATAGTAACCAAAACATATATGAAAGTAACCAAACAGTTATATGATAGTAAACAAACAATTAAAAGATAGTAACCAAACAGTTATATGATAATAACAAAACAGTTATATGATAGTAACCAATCACTTATATCATAGTAACCAAAACATGTTTATATAATAACATATCAGTTTATATGATGGTAACCAAATCATATATAAAACAAATATGATAGTAACCAAACAATTATATAATAGTAACCAAATAGTTGTATGATAGTAACCAAACAGTAATATGATAGAAACAAAACAATTATATGACAATAACAAAACAGTTATATGACAGTAACCAACACTATTAACACTAGTTACTTAAACAACTAAATAATGTAACCATAACTATAAAAATATAATTTGAAAAAAAAGAACTTACATCGTCGTCTAACCATTGCCCAGGAGTCTTTAATTTATAAAACCACATTTTTGATGAAATTGGGATAGACCCAAATACAAAAGCAGGTTCGATAATGTTATTTTTCCCAGGGAATTTGTCCGTCCTTCAATATAAAAGCATATTAGTATAAACGCTGACATTAACAATCACCGTATTAGTATAAACACTACCCAAAAAAAAATTTATTTGTTTCATAAAAAACTATAACATTGTTAACAGTAAAAAACATACCTTTTCCTGTTGTTAAGTCCTATTTTAAACCATTGTTAAAACAATGCCTCTTCATATTTTGACGGCATATCCATGCAAAATTTGGGGAATGCAAAATTAACAGCAACTCTTTGACTAGCACCCGATGCATTAGACGATAACCCAACCAAACCAAAAGTTGGAGTGTATGGAGACCGCAGAACAGCACTCTTTGCATGTTCACGGACAGGTCTACCACTGGCTTTATCAATGCTCTTCTCCAATTCATAACACTGATCTATGTCTTGTGTAGTCAGAACCATCTCATCAAGTACAGATTTGCTTTTTGCCTCGAATTTATTCCCCTTTTTCAATTGACAAAAAATGTAACAAATACAATTAGATTTTCACATAAACACCTGCATTTAACTAACATATGCAATAACAAATAGTTGTAAAAAGATATAAATTGAACAATAACGGACAAATTAAAGTGAACATATAATAATAGAAACAAAAACAAAATAAAACAGTAACCAAACAGTTATATAATGGTAACCAACACACATTGTTATAGTAACCAACCAATATAATAATAGTAAACAATCCATAATACTAAATAGATATAAATTGCTTACTGTTTATTATATATTTGTTTGGTGAAGAATGTTTACTTGATTACTTTATAATTTTCAAGTGAGTTCTACTAATTTTTTAATACTGATGGTTACTCATCATATACATTGATTACCTTCCTGCAACTACTAGTTACTGTACAATGATGTCTCGGTTACTGTGTAACATTATACTGTCTAATGCTCTATTAGTTACTGTCTAATGCAGTCTTGTTTCTGCCTCAAATTTATTCCCCTGTTTATATTGACATAAAGGGTAACAATAATATACTATCTAATGATGTCTTGGTTACTGTGTAACATTATACTGTCTAATGCGAAATTGGTTACTGTCTAATGCAGTATTGGTTACTGTCTAATGCAGTATTGGTTACTATGAAACATTATACTTGTTACTAACTAATGCTGATTTGGTTACTGTGAAACATTATAATGGTTATTATATATTTATTAGTTGGTTACTGTGAAAAATTATAACAGTAACCAAAATCTAAAGCATGTAATCGTTATAACACTAACCTCAGCAGCAACATAAACAACAATTTCTTTCCCAGTGCACTGGCTTAATATGTCAAAAGTTGGCATGTCATCATTCTTGACAATCTATGCAAAATACAAAACAACCAATTAATCATTAAGAAAAAGACATCTAACACAAAGCAAAACAAACAAAAATTTCTAACCTTGACATTTTCTTGATCATCAGTACTTATTATTTCATGATGTTCTTCAACCATACCATCACGTTCAAACTTCATTACCATACTCAAATTCATTCCCATCCTTCTTCTCAACAAAATCCGACACATCATCACCATATTTATTTTTATTTAGTTTTGAACCATCCTAAACAACATGACGGTCCTCAACCATAATATCATCAGCTTCATTTTCAACTTCATTTTTAACATCATCATTCTTCTCATCAGCTTTCAACCCATCATCACCAACCTCATCATCATTATTATTATTACCTTTAGAAACATCAGCATCCTCATCAACAACATCATCAGCTTCATCGGCTTCATCGGATTCATCATCATCATCAACATCACCACCCTCATCAGAATCAGAATCAGACTCATCATCAGAATCACTATCAACTTCTTTAACCCCACCATCTTTGATCCCACGTAACTCATCTCTAATAATTAACCTAAAGTCTCTGCATAGCTGAACGTGTAAAATCTGTATCACATCCTTAATATCAGCCCGCAATTTTACAAAGTCTTTCTTAATTTCAGAAACTTTTTTCTCCAACGGCTGTAAGACCCCAACTTATTATTAATGAAATTTAATTTTCTCTATTTATTATTTTGAAATAGTAAGGGTTGATTTGATTAATGTGGATAGTTGGGGGTAAAATACGCAAATATTTCAAAATAAGCAAGTGGTTATAAAATATTCATTGTTGTCGGGGAATATTCGTTTGGTCGTGGAATATTAGATGCTTCGGGGAATATTCGTATGCGACTCACAAGTTAAACCATGTGGGCCCCATAACGGAAAGCGATTGGATGAAGAAAACGACAAATATAAGTTGTTTAAAAATAACGGCGTAGTTGTTACCGTTAACACTATTGGGATACCCGGTGGTTAAAACACAGTAATACGCGTTGTTGCATAGTAGCACACGGTATTGCACCAATTATTGAAGGCACTACTCAATAATGGTTACAGTAATTACTGTTCAGTATTTTATTTTATTGAGTTAATAATTGCTGCGTTGATATTTTATATTGCTGTTGTTTCAATAATTGTCATTACACAGTATTTTTCATTATCGAAGCAATAATTCATATTATCTGAATAATATTATTAGATAACATTATTGGCAATGTCTAGAAAGTTCTGTCTAAGGAGAGGTTTGGTCACCTAATGCTTGCTACCAAGAAGAAGAAATTCTTATTCGAAAGCCCTCTTTCCTGAGGGCGCCTCGTCATCAATATTGTGATTCGTAATATTATTTGTGAATAATTAATTATTGATTCATATGATGAGGAAAATATTGATTTTATCCGGATATAGATGGAGAAAAATTTTAATGTGACAATTGTTAAAAATTGAAATTTTATCTTTTTCGATAAAATAATTCTTTTAAATATATTATTATATTTTAATAATATAATAATGGTGATATTTTTACAATGAATGTGGGATTTATGAGTATACGAGGAGGAAGAGTATTTTGTTGCAATAAATGTTTAAAACATGTTAAACATGTTGGTGGACCCCATTTATTGATGAAATTTGATTATAGCACTGTAAAATCGCTGTTTGTGGATTTGGTCAATTTCTATTTGGAATTTGAAAAACTTTCTTCCGCAAAGTTGTAGAGAATTGAATTTCCTATAAAAACACGCGAGATTCGAATTTTTGATAAAAGAGCTATTTATTATGAATTATTGATGTTCAAATTCACGAAAAATTGATTTTTGGGAGTTTTATTAATTTTATTAAGAAAAACGTTTTTATTGATTTTGGTGAGGGGGACCATTTGTTTGGCTAATAATTTGAATCTTAGAAAGTGTGCGTAGGAAATTATAATATATATATTAATATTTTATTAAATTTTTCGCTTTGGTGTTCTAAGCAATTTCTATAAATAGGTGCTTAGGTTAGAATTGAAAATCACACCGTAAACTCGAAGTTTTCTCTCTCTATATTATCGAAGCGTATTCTTGTGAGTATTTTGAGTATACTTTGAGTATTGCTATCTGGTGCAAGTCCAAGTCATAGCTTTATATCAGGTGTTTCAAATGTAAGACTTGATCTTTCGAGGTAAGGATGTTATTATTTTCTTCTCAAATGATATTATTTCTTCAATATCATTATCTTTGAAATATTGGTTGGAACTTTTTATCAAATTTGGAACTTTTTCATGTCGGGGTTACTATTCATGAGTTCTTATTCACATGAAGTACTATTCATGAAGCGTAAAGATGTTTTTTTGTGGAATTTCTATCTTTTGGTGTCTGAGTTACTATTCACGATATCAAGACTATTCAACCGAAAAATAAAATTTCTTCTTTTCAGTCAAAATATCTATTCGGATACTAGCTTTGATTGTATCCATGTTTTGATCATTCTTGAATTTTACACCACTATGATCATTTTTGAGGTATTTTGAACATGGATAAAACAAAGTACGAATCCTTAATCCTTAATCCTTGTCATTTTGTTTCTTTGGATTCGTTTCTTTAAAAATATTTTTATCATCCTCGGCCTTAAATGATGATATTATTGAAGAATATCTTTGGCTGTAGTGCAAAAGATGAATGATTTGAAGAATATCTTTGGCCTGTAGTCAAAAGATGAACAGTGTTTATATGAACATGATTAATCGATGAATATCTTTGGCCGTAGTGCAAAGATGAATATTTGATTCCGTATATATATAGATTGATGTTACAAGGATAAAATATCGACGATGAACTTTTAAATTCATATATAGAAGATAGTAGTTTGCATTCTCTACTTAACTCTTCTAATGAATTATTATTTCATTGCGAATATTGATTTAAAATTTGTTGTCTATCAGATTCTATTAGATTTTTCCTCGTTGAAGACTAACGGTAATTTGTTGTATATTATCTTAGTCATAATATTCTTTATCGAAGCTAGTTGAGCTCACCCTTTCCCTTTTGTTCCATTTTTCTCGTGGAGGCGAGAATATAGCGAGTATTTAGTCTGGGTATGGAATGAAGGTTCTAGAGAGAGTTGTTTAGTAGTCCTCACCATTTTGTAAAATAATGTATCAATAAATGTGATGAGGATTTATTTGAGTATAGATATTGTCTAGAAGATAATATTTGTATTTAAACTCACGCTTTTTCTTGTTGTAATAATAAAGTTGTAGTTGTTTCGCATCACGTATTGACAACTCAGAATGGGTGATGTATACCTATTTTGGGGGCGTCACAGTTGGTATCAGAGCTTAGGGATATGATCTCTGGCGGAGATCGGGGAATAGAACTAGGAGGGGAGAGACGAGTAAATCCTTTGCTAGTGTGTCCTACCTAAGCTTATTTGTTAGTTGGTCAGTATATAGGGATATTATGTGATATATTGATTTCCTTAATTAACCCTTGTTTTATGACAGTATTTGAGAATGTCGACTGAGAATATTAACAATGGAAATGAGACCGTGGAGACGCTTGTACTCACCAACGAGGAGAACGTGTAACACAGTCGGGCAATGTTCCTCCCGTGAACAACACCATTGAAGCGAGATGATGAACGAGGGATGTTTAGAAGTTTTTTGCAGTCACGCAAAATCGCACGAGGAGACTCGTGTTCAAATCTGAGGAGGAAATGATAGCAATTCACGGGTTGTCACATGCAAAGATTCAAAGAGTTGGGACCACGAATTTAAGGGAAAGCCGATCCGATCATGGCGGAAACATAGGTCAAGCAAATTACCAAGATATTCGATGTCTTGGGATGCGGAGAACAGAAGGTTCCATTCGCCACCTTTATGTTACGTGGCGAGGCAGACTATTGGTGGGGAGTCTGTGAAGCGTACTCCATCCAAACCGCACTCAAGATGTCTTGGGAGAGCGTTTGAAAGCTATTTAATGACAAATACTTTCACGAAAGTGTTCGTATATGAAGGAAGTGGAGTTCATCGATTGGAACAAAACAACATAACTGTCTCAAAGACGAGGCAAAGTTTGCGAGTTATCCAGTTTGTACCTCATTTGGTGGAGAATGAGGAACGTATGACCTACGGATGTTTCTTAGAGGTTTGAAACCCAGATACGTCAAGATCTCATTTCTCATAAATTTTTCTCTATTAGGATGTTGTAAACAGGCTCAATTATTAGAGCGAGATAACGAGTACGGTCAACCGAGGGACCATAACTGAGGATCGTATCAGAGATAGCAGCCAATGTAATAATGATAACCAAATGGAGAAAGAAACAGACGGACAAAAATGGTAACCACTCGGTGGTAATCATGGCCATGAAAATAGAAGAAGCGAGTCAGAGGAGATTTTAAAAGAGGAGATTTAACAACGACTATGTGAAGACAGCAGTCTTAAGAAAAGAATCGGTTCTAAGGGAGGAGAACGACCACCCATTATATGTTACAAATGAGGAAAAGAGGGACATATCGGTCAAACTGCCCCAACAATTCAAGGTATGCTATAATTGTGGAAAGGAAGGACATATCGCTCGAGATCAGACAAGAGCGAAACCTAGTTCAATGGGGACGGTGACTCAAAAGATCCCCCTTAAAAGGCAAAGTCAACGATTCCGGAAGAAGCGTTTGTTATGATCTGGTCATAAATGCGAGGAACCCAAACGAGGTGATCACGGGTAAGTTTATTTATAAATTCTTGCGAAGTTTATACCTTACTCGATACCGGTGCTACCCATTCATTTATCTCTCCGCATGTGCTCAACGTTTAAACTTGACTCGGAGAAATTAGACTTTGACCTATCTGTGGAAACTCCGTTAGGAGAAACTTTCATCACATCCATCGCTTATAAATCTTGTTTGATTCAAGTTGGCACCATCACCTTACCCCGTTGACCTTATCTCTTTAAAGATACTTGCTTTTGATGTGATTTTAGGGATTGATTGGTTAACTACTCATCATGCCAAAATTGATTGTTTTCGTAAGGTTGTTAGTTTTCATATTCCTAACCAACCTGTTGTATTTAATTCAAGCAACTAAACCATTAAAATCAATCACCGCCATATCTAATCATAAAGCTATTCGCTTATTGAAAAATGGATGTCAAGCTTTCTTAGCCCATGTTATGGATTTGAATAAAGACACGTCAAATTTGAATAATATTCCGTTGTTATTGACTTTCCCGACGATTTCTGAAGAACTTCCCGGCCTACCCCCGTAACGTGAAGTTGAATTCTTTATTGATCTTGAACCCGTACAAAGCCCATTTCTAAAACCCCATATCGAATGGCTCCTATTGAACTTCGTGAGTTAAAGGTCCAACTACGTGAATTGTTGGACATCGGTTTCATTCGCCCCAGTACATCTCCCTGGGGTGCTCTGTTTTATTTGTAAAGAAGAAAGACGGAGTATGCGACTTTGTATCGACTATCGAATTGAACCATGTCACCATCAAGAATAAGTATCCTCTACCTCGTATTGATGACTTGTTTGACCCGATTCTGAAGGCACAATTCTTTTCAAAATCGATCTTCGATTCGGATATCATCAATGAAGATTAGAATCGAGGATATTCCAAAGACCGCCTTTAGAACTCCTCGGTATGGGCATTATGAATTCTTGGTCATGTCTTTCGGATTGACTAATGCTCCCGCTGGCTTTCATGGATATGATGAACCGAGTATTCAAGGAATATTTGGATCGGTTTGTTGTTGTCTTTATTGATGACATCCTTATATATTCCAAAAGTCGTGAAGATCATGAGCACCATTTGAAGTCGGTACTCCAAAGGCTTCGTGAAAACAAACTATATGCCAAATTAAAGAAATGCGAGTTCGCTTCGAGGAAGTAGCATTCCTTGGGCATGTGGTGTCGAAACATGGAGTATCTGTTGATCCGCCAAGATTCAAGCAATACAAAGTTGGGAGCAACCAAGTCCATGAATCAAGCACGTAGCTTTTTGGGCTTAAATTTGGTTATTATCGGAGATTCGTGGAAGGGTTTTCTCGAATCGCTACTCCATTAACTCGGCTAACTCCTAAGGATACAAAATTCGCTTTGGAGCGAAGAATGCGAGAAGAGTTTCCAAGAGCTTAAGAGGAGACTTATTTTAAGACTGTTTCTAACAATACCATCCGGTTCGAATGGATTTGTTATCTACAAATGATGCTTCAAGCAAAGGGTTAGGATGTGTTCTTATGCAACGTGGGAAAGTCATAGCCTATGCCTCATGACAACTTAAAGAGTATGAGAAGAATTATCCTACTCATGATCTAGAGTCAGCGTGCTAGTCGTTTTGCTGCTTAAAGATATGGAGGCACTATCTATATGGGGAGAAAGTGGAGATATATTCGGACCATAAAAGCCTTAAATATTTCTTCACTCAAAAAGAACTCAACATGCGGCAAATGACGCTGGCTCGAGCTATTGAAAGACTACGACCACACTATTCAATACCATCCGGTAAAGTTTAACGCAGAAGCCGACGCGTTGAGTAGAAGATCATATGCGGAACGAAAGTGCTATGATGTCAAGTATACGACAGAGCCAACTTTAATAGAAAAAGTTAAGGTCGCTTCAAGCCACCCAATCCGTGAGTCGATGCGTATGAAGAAGAAAGTACAAGAAGGAGCTATTCTTAAGCGAGAATTGATGAAGAAGGAATACTTGAGTCCACTCTAGACTTTCAGGTTCCTAACGACTCGATTTGAAGTACAAGATTATGATGGAGGCACACAATACACCATTTGCAATCCATCTCGGAAGTACTAAAATGTATTGTGATCTTGACATACATTTTGGTGGAACAATATGAAGAGAGAGATTGCAAAGTTTATCTCAATGTGTTTAACTTGTCAACGTGTAAAAAGCGAGCATCCGGTACCTAAGGGTCCGTCAGAACCACTTGAGATTCCGAAATGGAAGTGGGAACACATTACCATGGATTTCAATTACGGGTCTTCCTACGGTTTCTCAAGGCATCAATGCTATTTGGGTTATTGTTGATAGATTAACCAAGTTCCGCTCATTTCTTGCCGACACGGAGACTTATTCCTCGAACGTCTTGCTAGATATGACGTGAATGAGATTGTGAGGTCGTATGGCTTGCCAAGATCCATAGTTTGGATCGTGACCCAAGATTTACTTCAAGATTTTGGGTTAGCTTGCAAAAAGCTATGGGCACGGATTTCTGATTGATTTAAGATACCATCCCCAAACGGACGGACAATCGAGAGGACTATTCAAACTCTTGAAGATTTATTAAGACTCGTGTCCTAGACTTCAAGGGCGGTTGGGATAAGTATTTACCATTGGTGGAATTCTCTTACAACAACAATTATTATCGTAAGTATAGGTGTAGCTCCATTCAAGCATTATATGGACGAAAATGTCGTTCTCCAATATGTTGGGATGAGGTGGGTGAAGCAACATTGTTGGGACCCGAGTTGGTACGTATGACTACGGAAAAGATCCAAATGATTCGACAACGTATACAAACGGCACAAGATCGACAAAAGAGTTATGCGGATCTTCATCGAAATGACGTGGAATTTAGTGTGGGGATCATGTATTGTCATGAAGTTGCTTCCATGGAAGCGGAGTTACAAGATTTGGGAAGAGAGGAAAGCTCAATCCACGATTTATTGGTCCATTTCAAATTCTTGACCGAGTAAGAAATGTAGCCTATAGACTTGCTGTAAGACCCCGAATTTTATGAAATAAAAGTATTCAATTTTTCTATTCAGTAAATGGTTAAATTGATAAAAGTTAAAGTTAAAGGTGATATATGAATTTTTTTTCAAAATACGCAGTGGGGTATAAAGTATTCATTATTGTCGTGAATATTCGTTTGGTCGTGGAATATTCTTTCCGCTTAGGGAATATTAAACGACGGCAAGACACCTATTTGTGGGCCCCATAATGTAATAACTCGTCGGATGAAGAAAACGACAAAATTAAGTTTTTATAAATAACGACGTAATCGCTACTCAATTAACATCGTTGGAATACCCGGTTGGTAAAAAATAAAGTAATACGCGTTGTTGCACAAAGAAATACACCAGATACACAAGATTTTTGAATTATTGATTCTTACGTAAGAAGGCACTACTCAATAATTGTTAAGTAATTATTGTTCAATATTTTATTTTATTGATTCAATAATTGATGCGTTGATATTTTATATTATTGTTGTTCAATAATTGTCAACGCACAAAGATCTCCATTATCGATCAATAATTCATATTATTTGAATAATATTATTAGATAACATTATTGGCAATGTCTAGAAAGTTCGCAAGGAGAGGTTTGGTCACCTAATTGCGGCGCCAAGAAGGAGAAATTCTTATCGAAAGCCCCTCTTTCCTCGGGAACCGCGCTGGTTGTCATTATTGTGATTCTATAATATTATTTATGAATAATTAATTATTGATTTATATGACAATGAAATATTTATTTGATGTGGATATAAATGATGGATTTATTTATGTGGTTATAAATGAAGGAATTAATGTTGAGGTATTTTATCAAGATTTTGCCGGATTGGAGGTATTAAAAGATCAAATCGGTGTTCTTACTGACTTTATTATGTGAGTTATAATTTTTAATCGACCGTTGGATCGTTGGGATTTTTGGATATGTTATATATATATAAGTTGAGTATATGTTCACAAATTTTGAACCGTTAAAAATGAACGATAATTTGTTATGAATTTTAAGAGGTGATTGATTCGTAAATTAGGTTATAAATGATTTTGGTGGAAAATTCTAGAATTGGTGGGCCCCACTTTTGGTTGGTGAGAAATGTGCTCAATTGAATTTTCAAATGTGGTGGGTGGGAATAGTAGCAGTAAAGCCATCGAGGTTGCGAGTTAAGTCCGCTTTGATTGCTAACATTTTTCCTATAAATAGAGGCTAAGTTAGAATTGAAAATCACACCGTAAACAAGTTTTCTCTTTCTCTCTATAGTATCGAGCGTATTCTTGTGAGTATTTTGAGTATACTTTGAGTATTGTTAGGCGGTGCAAGTTCCCTTCAAAGACTATATCCTGTTTCAACTAGAAGTCTTGTCTTTCGAGGTAAGGATGTTATTTTCTTTCTCGGATGATATTATTTCTTCAATATCATTATCTTTGAAATATTGGTTGGAACTTTTTATCAAATTTGGAACTTTTTCATGCTTCTGGGTTACTTATTCATGAGTTACTATTCACGAGTTACTATTCATGAGTTACTTATTCACGAGTTACTATTCACGAGTACTATTCATGAAGCGTGAAGATGTTTTTTTGTGGAATTTCTATCTTTTGGTGTTTGAGTTACTATTCACGTACTAAGACTATTCACGATACTCAAGACTATTCACTTATCAATCAAGACTATTCAATTTAGAAAAATGAAATTTTTTCTTTTCGTCTAAAATATCTATTCGGATACTAGCTTTGATTGTATCCATGTTTTGATCATTCTTGAATTTTACACCACTATGATTATTTTTGAGGTATTTTTGGACGTGGATAAAACCAATGCAAAGATGAATGATTTCGAAGAATATCTTTGGCTCAGAGTGCAAAGATGAACAGTGTTTAAATAAACATGACTAACTCGATGAATATCTTTACCAAGATAAAAAAGATGAATTATTGATGAATATCTTCAGAATGCAAAGATGACCGTTGTTGAATATCTTTAGCCAGAGTGCAAAGATGAATTATTGATGAATATCTTTTCTCGTAATGCAAAGATGACTGTTGTTGAATATCTTTAAGTAGTGCAAAGATGAATTATTGATGAATATCTTTTGCTCGTAATGCAAAGATGACTGTTGTTGAATATCTTTAGCCAGAAGGCAAAAAGATGAATTATTGATGAATATCTTTGGCTTGTAATGCAAAGATGACCGTTGTTGAATATCTTTGCTTTGTAGTGTAAAGATGAACTGTTGACGAATATCTTTGGCCCGTGGTGTAAAGATGAATTTATTAGTATGATTATGAGCAGGAAGCGTGATTTGGTATAACCATGATCTTTGATGTTTGAGTAAAGACAAGTGATGAAAATTATCTTTGTCTTGGATGAGGAAAGGAATTTAGAACTACAATTACGATTATGAATTATACACGTGATTGTGGATGTGAATTGTTGATTGATGTTACTGAGGATAAAATGTTGTTGGTGGATTTTTAACATGGAGAAGACAATAGACTTTATAGTCTATTTGACTCTTCTAATGGATCGCTCATTCACGCAACTATGGTTGAAAAGTTTTATCATCTACCATATGTTCTAAATCTCGATTTATGACATCGATGAAGACTATTGATAATTTATTTATCTTTAGTCATAATATTCTTTATCGAGCTAGTCAGGTTTCACCCTTTTGTTTCAAAATTCCTTTCGTGTAATAAAAGTGTAATGGGTCGAAATGGGATAGCGAGGAATAGAGTGGTGGTCTATAGATGTTGAGGGTGAGGTGAATTTAACTTGAAAGGGTGTTTTGTCACTATCATACAAGATGTCTAATGACATACAACCTCGTGTTATCATAAGACATGGTTGTGCTCATCCACTTGCCGAGAGTATATTTACAAGCACTACCTATATAATCTTGGTGTTTGTTTGGAGTATAATACCCAATTAGAGACAGTGGAGATAATGATATGTCAAGAGAAGACTCACCATTGGGAAGAATATGATAGTAATCTTCTCGCTTTTTCTTTGGGGTTTATTGGTCAACCAAGAATAATTCGTGGCCATATGATATCTACCATAACCTAAAAGCATGGCCTCCCATGTATGAAGGTTTCTTGAGCACTTCCCAAAGATTCTAATTTCTAAAAGCAGTTTTGACTATACCTTTATGTAAGGTGTCATTGTGACGTACTACTGAGCTTGGTATATATTTGTATCCAAACTCACAAAGATATGTGTTGTTGTTGTATTTTGCACGACAATTGTTGTAATAAAGTTGTAGTTGTTTTTCGTACCATATATTTGGCGATTTCGTAATGGGTTGGATGGAATGAACCTATTTTGGGGTTGTTACACTCATGCGTTACCTCCGAGTATGTCTCGTGTTCATAATGTGTTTCACATATCCGCATTTCAGTAAATATGTGAAAGACCCAAACCACGTTATAGAGTTAGAACCCAGGACGAGATAGTCAAGAAGACTTAACGATGAGGAGGTACTGTCAAGATTTTGGATAGGAAGGAGCATGTCCTACGCCAAGAAAGGTCATACCACAAGTCAAAGTTTTGTGGAGGAATCATGATATAGAGAAATGACCGGGAATTGGAAACGGAAATGAAAGCGAGGTATCCTCACCTTTTCAAACACCAGTATCGACGCCAATTTCGAGGACGAAATTTCATAGGGAGGGAGGTTGTAAGACCCCAACTTATTATTAATGAAATTTAATTTTCTATTTATTATTTTGAAATAAGTAAGGGTTGATTTGATTAATGTGGATAGTTGGGGTAAAATACGCAAATATTTCAAAATAAAGCAAGTGGTTATAAAATATTCATTGTTGTTGGGGAATATTCGTTTGGTCGTGGAATATTCGCATCGTGTCGGGGAATATTCGTATATTTACCGCCAGTAGCGACCATGTGGGCCCCATAACTAAAAAGCGATTGGATGAAGAAAACGACAAATATAAGTTGTTTAAAAATAATCTGAGAGTAGTTGTTCTCAATTAACACTATTGGGATACCCGTTGGTTAAAAACACGATGAATCGCGTTATTGCATAGTAAGAAGATACCGGTATTGCACCAATTATTGAAGGCACTACTCAATAATGGTTATGTGAATTATCTTATTCAAGATTTTATTTTATTGAGTTAATAATTGTTGCGTTGATATTTTATATTCTTTGTTGTTTCAATAATTGTCATTACACAAGATTTTTCATTATCGAAGCAATAATTCATATTATCTCGAATAATATTATTAGATAACATTATTGGCAATGTCTAGAAAGTTCTGCTCAAGGAGAGGTTTGGTCACCTAATTGCCGCCAAGAAGAAGAAATTCTTATTGGAAAGCCCCTCTTCCTGAACCCGCTCGGTTGTCACAATATTGTGATTCGTAATATTATTTGTGAATAATTAATTATTGATTCATATGATGAGGAAAATATTGATTTTATGTGGATATAGATGGAGAAAAATTTTAATGTGACAATTGTTGAAAATTGAAATTTTATCTTTTTCTCGATAAAATAATTATTTAAATATATTATTATATTTTAATAATATAATAATGGTGATATTTTTACAACGAATGTGGGATTTATGAGTATACGAGGAGGAAGAGTATTTTTGTTGCAATAAATGTTTAAAACATGTTAAACATGTTGGTGGACCCCATTTATTGACTGAAATTTGATTATAGCCTGTAAAATCGCCGTTTGTGGATTTCGGTCAATTTCTATTTGGAATTTGAAAAAACTTTCTTCTGCAAAGTTGTAGAGAATTGAATTTCCTATAAAAACACGCGAGATTCGAATTTTCTGATAAAAGAGCTATTTATTATGAATTATTGATGTTCTGAAATTCCTGAAAAATTGATTTTTGGGAGTTTTTATTAATTTTATTAAGAAAAACGTTTTTATTGATTTTGGTGAGGGGGGACCATTTGTTTGGCTAATAATTTGAATCTTAGAAAGTGTGCGTAGGAAATTATAATATATATATTAATATTTTATTAAATTTTCTGCTTTGGTGTTCTAAACAATTTCCTATAAATATGGTGCTTAGGTTAGAATTGAAAATCACACCAGAAACTGAAGTTTTCTCTCTCTATATTATCGAGCGTATTCTTGTGAGTATTTTGAGTATACTTTGAGTATTGCTTATACTGGTCTGCAAGTCCAAGTCATAGCCTATCAGAGGTGTTTCAAATTTAAAATCATTGATCTTTCGAGGTAAGGGATGTTATTTTCTTCTCAAATGATATTATTTCTTCAATATCATTATGTTTGAAATATTGGTTGGAACTTTTATCAAATTTGGAACTTTTTCATGTTTCGGGGTTACTTATTCATGAGTTACTATTCACGAGTTACTATTCACGAGTACTATTCACGAAGCGTAAAGATATTTTTTTGGAATTTCTATCTTTTGGTGTCTCTGAGTTACTATTCGTGATACTGGCACTATTCATTCTTTAAGAAAAATAAAATTTCTTCTTTTCGTCCAAAATATCTATTCGGATACTAGCTTTGATTGTATCCATGTTTTGATCATTCTTGAATTTTACACCACTATGATCATTTTTGAGGTATTTTTGAACATGGATAAAACAAAGTACGAATCCTTAATCCTTAATCCTTGTCATTTTGTTTCACTTGATTCGTTTTTTTAAAAATATTTTTCATCATCCTCAGTCTTAAATGATGATATTATTGAAGAATATCTTTGGCCTGTAGTGCAAAGATGAATGATTTCTGAAGAATATCTTTGGCCTGTAGTGCAAAGATGAGCAGTGTTTAGATGAATATGATTAATCGATGAATATCTTTGGCTCGTAGAAGTGCAAAGATGAATATTTGATTCGAGATATATATTGATTGATGTTACAGGATAAAATATCGACGATGAACTTTTAAATTCATATATAGAAGATAGTAGTTTGCATTCTCTACTTAACTCTTCTAATGAATTATTATTTCATGCGAATATTGATTTAAAATTTGTTGTCTATTGTATTCTATTAGATTTTTCCTATATGAAGACTAACGGTAATTTGTTGTATATTATCTTAGTCATAATATTCTTTCTCGAGTTAGTTGAGCTCACCCTTTTCCTTTTTGTTCCATTTTTCTCGTGGAGGCGAGAATATAAATGAAGAATTAGCCTGGGGTATGGAATGAAGGTTCTAGAGAGAGTTGTTTAGTAGTCCTCACCATTTTTGTAAAATAATGTATCAATAAATGTGATAAGGATTTATTTGAGTATAGATATTGTCTAGAAGATAATATTTGTATTTAAACTCACAGTTTTACTGTTGTAATAATAAAGTTGTAGTTGTTTCTGTACCATGTATTGACAACTCAGAATGGGTGATGTATACCTATTTTGGGGGCGTCACAACGGCCGTAACCGTGTATCAATTGCATCTTTAATGTTCGATATATCAAATCCAATGTTGTCATCCTTCACCTCTTTTTCAACCTTTTTGTCAGCATCCTTCCCATTGAAAAAGTGAAACCCACCCAAATCAAGTCGTTCATTCTCCTCAGCCGTGGGAATCAAACTTTTTACCTTCAGCTGAAAAACAATAAGTATACTTCAGTATAACATTTGACAAACATTATACAATTACAATAACAAAAAGATAAAAAAAAGAATCATAAAACATAATCATTAAACAAAAACATATATATTGGTAACCAAATATATATAAATCAGTAACCAACTAAATGTATACAGGTAACCAAACTTTGTATATTCTAGTAACCAACAACATTTTTATTGTTAATATACACATAATATAATCAGTAACTAAATTAGTATATAAAGGTAACTATCTACTATGTTAATAGTAAACTTCAGAAAAATAATCAGTAACCAAATAGTTAACTAAAGGTAACCAATTGCATTATTAGTAGTAAACTGCATACCTGTCCAGAACAAAATACCAGATCATTTAACTTGTCATTTGAAGGGGGCTTCACTAGCATCTTTCATCTACATAAACGGATATCCGACAGATGTTCGTCGTTGCATATACCGCAAGCTTTGAAAGTTGAAATGGTTTCAAACATAAATACTTGAAATACATATGGAAGACCATTCAACTTATATAATTTAATATAATGGTCCTTGTAGAAATTATATGTTGAACCACCACTCCTTCCTTACTTTATATGCCCCTTCAAAGCATTTGACAAAGAGTACTTTGTCATTTCAAATGCAACTTTCCCCCAAGGAAAACTGCTAACATCGCCATAACATAAAAAATTGACCATTGCCCCATCAATAAAATTTTCAGAAACCGTTGAAAGAATAAAATTAAACACCAAAAAAATCAATGACATCCTAATAGCCTCATCATCGCTATCAAAAAAGCGCCTTAGGAATATCCTACCTATACTACTACGAAAGTAATGACTTCAATTTCAATTTTTTTTTTTTCAATAATCGATTCTACATACCTTTATATGCACTTATATCATCATTGCCTTGCCATCTCATGTGACGCCCCCAAAATAGGTATACATCACCTATTCGAAGTTGTCAATATACATGGTATGTAAAAACAACTACAACTTTATTGTTATAATCAGAAATCTGTGAGTTTGAATACAAATATTATCTTCTGATAATATTTATACTCAAATAAATCCTCATCACATTTATTGATACATTATTTTACAAAATGGTGAGGACTACTAAACAATTCTTTCTAAAACCTTCATTCCATACCCGACTGCATTTCGCTATATTCTCGCCTCCCGAGAAGAAAAATGGAACAAAAAGGAAAAAGGGTGAGCTCAACTAGCCCAAGAAAGAATATTATGACTAAGATAATATACAACAAATTACCGTTAGTCTTCAACAGGAAAAATCTAATAGAATACAATAGACAACAAATTTTAAATCAATATTCGCAATGAAATAATAATTCATTAGAAGAGTTAAGAGAATGCAAACTACTATCTTCTATGTATGAATTTAAAAGTTCATCGCTCATCTTTTATCCCTCGTAACATCAATCAATATACATCCGAATCAAATATTCATCTTTGCACTACAGCCAAAGATATTCATCGATTGGTCATATTCATCTAAACAACTGCTCATCTTTGCACTACTACCAAAGATATTCTTTAGAAATCATTCATCTTTGCACTACTGTGCCAAAGATATTCAATAATATCATCATTTAAGACCGAGGATGATGAAAAATATTTTAAAGAAACGAATCCAATTGAAACAAAATGACAAGGATTAAGGATTAAAGATTCGTACTTTGTTTTATCCATGTTCAAAATACCTCAAAAATAATCATAGTGGTGTAAAATTCAAGAATGATCAAAACATGGATACAATCAAAGCTAGTATCCGTAATAGATATTTTGGACAAAAAGGAGAAATTTTATTTTTCATTGAATAGTGCCAGATACGTGAATACTAACTCCGACACCAAATGATAGAAATTTCCCAAAAATATCTTCACGCTTCTGAATGAATAGTACTCGTGAATAGTAACTCGTGAATAAGAACTCATGAATAGTAAATCGTGAATAAGTAACTCATGAATAGTAACTCATGAATAGTAACCCGAGCATGGAAAAGTTCCAAATTTGATAAAAAGTTTCAACCAATATTTCAAAGATAATGATATCAAGAAATAATATCATTTGAGAAGAAAATAACATCCCTTACCTCGAAAGATTAGTTCTTCTAGCTGGAATACCGGGTATAGTGCTGAAGGGAACTTGCACCGTCTAACAATACTCAAAGTATACTCAAAATACTCACAAGAATACGCTCGAAAATATAGAGAGAGAAAACTTCAGTTTCTGGTGTGATTTTCAATTCTAACCTAAGCACCCTATTTATAGGAAAATGCTTAGAACACCAAAGCAGAAAATTAAATTTCATTAATCACATCAACCCTTAATATTTCAAAATAATAAATAGAGAAAATTAAATTTCATTAATAATAAGTTGGGGTCTTACATCTCAACCCAGAAATCATACAAAACTCAAGCAACCCAAACCTAACCCTTTTCTCCCCAAACAAAAATCACATCTCACCATCATCCCTTTGGTGAACCTCCCTTACAAGAGCATGGTGAATAATCTGTGAATACATTTGATGCTCACCAAACTCCAAAAAATTTCCAAAACATGTTGCCCTAAATTTCTCCAGCTGACTTTCATTCAATTTCTTGGCAATAATGATGGGGACTTCCATGTCACACCAATATATTACTTTTCCAGTGAATTTTCTGTTGCATTCCTCATAGTAAAGATCCCATAACTATAAATACACAAAACCAAAATTGAACAGTTATTAGTAACCAATATAAGAAAAATTTATACCAAAAATAAAATATACAGTAAACCCATTAACCAAATACATACTAAACAAGTAACCGATTAATTCTATGATGGTAACCAAACCATCTTTTAATGGTAACAAATACATAAACAACATATACACTAAACTCAGTTTATTAAAACATGTATACTAGGCAAAAACATATTAAACATAACAACATAACAAGGTAACCAAAGTCCCAACTTAAAAAAACATAAATGGTATCAAAATAATAAGCTTACTTCAATGGAACATTAACATAAATCAAATAATACAAAATACTAACCAAATCAGTAATATGGTAGTAACCAAAACCCGATATAATAAAAGAACAAAATATAATATCACAAAGAACAAATACATACTAATAAATAACCAAATCATTATAAGTTTACAGTAACCAAATACATACTAATAAGTAACCAAACCATAAAAGTAACAAACTAATATAATATCACAGTAACCAAATACATACTAATAAGTAACCAAATCATTATAAGTTTACAGTAACCAAATACATACTAATAAGTAACCAAATAATTATATAATGGTAACCATAAGAAAATTTAAATTAACACGCCTTTAAAATTCTCTGTGTTGGAATTATATTCTGGATAAGCACTTGACCTTTGGCCTTAACTACAGGAACATCAAACTCAGAATCTAACTGCACTTGAGAATGCTTGATATCACTATGTATCACCAACCTATTCTCATTCTTACTTGATTTCTGACCTACATCCTTTTCCTTCCCCCTCCTATCCACAGAAACTTCTTCACGCCCTCGATGTAATCACGCCCGATATTATCTTCTTCTTCCCATCCTTCTTCTTTGTATCAACCATTCTATACAAAACATAAAAAATAACACAAACCCACACAACAATCAATACTACATTCGACTGATAAATTACATTAATATATAATACGTTAAACTATATCAAAATAACGGATCTGAAAATATACACAACCAGAATCGATAACGAAGAAGAATAAACCAACTGGAACACTGTGTAATCACGAAAACAAGTAACAACGATGGTGACGAAAACAAAACGAAAACGAAATGGCTATGAACTTCGATAACGATCAATGGAGAATATTGAAACACGAAGGAAAGAGAAAAGAGGGTTTCAGCGTGTAAAGTGTCTCAAGACGAAGACGAAGAGTCCTACAGAGATAATAGATGGCGGTTATCACGCATTTCAAAAAACATTCCCGCATTAATATTATTAATCCCTTAAATTAAGGACTCATAATTATAATAATATTGTAAATAAAATTAAAAAAGTGTAATGTTTTTATAATTATTTTATGGATGTAAAATTTTTGTAATTTCTAAAAGGTACTAACATATGTAATTTTTCCTAGTTATTGGGGCCATCATGTTACACGGCTTCAAGCACTATTTTGGATTAGTTTGCGCTAGCCCGCCCATAATGAAGTTAAAGGTAGAATATTTAGGCATTTTAGGGCTGGCCCAAATAAAACGTAACTAATGAGGCCCTTCCATAAAATTAGGCCCAGTAAATTTTTATCCATTTAATTTGTGAAACTCTAAAATTCATTTATTTGATTCATAAGTCAATTTCGAGATATTTTCATACTCGAAATTGATACGATTCATTAACAAATACGAAACACAAAATTTTACAATTAGTAGTATTTACTATTTTATAATTAGTATTTACTATTTTACAATTAGTATTTTACAATTAGTAGTATTCATTAACAAATACTGAAACACAAAATTGATAGTTTATAATATTTATTATTTTATCAACTAAAATTAAGTGATCTATGTCAATATTAAGTTTAAAATGTCCTAAATTGACGTCAAAAAATCAATAATGATAATTTTATTTTGGAACGGCGGGAGTATTACTTAATACAACATTGTTCTTTCAAAATTAAGATAGATTCAATCACAATAAAAAATTTAAAATTTCGTAATTGATCGTTGAATCAAACTCAAATGAGATTCTTTTTGTTAGACGAAAAATGTATAATTCACTAGCTATTTCTCATCTGCAGGATTTCAGTATGTGAGGAAATCATATGTACATATCATATAGGCAATCTAATTTGTTTTATATTAACTAAAATCAAATGAATTCATAATTTAAAATTCTGAGAATTTAGTTACGGAATTAGTATTAAAAAAAACAAGTATTAGGTTAAAGTCTCGCACGTATTAAGTATAACCTGAAAAATTACTCTATATAATTGAGGGTCTAGCTCTCAACTTAGTACCAATTGCTTTTAATATGAATCTTTCAATATGTTATCAAAGTTAAGATCTTTATATAAACACATACTTAAAAATATTATAAATTTGTTATCAAATTAACATATTGAAAGGATAACATTATTCCTTCATTTAGATAGCACTTCCTTCGCCTCATAATATATGATGTTTTAGATAATTTTATTTTTATTTAAATTATTTGATATTTTATATAATTTAAGAGAATTAACTACATTAATATTTCCAAAATTACTCCTCATGGAAAAATATTACGTAGATGAGAGAGTGAGATAAATATATAGTAAAAGAGTAATTAATATTATATTTAATGTTATACAATCATTTTCTTAATTTCAGATCTGTGGCTAAAACTCATATATATATATATATATATATATATATATATATATATATATATATATATATATTATGGGACGGAAGGAGTAGCTATTTAGTTGTATATCAGTAATCTTGTATTTGGTGTTGGTGCAAAAATACAAAAAGCAATACAACCATCGATATGCATGAAATGCGAATAATATCCCTATTATTTATCCAAATGAATGTAAAATATATATAAAAAGAAAAAGAACTGATACTGCTAGATAATTCTTTAAGAAGAATCCTACTTATCAGAAAATAATCTTTAGGAAGAATCTGATACTGGCCACATTGGCCATGATTAAGAAAGTTTTTGTCAAGAATAATTTGATAGCTATATATTGCATGGACTGCCAATATAAAGAATCTTGCTTTACAAGTTAATGAAGAAACTGAAGTTTAAAACTTAAAACTGTATTTTCTTTTGCTTATATATGAAATATCATATATAAACTAGGAAACTGATATAATTTTCACATGTTAAAATGACATTTTAATATGAGTCTCTCTCACATAAAAGTGGGACTCACTCACTATTCATGTAAGAAAAATCATGTAAAAATATCAATTTTCATAAACTAATTAAATTAACCGACGCTAAGAAAATAAGTGTTATCAAAATTGTCCCAATCAGAATATAATGCACTCCATCCCATTACCCATATATAATCGGTGGATACAATGAATAATTAATATATCTATCTTAAAGCATATATATAATATAACCTTTTGATCCATCAACTTTATATATATTCCATAAATTAAAGTAACCCTTGGAACAAAAAAAGAAAAGAAAAAGAAAAGGGAATCCTTGCCTCTGTTTCTTCTATAAAATGGAGATTATGAGCACATACTAATTTAAAGACAAGCTCAAAAACATATAGTACTGATATATCCACTCCAATAAATAATTCTATATATATATATATATATATATATATATATATATATATATATATATACTTGAAGAAAATGGCTCAATCTAGCTCCCTCTCTGCAGAAATTGAGACACTCAGTCACGTCCTACGCCTGGTTGAGGCCTTTCGAGCTTTCGATTCAGACAACGACGGCGCAATAACCGCAGCCGAGCTGGGGGGAATAATGGGGTCACTTGGATACAATCCAAGTAAGCAAGAAATAAGGAGAATGATGCAGCAAGGAGACAAGAATGGAGACGGGGTTTTGAGCGTGGAGGAGTTCTTGGATTTGAACACAAAGGAGTTGGAATTAGGTGAGTTGGCAAATTCCCTAAAGAGTGCTTTTGAGAGTTTGGATTTCGAGGGAGATGAGTTTGTGACAGGAGAGGAGTTGTTTGATGTTATGGGAAATGTGGGATCAGTTGGTGGATTAGGGTTGGAGGAATGCCAAGCTATTATTGCTTCAATGGATGGGGATGGAGATGGGGTTATAAGTTTTGAGGACTTTAAACTTATTGTTACCTCCCTCACCTAGATGATTTTTCATCTATTATTTATGGCCTTACTAATCTTATATATGCATGCTTAATTTGTACTCTTTAGTTTCGATCCTAAATAATGATCCATGTTTAATTATCTTTTTTGGATGTTTACAAAATATATACTTCCTCCGTTTTAGAATTGCGCACAAGAATTAAGATAATTAATGATTGAAAAATATTAAATATGGTACTTAATTGTTTATAATACCCTTAAAATCCTCGTCTTATCAGTTATCTCACACACTTTCCCATAATTCTCTCCTAAAAAAACTTATTAGTCTTATTTACTCATTAGTCTCTCTCTCGATTCCCGTATGAACAATTGTGAATAAAGATAAAAAAAATTAAGCACAATAATAACGAGTAATTTTGGAAAAATTATAAACAATTTTCTCATATTAGAACAAGCGTCAAATAAAAAACTCTAAAACGTCGAGAATATATATTATCATTGAATAGTTTAACAATCCTATTATTTGTCGCACTAGCTTGCTCTATGTGCGTGCAATTTAAATAAATAAATTTTAAATAAAAAATTATTAAATATACATGTGTGCAGTTTAAATAAATAAATACTCTTTCAATTCTCTCCTTAAATTTAAGGATGACTAAAGTTACAACTAATCTTACCTCCTCAAATGAATTTGTACAACTATAACTATTTTAATATTGTAAATTAATTAAAAGTATGCTAATAATTAAATATCATATATGTTGTTTTGAAAATTTAAAATGACTTTATTATACCAAATTTAAAATTTCACAAATCAGTTTAAAATATATATGATTTTAGAACAAAGTGAGTATAATTTAAGAATTACACTCCAAATTAACATATATTTCCAATTTGGGGTATATACCAAATCCAAAATTTTAAAGATAAACAACACATCTTACCCAATTTTTGATAGCTCGAGTGCTGAGTAACTATTGGGCCTATCAATAATATCACGGAACAATTACATTTTATATTACATTTTAAAATATAATTACAATAATAGCGCACTCATAAAATATTTATACAATTAATGTATTAAAATTTTTATTTTCATTATTAGTACATATTTATGCTTCCTTTAATTTTAGGGTGTGATTTAATTTACTGATGACATGACAATTCAGTTTTTTTTTAAAAAAAATAAACTGTTCACGCGTTTTTTATGAGATCGTGTTCAATTTAATTTTTTTTTTTATCCTTTTGCCGTCTCTTTTCTTTTGAAAACCCTTATTCTGTGTTTTGGGAACTTTCTAAGCAAACTTATTTTCTTCTCTGTGTTGAGTCTGTCGATCTTTCTGGTTGATATTTGTCGTCGGCGTTTGGTTTTTAGTTCGTCGTTGTCGTATTTTGCTTCAGTTCGTGATTATTCGTAAGTTATTCAGTTTGTTCCCATTTATCGGTACTACATTTTTTGATTTCTTCTTTTTTTGTTCGTGATGGTGTCTACGAGGAAGAGCATGGAGGGAATGAGGGATAAGAAGAGTGATAGGAAGAGGAAACGAGTTTCAAATGATTATTATTTGAAGGATTTGAAGACATCTGTAATGGTGAAGGATAGTATGCCAAAGTCTTCAAAACAGGGGAAGAAGTTAGTGGTGAAATCAGATGTTGAAGATAAGAATATTGGGAGACATACGAAGAAGGCTAAATCATTGGTATATATTGATTCTGATTTTAAAGGTTCTCCAAAAAAAGTTGCGAAAGAAGATGAAGTTGAGGCTCATAACCGAAAAATTATTCCCAGACAGCAACATTTGAAGGTTTGTTATTTTTTTTTAAGAATATAGATTTTTTTAGTTGTTTTTGGTTACTTGTGTTATTCTTTTTGTGTATGGTGATGTTTTGGTGTATGTTGTTGTTTATTTTATTTCTGAGTAGTATTATTAATGTTGAAGTTGTTGTTTGATAAAATTATTGTTTTCATTCCGAGTGTAGTTTTAGAAACTAGTTTATTCTGTTTTGGTTACTAGATTACATTATTCTGATTATACAGGTTTATTATTTTTTTGTTGGTAACTTGCTAATTGATTTTTGGTTACCCCCATTTATATGTTTGGAAACTAATCATTACATAGTTGTTAAAATGTATTATATTACATTATAGTTTGAGTTGTTTTAAGGATTGTTCAAATTGTTGTTAAAATTTTTGTTTTCATTCATATTTGAGTGTCTGATACTAGTATATTCTGTTTTAGTCACTAAATTACATTATTGTGATTATACAGGTTGATTATGTTTTGTTAGTAACTTGCTAATTGATTTTTGGTTACCACCATTTATATGTTTGGAATCTGATTTTTGTAATAGTTGTTAAAATGTATTATATTACATTAGAGTTTGAGTTGTTTTAAGGATTGATCAAATTGTTGTTGTTTAAATTATTGTTTTCATTCCGATTTGAGTGTCAGATACTAGTATATTTTATTTTGGTTACTACATTACATTATTGTTATTATATAGGTTGATTATGTTGGTAACTTGTTAATTTATTTTTGGTTACCAATATTGAAATGTTTGGAAACTAATGATTACGTAGTTGTTAAAATGTATTTTATTACAATAGAGTTGGAGATTGATGAATGTTTATGTTGTACGTGGTAAAATGGTTATGTTGTTTCCAAGTGGATGTATTGTTAGTATTATTATCTAAATTTGTTAGTATATAATTTGTTATATATTAAATAATCTGATTAATTTGGGTTATGGTCACTTGCTTAATATTATTTGGTTAATATTGTTAGTGTATTTGGATATTGTTGATTTAATAGTTTTGGGTTTAAAGTTTTATAGATGTTATTTTTTAATTTGGTTAATGTGTTTTTAATGTAATTTATTGCATTTTCAAATTTGGGATCTATTCTATGAGGAGCATCATCGAAACTTTACAACAAAAGTTATTTATTGGTGTGATATGGAAGTGCCAAATATTATTAAGAATAAATTGTCTGAGGTACAGTTGAATAAGTTTAAGTTGTCCTGTTTTGGGAAATTTTTAAATTTTGGGCAGCCACAGATGTTTTCACAGATAATCCATCATGCTTTGATTATGGAAGTTTATCAAAGGGATAATGGGGAGATGTGGTTTCTATTTGGTGAGAGAAGGGTAAGGTTTGAATTGCCAGAATTTTGTTTAATTTCTGGTTTGAATTGGCAAGGAGATGAAGACATTGATGGTTTCAAGGGGATTGAAAATTTGTTGGTGGAGAAGTTTTTTGGTAATGAGGTTGTAACCCGTTCTAGTATCGGGAGGATATATAGGAGTGCTGTTTTTGATGATGATGATGAGGCAGTTAGGATGTCCATCATTTTCTTGGTTTTTAATTTCATACTAGCTACTGTTTCTGACAATTATGTTGATGAAGCTTTGTTTAACTTTTTGTCTTATGGGGATATTGAAAGTTATCCATGGGGAAAATTTGCTTTTCAACAGACAAAGAATTCACTATCCCTTGCTGTTAAGGGACATGTAAAGAAGGATAAGCATGGTGGGGTGATATACAATTTTTACAGGGAAAGTTATTGTAAATCTTACAAGCTTAATGGATTACCTTATGTGTTTCAAGTTTTTTTGTTTGAAACAATTCCTACTTTGAAAGTCAGAGGGTTTTGTATTGATGATCATGTTTTAGAATTCAGATTATTTAGATGGAAGGAGTTAGGAAAGGCTCCTAAGAATGAGAAGTTGAATGACCTGGTTTTTGGTTCTGGTTAGGTATGTTGGTTATCATTTACATTACATTTGGTTACCTATATATGTGTTTTTGGTTGCTGATTTTTTTTTTGGTGTACTGTCTTATTTCTGTTTTATATTCAATGTTTCGGACATGGTATATTTGTTGCTATTAATATGTTTCAGTTGATTATTCAAAATCTTGTTCCTACGGAGGATGAGAAGGTGCAGTTGGATTTAGGTGGTTTTCATTTTTTCAGTGGAAGTGATAGTGGAGCCAAAATTTCTGATATTAAAGTTGAATCATCAAAGAAGGTTAAAGACCTTAGGTTTTCTCTTTCTGATGTGAAAAAAGTTGTCGATGTACGGGTGAAGCCTTTGGAAGGTAAGGTGATGGAGGTAAAAAAAAGAAATTAAGAATTTGGGTGTTGAATTAAAAAATTAATTGCAAGTGTTTCATATTCAGATTTGTAGGGACATAAAGAAGATGTTTAGAAAGCATTTATATGGCTAGTCTAGTTATAGAAAACGTAGAAATGTAACTGTTGTTGTTGATGATGATGATAATGATGATGTTGAGTTGGATGAGAATGTTGATGGTGGCAATGTTAATGTTGTAGTTGATGATGTTATGACCGTTGAGGAAGATGTTGTAGTTGAAGTTCCCTACAATGCAAAACAGTTTAAAGGAAGTGTTGATCCTCATATTGGTGGTGTTGGTGGGATTCAGTTTGAAGAAGAGGATGCAAAGGTTTACATATATTTTTGATTTTCATTTTTGTTTAATGTTTAATAAGTAAATGCTGAATTTTTTTTTATTTTTTTTTACAGATTGAGAACAAGAATGACAATTTAAATTCTGATAGGAAAGAAATTGTTGTTTTTACTCCTAAAGGGGTTCACATTCATGTTGAGGATGAAAAGGTTAAGCATTTTTTTAATGTTATATTTTTACATGTTATATTTATCAGTTGTATTTTTTTTAACAGGCTGAAAAGATCAATGACATTCCAAGTTTTGATATTTTAAGTCAGTCTAGTGGAAAAGAAATTGTTATTTTTACACCCATTGAGGTTTGTAATTTTTTTCAACATCAGTTACCTTTATATGTTGTATTAGTTACTTTGCTATAGTGTTTATGTTACTATTGATTATGTTTTGTATTTTTAATTTGATATTGTAATTGTTTTTGTGTCATGTCTTGTAAAACATTAAAGGGCAGTAAAATTGAAGCACCAGACAAGTCGCTACTTGATGAGATGGTTTGAACAACACAAGATTTACTCCATTGTGTTGAAGTTGCGAAATCTGCATCAAAACCACTTGGTAGGCCTGTTCGTACGTCTACGAAGAGTAATGTGTTGAAGAGTCTTTATACGTCAAAGTTCGGTTCAGCTGATTCAACTTCTACTGTTGTGGATGTTAGTCCATTACGCAGAGGACTGTCTGCATTTCCAGATGTTTGTATGGGTATGCCTTTGAAATTTGAAGATGTTATGTTTGAGCAGTGGTTTAGAATTGGATTAAATAACATGAAAAGGTATGTATATTGGAGTTTAATATATTTATATTATGTTTTTTTCTAGGAGATAAAATTATTTCTTTTCTCTTTCCAATATGTTATTGTTTTGAAGGATTGAAAAATTTGCGGGAAACCATGACAAAATCGAGCCTTCCTTCAGATTTGGGTCTGTGTCAATATCCTCAAAAATGTGGTTTTACAAGCTAAAGACCCCTGGTCAGTGGCTTGATGATGATGTGAGTTTTTTTACTATTTTTGTAATTATGTTTGTTAGTTTCGGTTACCTTATCTTATTATTTTGGTTACTATATATGTCTGTATTGGATGCTATTTTGTTACAGCTTTATTTTTCATTTTTAATTTGTTTATCTCTGATTGTTATTCTGGTTTTATTTTTGGTTCAGCACATCAACATCTGTTTGTATTACATGCGTAAACTGGCTAGACACATGAACAATATTAAAATAAGGGTTACGACAACAGATTGTTGGTTCCATATCAAGTTGACCAATTTATATGGTGAATATTGTAATAAAAATGGTGATAAGAATCTGTTGTTGGGCACTGGTGATGTAGTTGAGTATATTCATGGCTTTTTTATGGAAGTAAACACACCGTGGATTACCGTTGATTTTGTCATGTTTCTCGTTCATATGTCAGTTCATGGTCATTTGTTTTTGCTGGTTTTTGATGTGCATCGCAGAGTGTTAGTATTTTATAATTCTCTACAACTGGACAGGAATATAATGCGAACAAATATTATGGATGTGTGTGAGCCGTATATTTTTATTCTTCCCATAATATTGTCTAGATGCGGTTTTTGGAAGAATAGATATGATATTGATTTCAATAGTGTTCCATATCGCACCAAAGGAGAATATGATATTATTGATCTCGAATTTGCCGAGGGTCTTCCTGAACAAATTGATGGGTAAGTTTACATTGTTTATATTTTTTCAGTTTTCCATATATTATGATATTTGTTTTGATTTGTTTTATATCTTTATTATTTTTTCAGTGATTTCGGAATGTTTACAATTTCTTTTGTAGAACATATTCTTCGTCAGAAGATTTCTGAAATGCCAAAACCATTTCCAATCACTCAATACCGCAAGAAACTATGCGTCAACTTGTTCACTCATGCGAGGAACAAACAAGTAGGTGGATATGAATCTGATTCAGAATATCCAGGAAGATTCGTTAGTGAAGACTAGTTTGGTTATGCATCATGTTAATTTTTTTTTTTTTGGTTATTTGATACCATTTGATATGGTTATTGACTGTGAAATGTTTTGTAATTCTTCTGATGATGGAATGATGTATTAATTTTTACTATTAGAAGTATGATATTGTTTTGTTGGCTCACATTGTTGTTTTTTGTCTTGTATTTTATTTTCACAAATAATATTGTTAATATTTTTATATATGGTATAGTTGGTTGTCAAATTTGCCTACTAAGGTAACAATTTTAATTGTTTTTGGTAACCAATTAGTATTAATAATATATTCTAAAAAACAATTAACAATTAATAATGTTGGTTACTATTATGTCATCAGTATTTGTGGGTGTCCAAATAGTTATAGTTATGTTCAAATTTAAAAATCATTTAGATAGATTTTTTTATGGTCTTTGTAAGACCTCAACTTTTTTAATAATAAAGATGATTTTTCTATAAATATCATTTTTAAATATTATGGAATGAATTTGATATAATGTTATAGTTGTGGATAATATTTATAAATTTTACAAAGTATGCAAGTTGTTATATAATATTCGATTGGTTGGGAATATTCGTTTTAACAGGGGAATATTAAATACGATGGCACAATCATTAGTGGACCCCTACGGAATTATTATGCGATTGAAAAAACGACAAAAAATATTTTATGAAAATAACGACGGAAGTTTTACCGTTAACTGTTGAAACACCCGATGTTAAAAGTACAGGAATACGCGTGGTTGCATAGTAGCACACAGTATTGATTATTGATGCTTACGTGAGAAGTCACTCAGTTTTGTTCAATTATTGCTTCAGTAATTGCTGCATAGTATCTCACGTTATTTGATTCAATTATTGTCGATATTTTATATATTATTAAATCAATAATTGAGATGACAGAGTTATTAATATTATTATTTGCAATATTAACGATGTCTAGAAGTTCTGTCAAGAAGAGGTTTGATCACCTAATTGCGCGTCAATAGGGAAAAATCCTTATTGGAAAGCCCCCTCTTTCCTAGGAACGACCTGGTCGATTAATATTGTGAATTATAATAATGATGATAAATGTTGTTAAAAATATTGAGAGGATTTTTATGAAGTAGTTATTGTAAATTTTGCTTATTTTATGGATCCATTTTACCCATTTTTCAAAATAATCGGTAGAAAGTTATTTAATATAATAAAAGTGGGGCCCACTAGAAGAAAAATGATTTATGGGGAGGATCAATTGTAGTGTCACGAGTGGGAGAAATGAATTGATGGTGGTGGGTGATTTTGGTACTTATAGTTATATATATATATATATATATATATATATATATATATATATATATAACATGTGGGAAAATAAAGTGGTGGTGGTGGATAAAGTTTGGCAGGATATGTGATGTTTTTCAAAGTTTGCACTTTATTGGTTGATAATCCCATAATGCTACAAAATTAATGAGTGAGGCCATTTTTCTCATTGGTTAATGTCCTCAAGTGGTTATGTGATAGTTTTATTTTTTTCTCTTCTATTGGCCAGCACCGAATATTAATAAACCCGTGAACTTCGTTCGAATATTTTCCTGTGCAGTCCGTGAATTTTTTTTCTAAATAGTATTCTTCTTTTCTCCTATAAATATGATGATTAGTTAGAATTGAAAACACACCAGAAATTCAGAGAATTCTTCTTCTATAATCTTGAGTGTATTTCTTTAGAGTTTTAATAAGCTTTAAGCGTAGTGTAAGTTTTCTTCAAGTATATCCCCGCCCTACCGTCGGAGTACTCTTCTTTATAAGGTAAGGGGTATTATTTCTTTCGTATTCATGAAGAGAACTTACATTATTCCATTCTTTATTATTACATTGGAATAACTTGTATACGCGGACTTCCTATACTTGGTGAAATTCTTTCGTTATTCCATTCTTTATTATTATGTTGGAATAACTTTATACATCCAAGTACCTCATACATGGTGAAATTCTTTTGTTATTCCATTCTTTATTATTCTGTTGGAACATCCTGTCGGTGTGAATTTCGCCTGACCTGGTTCCGTTATTTATTATTCTGTTAGAATATCCTGTCTGTGCGTTTACGCATGACCTGGTTCCGTTATTTATAATTCTATTGGAATAACCTGTCTGTGCGGTCTATCGCATGCCTGGTGATTTTTTTTGTTATTTCATTCTTTATTATACTCACTTGGTTAAATTTTTGGCTTTTATACTCCATGAAATTAGTGGATTATCCTTGATATTTGCGCTTCATCTAGTATCTTTTCAGGAAAATATTCTTCTGAGCATTCTTGAGTTTTACCCCCCAAAGAAGATTCATGTTGACAATTTGGACGTTATTGATTCCTGGATAAATTAATTCTTGAACTTGTTTTATTGAATTCTTATATCATTGTCATCATCCTCATGTTTATATTATGTTGAAAGTCATCTGTGGCCTGTAGTGCATAGATGGACTTGGTATGATTATGACCAGGGATTATTCGGTATAATCATGACCATAATGTTACAAATGATGTGGTAAAAGTCCTCATTGGTCCGTAGTGCATTGATGGACAGTTGTTGGCATGATCATGACCATTGATGAATACACGAATATCCTTGGCCCGTAGTGCATGGATAATTTGTGATTGTGATACTAATGAATATCATTGGCCATAGTGCAGGGATGATGTGGATTATTTATTAAGCCGAGTCTCAGCGATAAAAGTGATGAAAAACCTTTTTAAATCATAAAAGATAGTAGATTTTATTCTTTACTTGACTCTTTTAATGGATTGCTTGTTCCTCTGCAGTTAAACTTGATATTTGTTATATTTTATCAGTTTAACACTGTTGAAGGCTAACGATAATTTTTCTGCATTATCTTAGTCATAATATTTCTTACTGGGCTAATTGAGCTCACTCTTTTGCTTTCATTGTTCTCTTCAGGAAATGAGAACGTAGCAGGGACTAGTCGGGGAACGAAGTGACAGTCCGGATGATAGTATTAGTAGTCCTCACTATTCTATAAAATAGTGTGATAATAATTGTAATGAGGACTTATTCTGAGAGTGGATATTGTCTAGAAGACAATATTTGTATTAAAACTCATAGCTCTTGTTGTATATTTAAGATTGTATTTGTATTCTATACCATGTATTTGTATTCTGTACCATGTATTTGGCGACTCAGAATAGGTGATGTATACCTATTTTGGGGGCGTCACAGGTACAGTTTGTTGCCAAATTTGCATACAAAGCTAACAATTTTCGTTGTTGTTAGTAACCAATCAACTATAACATTAAATTATAACACAGTTTACAATTTATATCATGTATTTGTTTTTTATTGTTTAGTTGGTTCCCAAACAACATGCAATGTTTATAATCATCAGTATTTGTGGGTTACCAAATAGTTATATAAATTTAAAAATCAATTAAACAAATCTTGATTCTATGTGTTTTTAAGGTTCATAGTGTGTCCAAGCATCAAAAGTAGTGTATACATTTTATTTTGTATGCATATAAAATAATTAAGAAAAAAATATTTTCAAAAAAATTATCAAATTTAAAAGCATCTGTTTTTTATATAGTACAGCAGGTAGTCAAAACTTCATTTAAAGGTAACTATTTTAGTTTTGGTTAGTAACAAATATTCATAAAGAAAAGATACATTACAAATTAGTTAACCAATCATGACATGTATGTCTTTTATATATTCTTTTATTTGAAGATAGAACTACTTGTTAAAAGGAAATTAATGAAAATAATCATATTTCAATATTGTGTAAAATAAATTTTATTTTATTTCATCAATAAAATGATTACAATATGTATGGCTATTGAGCAACCTCAGTAAACATCAAAGAGTTTGTTACAATTTTTTCGATGTTGTATTATATTAGAATGTTCTTGGTCTCAAAATTGGTGGATTATTGCATGTTTTCTTGTTGTGTCCTTTTTCTTGGCATCGGCTGCATTTATTCTGAACTGTATTTTCAGATACATGCTTGTACCTACCTATCTTTGGTCTTCCAGCTGGTCTTCTTATATTTGGTGGTTTGACACATATATTTTTAATCTCATCTGGAACATCCCAACTCTCTTTGTTATCTAACGACATGATGGAAGTTGAATATGTGTTTACCAAAGTTTTTTTTGAATAGTATTTTGAGCAAAAATCATAACAGCTCAAATTCCTTTTGCTAATAACAGCAGCAGCGTGTGAGCAAGGCATCTCATGTGCATGTCTTTTGTTCCATGTCCACGATAAATTGTTTGGTGACATCGTAAACAGTGAAAAACACTAGGTTGGATGTCTCAACCTACAACACAATTTAATGGTGTAGTTAGTATGTATAATAAAAAAATTTTACAAGATGGAATAATGAAAGGCATATGTACTGTTGGTAACTTTTACAGTTTATACTGGTAACCAAAAATGCATAATATGCTTTCCTATAAATGCAAATGCAATTCTTCGAAGGTATGCAGTTAACAATTTAGGAGTTTTATGACTGACCTTAAGTTTCTTTGACTCGATGATATTAGATTGCAATCTTTTCTCAGCTGTTATGGAAAGGTTTGTGAAAGTTGATATTGCTGATTGTTTGTTTGTGAAATACCATCTTTGAACCATACAACGTAGGCATTCAATCATCGATGCAACTGGAAGATCTCTGATTCCCTTGATTGCATTGTTAATAGATTCAGCGGTGTTTGAAGTCATTATTGAGTACCTGCTTACAGTTCTATGGAGCCTCGTGCACTTTTCTAGCTTAACTTCTTCCTCCAAATATGTCCTTATTCGAGCATCAATTGTATCAAGTTCAGCCATGTTTATGTTGAATTCTTCAATAGTGTAAGCCCTACAAGCTGCGTTGTATGCTTTTTTTAGTTCTTTTCCTTTCTTTTTGAATATTTTTTTTATATTTTTCAAAATATGGTATGTGCATGAACCGTGCATGACATCAGGGAACACACAATTAAGTCCCTTGATAATTGCTTCATATCTATCTGAAACGATGCATTGTCCTTCTCTAACACCACAAGCATCTCTCAAATTGATGAAAAACCATCTCCAGGATAATTCATTTTCATTGTCAACAACTGTAAAAGCAATGGGTATAATGTTCCTGTTTGCATCTTGCGTGTTTGCTATGAGCAGTGTACCCCCGTAGGTTGATTGTATGAATGTGCCATTAACTACAATAATTGGGAAACAATGTTGTCATGCTTCAATGGATGCTCCTATTGCAAAGAAGAGATATTTGAAGCGACCATTTTTTTCCAATTCCAAGGATGTGATGGATCCTGAAATGAATTTTAAAGTAAGGTTAATGTAATTATATGTAATAAATATTGTTGATAAGTGGATTTTATACCTACTTATTGGATATCAATTCACGCGAATTATGCCCATCTCAAGTACATTTTAGTCTGTTTTAGTTGCATTTCATGTTATTTTGCATTGCATGTACTTAAAACTTCTTTTGGTGAAAAAGTGCAGAAAATTTGGTGGTGTTGGATGGCAAGAGGCAATTGGACGCATGGCTTGAGGCTGACGGATGCACGGCATGAAGATGTAGTGAAGCGGAGGGGCTGATAACGAAGGAAAAAAGGAAAAGAATGAACAAGTAGCAGTAGCAACAGCATAACAAAATCAGAAGCAGAACCAGAATTTGCAGACTACAAGTCGCATGCACAAGATTTGCATGCAGTAATAGCCTTGAGAGCACGCTACCGCATGAAAGTACTCTATTTGAATGAGTATGACCTACTACAAGTCTCGCGCCCGCACGAGAAACACACTGGAGGGGCTGTGACCTCATGCAATCTTTGGTCAAGCATTGATTTGTTTTATTTTAATTTTTAATTAAATGGGTTGTAATTTGTTTTAAAATGATATCTGACTGGTGTCAGACGGAGACGGAAATAACTTTTGACGTATTTTCATAAGAGTAACTAGGGTTTACACGTGAGGGAGATTCCAATGAAGAACGAAGCCAAAACTCCATCTTCTCTAATTCTTCTTGGGATTTTCTATCATTGTAGATTTTTATTATTGTTTAACTGGATTTTTATGAGGAGTTGAACGTTGATATTGGTTTACAATCTACAATTGGGTTTGATCGTTCTATCTTTCATCTTTCAATTGTTTGCTTGATAACCATGTTTAGCTTTGATCACATAATGGCTTTTGGTTCAGTTATGAACTAAACTCCATTATGGGATTCTAACGAATTTTAATATGTAGTTTAGTTGCATGCTTGATTGCTAGGGATGTTTTACATATCATATGGGAATTCTATTATAGTTGTTTTACATGTATGAATGCTTGATCACCATTCGTTTCAGTATTTGCATGGAATTGACAATGAACATGCGAGTATGGATTGTAATCATAAAAGCATACGTATATGGGGTTGTTTTATATGACTTGCGTATTTCGTGAATGAGATAGACATATATTTATTCACCGTATGAGTTTAAATAAGGGCTTGTGCTTAAATTCAATATAATTGTAACTTCACATAGACATATAGTGATTTTGGTTATATTGATGATTACATGGAGTCTATCATTTGTGGATGTTGTGTGAGTAGGTCATAGTGCATTGAAAAATGGCTATGACTCTATTAGTGCTCTTGGCTATTTTCCTGTGATATGTGAACAATTCTTGCATGATAGTGGTAATTAAATGAAGTATTAAATGAAGTTAGGATCCCATTATTTCCAGATTTGATTTATTCCATTCTTATTCTCATTTTAGTTATTATTTGCAGTTAGAATAATTCACACTTTTGATATTTCAATTCCATGCAAATACTGAAACGAATGGTGATCAAGCATTCATACATGTAAAACAACTATAATAGAATTCCCATATGATATGTAAAACATCCCTAGCAATCAAGCATGCAACTAAAATACATATTAAAATCCGTTAGAATCCCATAATGGAGTTTAGTTCATAACTGAACCAAAAGCCATTATGTGATCAAAGCTAAACATGGTTATCAAGCAAACAATTGAAAGATGAAAGATAGAACGATCAAACCCAATTGTAGATTGTAAACCAATATCAACGTTCAACTCCTCATAAAAATCCAGTTAAACAATAATAAAAATCTACAATGATAGAAAATCCCAAGAAGAATTAGAGAAGATGGAGTTTTGGCTTCGTTCTTCATTGGAATCTCCCTCACGTGTAAACCCTAGTTACTCTTATGAAAATACGTCAAAAGTTATTTCCGTCTCCGTCTGACACCAGTCAGATATCGTTTTAAAACAAATTACAACCCATTTAATTAAAAATTAAAATAAACCAAATCAAGTTTTCAAGATCGCTGCATTGCGGCGCCCTCCACAGGTGTTTCATGTGGCGGCGCGAGACTTGCGATAGGTCATGCTCGTCAGCTGAAAAGTTTCGGCGTATGGCCGCTCTCAAGGATATTCCGTCGCCCGGTCGCGCGGCTTGCAGTCTGTAAATTCTGCTTCTGCTTCTGATTCTGTCATGCTGCTATTACTGCTACTTGTTCATTCTTTTCCTTCCTTCCTTCGTTATCAGTCCCTCCACTTCACTACATCCTCATGCTGTGCATTCGTCAGCCTCAAGCCATGCGTCCAATCGCCTCTTGCCATCCAACACCACCAAATTAGGCCATTTCCTGCACTTTTTCACCAAAGGAGTTTTAAGTACATACAATGCAAAATAACATGAAATGCAACTAAAACAGACTAAAATGTACTTGAGATGGGCATAATTCGCGTGAATTGATATCCAATAAGTAGGTATAAAACCCACTTATCAAATACCCCCAAACTTGAACTATTGCTTGCCCTCAAGCAATGCATGCTAAATAAGAAAGAAAATGCAAAAGCACTTACTTACGCAACTAAGCTTATGATGCAAACTAGTCTCACATAGTTCCAAATTTCTATGAATGTCAATCCAAATTGCCTCAGTGAATTATCTAGATTCAAAAATACACTTTCAAACTAAACAATAGCCATAACATCATACACTCAGATAATTCATACATGCTATAGAGATGTTGTGTGTGTGTGTAGTGTTCACCAAGACTTGATTCAAGTAAAGAATATATATGCTATCCTGCTCAAAACAGAAAATTATAGCCTAAATTAAGAATCATGTATACTTATGCAACAAAAACTGTTCCAACATATCCAAACAAACTAAATTTCAACAATGGGCTTAATTTCTTTATTGCTACTCACGAGGGCGATTTTCGCACTTTTCCGCGGTGTTTATTGCTATTTTTCTTTTCTTTTTCTTTTTTTTATACATGACTGTGCAATGCCTTATTCCATTAGGCAACACCGCTACCCCTTAGTGAGCTTTCAACCAACGACTCCTGCACCATGAAAGACCCAGTGGCGCTTAGGTGTAGAGATAATCTCTCAAAAGGCGTTTACTCAAGTAGTTGAGGTTAGAAAATAAGACTAATGCGTTATTGCTATTTGATTTTTTTTTATACATAGCATACCCATGTTTTCTTAAAGTTTGAATGTCAATGTTTGTCAAGTCTACATGCATGTTCCACATTTTTCTCTTTTTAAAACTACATTTTCTAACAAACATTGCAACACATAATTCTTATACCTGCAAGTGATTGTGAACACATCCGTGCAAACCGAAAGCATTTAAACAGCAATATGAATTTCATCATGTAAAACATTATAACTACGTTCATGTTATCCAATATACTCTAAAATCCTTCGCAATTCACTATCATCATTGGCTAGGCAAGATTTTCTATAAAGCTAAACAATGTGAGACATGCAAACTAACTAAAACAAAAATTTTCTATTATATAAAACAACTAAACTATTAAACTAAACATGCAAAAACTAACTACATACTACTATACTACTCCCCAATACCCCCAAACTTATAATATTCAATGCCCCATTGAATGAAGGTAAAGGGTACAGAAAACTCCCCTACTGATCGGCTGTACCACCCTCCTCAGGTGGTGAATCTGGTGGTGGATAAGGTACTGCAGTCCCAAACTGGGGCCACTCCAACATCGTTCCTTGTTGTGCAAAGGCTTCGACCAAGGCCCTCGTGAGACCCGTAGCAAATGCTCCAAAATTGTTGTAGATGGCATCAACCCTTCGTTCTAACCTTCGGAGCTGGCGATCACCATGAGGAGCTTGTGGTCGTGTCGAGGGGCCTGCCTCGTCTGTTTGAGGTGGCTGCTGTGATGGCTCGGGAAATGTGGGCTGGAGGATAAATCCTCTTCCGCGTGGGTGTGGCACGCCTCCGGCCCAGTCCTCAAATTTAGCAATTGTGGCATGTGTGATGTCCTGGCTTGGATATTGCAGTTGTTCGTTTTCCCAGTTGCATCCCTGATGAGCACATAGCATCGCTACCACTGAAGCATGTGGAATGCTCCCAGTGGTGCCTCCCATGATATATCGAAAGATATTCGGTGGATGAGATGGCCAACATCAATATATTTCCCGGTGATAATCCCCCACAAAATAATTGCCCTCTCCGCTGTAATCTCGTGTTGATGCGATGAAGGCAATAACTTGGCACATATGAACAAGTTCCATTCCTTTGCATATCGGTTTAGGGTTACGGCTGGGAATATACGCAGCTGGGTCGTACCGACTTTGTATGTCCATTTCGTGCTAGGCACGTACAGCTCAGCAATCACCAACTCCAAGTCTGTTTCCATGTGAGCACCAGTGACCCAGTTGGCAGCCCCTCTTGGTGGTGTCTCAGTGAGTCGAAAAATGGTTCGGATGGCGGGAGGTCTGTAGTCTATCTCGAACCCGCGAACCATCGAGATACCGCTTATGGTGACCTTGGCATTGGCATAAAATTCACAGACTATGCTCATCAGAACGGGCGTGGGGGAAGCAGTCAGTCCACCCCAGCCTCTCTCATGAATCATGGCACAAAGTTGTCCATCCTGGCCTTCTGGTTTGAATCCTCTTTCTTAAATAAATGTTTTTGCTACGATTCGGTAGTACTCCTGTTGGGCTCCCAAACACAGGAACTTGGTGTGGTCGACAATGTCCTCCCCATGACTGCCGGAGGAAGATGATGAAGAAGACGATGATCGTGCTCTCTTTGGACCCATTTGCAGATGATTGAGAGAGAATGCAGATGAAATCGACTGAGAATGAATGAAAGCTTATGAAGTGATAACCTTCAAACTTATTTCTGCCAACCCAATCATAAACCCTAGCTTTATAGTAGTGGATGGGAGCGTGGGTATGAGCCTTGAACGTGGAGATGATCGTGGGAATGTAATGGAGAGATTGATGGCTTTGATTTGTAACTGATAGAGAGATAGAGACGTGAGTTATGGAGTATGAGAGAATTTCGCTTCTATTATGATAGCAAATAAGAGTCCAAATGGTCCCCAACTCGTTTTTAAAATTTTCAAATCTGTCTTAGTCCGAGTGTCGTACGCGGCAAGGCTTGAAGTTTTTCTTGGGCTAAGCGGCGCGTGGCGAGACTTTGAGAATGTCTTGTTGTCTTGATTGACTTGACGCAGAGGCACGCTGAGTTTATCTTCGATAAAGTCTTGTGATGCTGTCACAAGAATCTCGACATATCTGTAATGCTAAAGTTCAATTCCACTCTGCCTATCAGTGATGCTTTCAATGGATGGTGCCTACATAGACATTAATGCACACTGTTAAAGTATGAATTAATGGCCACATACGCTAACATCTTGCAAATATTCGCAATGCACTTCCTGCTACACATTCAAGCATGCAAATCCAATGTACTGTCAACAATAAACTAGATATGAATAACTAAAACAATCTAAACTGAATGATTAAAAAGGAAATAAGGATAGAAAAATAATGGGTTGCCTCCCATCAAGCGCTAAGTTATAGTCAATTAGCTTGACTGTCTTGAATCTCACGTCAAAGGAATAGTTGAGGTGACGTCCTGCTTGTCTACCTCACCCCGAAATTTAATGACTTCAGCTTTTGTCAATGGTTCTACCTTCAACTCTGAATTTTCACCCAGAATACCACTCAACGGTTCATCCTTCACTAAACTCTGTACTTTTTCATCTAGGCCTTGATTCACCAAGTCAACTAGAAAGCATTCTTCTTCATCCGTTGGGAACTTTATTTCCTTGAAGACATTAAAGATGACCTCTTGATCATGTACACGCATAGTGAGTTCCCCTTTCTGCACATCGATCGACGTCCTGCCTGTGGCTAAGAATGGTCTCCCCAGTATTATTGGTATGCTTTTGTCTTCCTCGTAGTATAAGATGATGAAGTCAGCCGGGAAAATAAATTTGTCCACCTTTACCAACACATCTTCAACAATTCCCCGTGGATACGTGATGGATCTGTCAGCTAGATGTAATGATATGTTTGTCGGCCTTGGAGCCGGCAATCCCAACTGATTAAACACTGACAAGGGCATCAAATTTATACTTGCCCCAAGATCACATAAACACTTATCAATTGTCCAAATTTGTAGTTTAGGATTACTATGTGTATTACTACTGCTATCTAATTACTTATAATTTAATGTTTTTCATAGTGTTCAGATGGTGTCTAAAATGCTATTTAATAGTTACATTTCATGTAGATATTGGTCTGCTGTAAAAATCATTTTTTAGTTATATTTCATTAATACAGTTAGTAGCCAAACCTTTATTTTTAGGTAACCAAATTACTTAATTTGAGTAACCAAACTATTTTAAAATTTTAATAAACAGTTTCCAATTGTTACCTAGATTTGTTTTTTTCAATTGTTACCTGGATTTTCTCTTACTTTTTCCATTGCTTTTTTCTTTGATCTCCATACTTTCTGGTAGGAGATTGACACATTATACTCCGTCATCATATCTTCCACAATGTCGGTTGGTGTGTAAATTTTCTTGAAGTTCGTTAATCTATGCATTATGCATTCACTAACCATCTGACTATTTGTTTGTCTATGATCTCCAAGCAGTATGTTGGACGAACAAATGTGTAAATCATTAAATTCTCTTACCTTGAACATAGTTATTTTCCGAAACTTTGATGCTCTTAGTTTCCATTTGCAATTTTCATTGTCTATGCATACTAGAACAAAATCTCTACCACTTGTTCTTTCAACCTTGTGCTGTCTGTTTTGCCTTATGGAATGTAGCCTTATTGCTTGTGTAAGAATTTTCTTATCTTTGTAAGTTTGATGTATTTTGACTTCAAACTTATTCGGATCTGAAATGACCTCATCACATTGTTCTTCAGTGTTTGCTATGTTCTGGTTTCTGTCTTTTTCTTTATCAATAACTTCAATTGCCAGCTGCTCAACATATTGTGATCCAATTTGGTCTTCTTGTGTTGTCAACGATACAAATTCAGAATTCCATTGTGTCAATCTCATTGGCGTTTCAGTTTGCATTATATATTCTTCTTCATTTATCACGTTATGTAAGATTGTAGTCCCTCCAATGTTGTATTCAGAATCTATAATTAGTGGAAACTTGCCATGTTCATCTGATTTTCTACTGACTTCCATATAGAATCTTAAGGTTTCTTCATTTGTCATCTTGATCAGAGGAATGTTGCTTTTAATCTGAAATTTGATTGACAATTTCGTTGTGTTGTAGTCTAGACTTAATGCAGTGCATATCAAGTTGTACATTTCTTTGAATGAACAATTTGAAGGGACTAGTAGGCCGGTAACTTCAAAATTTTGATATTGGCTACTATCAGTCCACGTACCGTTGAAGTAAATTACAATTGGAAGCATATCCATGGTCCGAAAACTGGAACAGTAACATTCACATAATAATGTAATTAGTGACCATAATTAGACAATACTCAAAATTCATGTTTGTAGTAATCATAAATATTAAACACAGCTTTTGCATTGTCAAATTAAAGAATGAACAAATAAATGAAGGTAACCAAACTATTATATGAATGCTGCCAAAATATGAATGTGTAACAAATACGCTTTGGTAACTGAAATAATTAATATTCTTTAATTGGTGACCAAATCAACATTATACAGTGACCAAAATAGGCGTTTTTAGTATACATACTTATGTATCATACAATTTTATTCAATTTATAACCAAATAAACAAATCCAAAATTAAGATGTCTTGAAGGTGAAATACTAAAATATCAACTCTTAAATCAAGGTAACCAAACTTTTATATGAATGTTGCCAAAACTATTATTTGAATTATGTCAAAATTTTGAATGTGTAACAAATACTCTTTCGTAACTGAAATCAAGTCTATTCATTATTTGGATACCAAAGCAACATTTTACAGTAACAAAAGTAGACGTAATTAGTATCAATTCTTATGCAACACACTGTTTTTAGTTTGTTTATAAAAAAATCACAAATTATGATGTCCTGAAGATGAAATGCTAAATAATGAACACTTGAAACAAGGTAACCAAATATTTATATGAATGTTGCCAAATTATTATATAGATGCTTTCAAAATATGAATTTGTAACAAATACTATTTGGTAACTGAAATTAACAATGTTATTTAATTGGTTACCAAATTAACATTATACAGTAACCAAAATATACGTTATTAGTATCATTGCTTCTGCAACGTACTGTTTTCATTCCGTTTATAAACAAACCACAAATTATGATGTCGTGAAGGTGATTTGCTAAATACTGAACACTTAATATAAGGTAACCAAATCTTTATATGAATGTTCCCAAAACTTTGTATACGTAACAAAATTGTATTGAACAACAAAGAATAATTTAATAGTTATTTCATACAATCGTTTATATTACTGATTTGATATACATTAATAAAAATCTGCGAATTATTATATTCAGTTTTGTTTTTGTTATTGTGATAAACATTACACTCTCAGTTGGATTCAAAGTTAACAAAAAATGATTTCAATATATATATTAACTGATTCGTACCTTTGTATTCACTTTCCAGATTCATTTTACAATCTCTATTTAAATTTTTTGATTCTGTTTCGGAAACCTTTGATCGGTTTATGCATGTCGATTTTCCGCTACTCTGTTTTTGCCTCTTTGTGCTTTCGAATTCGACTTCTTTTGTATGAATGATTATGCTTCTTCTCGATTGATCCTTTGTTAATGATGGTTATGATCTATAAAAGCTTTCGGTTTGTTCTTCTATGGAGTATTCGTTTCTTGACGCGATTTTTGAATGTTTGATTTAGTTGGTAACTGCCGCATAAAGTGGAGTAGTTTTCTCCTTGAATCAAGGTGTTTCTATTTTTGTTGGATTAGGCTATATGACGTGTATTGCACTATTCTTGATATTATTATATATTATTGTACTATTATTATAATTATTTAATTGATGCACTATTTTTGTAATTACTTTTTATTTGTTGTATATTTATGTAAAGGACCCTTAATATCACTAGCACGGCCCATGATCCACCAATCATCACCCAGTAATCTCTCGGAGTCGGGTAGAATCGGATCCAAATTCATCGTCTCTATGAGAAACTCAGAATTCAAACGGATAAGAGATTAGAAATCCTTTTGTATTTCATCTTCACTCTTAAGCAATTCAATTCACTTCAATGGCGCAAGCAGTGGCCACACCAGTAATACCCTCACTCTCTCTCATCTGCAACACCTCAATCACCAAAACCCACCACTCCAATTCTATCTCCTTCCCCATTTCAACCCCCACTAAGGTATTCTAACCATTACAAACTCCATTACTATTTCTCAATTTTTCTTCAATTTTTTCCTCATCAATCAATCAGAGGGATAAATTATGGGTTTTTGTCGATATTTCTTAATTTGATTTGTCAATTGTTATTTGTTTGCAGTTTGGTGGTTTGAGCATCAAATGTGCTCGTGTTGGAGGCGTTGAGATTCCCAATGCCAAGCGGGTTCAGTGTTCATTGCAGTATATCCATGGAATTGGGCGTACCGGAGCACTACAAATTCTGAATGACTTGAAAATGGAGAACAAAATCACCAAAGATTTGTCTGAAGAAGAGCTCATCACTCTCCGTGGTGAAGTCTCCAAGTACATGATTGAAGGCGACCTAGTAATCCTCTCCCTCTTAGATAAATATTTCTATTTTTTTAATTATAAAATGACATCAAGTCCTTGCACATTAAATTTGTTCTTAGCTGATTTATTATTATTGTGCTACAGCTACTATATTTCTAGCTAATGTCAGCGATTAGCTTGTAGTTTTTTTAAAAAAAAATTATTCCTAAAAATCGTTGGTTTACAAATGTATCTCTAAATTTTGGAACAGACTGAGTACACATGTACATTTTACCCTAATTTTCTTGGTGGTTAGTGCTTTGTGGTTGGGGACTTTTATATTGATATATGTTTCTGTATATATACGCTTATATAATATATTCTACAATCACAATATGGGGATCTATCCATGCCCTGTGGCATGCCTTAGCCAGGGGTGGATCCAGCCTGAAATATCAGTTGGATCAAATTCGGAAAAAAAAAAAAATTAAGAATAAAAATTTAATAAATTGAATCACAAAACTAAATAATCCTCAAATATTGTTTACAATAACATTTTTCGAGGTTTTATTACTTAAAGTTGTTGCATGATAGCCTCATTTTTAATAGTTACAAAAATATCATATCAATAACATTAATATATTCACAAATTTTAAGACTTGGTGAAACAAAATAAGTAGAGTACTACGGTTATATTAGTACACTACTATTATTATGTTACTGAAAAAAAGAATATGCTATTATCATGTTAATATGATAGATAAACATTTTAATATACTTTAAAATGTTTAAATTTGATTAAGTGACTGGTGGATTGTTCCACAACAGTTGGCGACATTATTGGGAGGAAATAAATATACTGATGTTGATCTCAAATTTTATACTACTACTACTACTAATGAAATGAGAGCACCTATCTGCATAATATAGGAATATTTACTAGGCACTGTTTTTTTTCTTGGAAAATTCAGGTAAATTATAGAAATTCTAACCAAAATCTTTCACAATTTTTAGTAACTGTAACTCCTCTGTTTTTAATTTTACCTTCTTGGTATTCAAGAGAAGTAAATTGATCAAGACAATAAAATACTTAAATTCTTATAGTAGTATTTTATTTTAACAATATAGTAGTATATTATTTTTTTCAATAGCATAATAGTAGTGTACTAATATAACTGTAGTACTCTACTTATTTTGTTTCACTATACCTTTAAAATTTGTGAATATATTAATAAGAGTAGTAGTATATATATATATATATATAAAGAGGTGAAAATTCAGTGGGGGCATGTGCTGGGTCCGCCCATGGCCTTAGCTATGCACCCATGTATAGCCAACCCATCCTTCTTTGTTGTATTCTAAAGATAGGAGGATGGGATGTGGTACAAAATATTTAGGGATTGTCCATGAAACTGTTCTATGGACGGTATTAAACTGTGCTGGTCTTTTCAAGTGTTTAATACCTATGCTGAAATAGTTCTCCATGGACGGTTTTTAAGTGTTTAACACCTTCCGTGAAACATTTTAACAGCGTCAGCAATTTGAACTTTTTTAAATCGCAGTCTTTGGTGGCTATATTCCAACAAGAGAAGATGTGTTGGGTATAAAAGGGTCCATAGACAACGTTGGCTATGGATTGGTATCCTCTAAATATATGCGTAAATAAACTTGTATCTAAATGTGGACGTTGTTTTGTTTTTCTCTAGGTCATGAGAAAATCTCGGTTGATTTTGGTTTTCAAGTATTTTTAGTGGCCATTCCAACTCAAAATGTACACAATGTCCATTAAACAATGACTAATACTAACAACTTATAATTGTTGAAGCACCAGTTGAAACTTTTTATCCAATTGCCAACACTTAATTTCGTTCATCATATGAGCAGAGCCGGCCTTGGCCCAGGGCGACAGCTCTGGGCCCAAAGTCGATAGAGCCAATAATTGTCTTACAAGTTGCAACCCAGTTAATTGAATCTGCTTCTTGTTGCAACCCATCAAATAGATTTTGCTTCTTGTCTTGCAACCCATCAACGAGTTCTAAGTGGCTTTCAAATAATCAAATCGATTTTTTTGCTTCTTCTTCATTCGAGGTATGTTTTGTAGTCTGTAGATTGTGTATTTGTGTGTTAATATTGTGGGTTTTGGGTTTTTTATTGTAGAATTGAGAATGAAATATGGTGTATATATTTATGATTGTCAAATTAGACTTTGGGGAATGTATCATTTATAATTTAGGGTGATTAATTTGAAACGAGGTCTTCTTTTAGTAAATTAATTGCATTATTTTTATGTTTCATGGTGTTAGTCTGAAGATAGTGACTTCTAGATTGTGTATTTGTGTGTTAATATTATGTGGGTTTTGGGTTTTTTATTGTAGAATTGAGAATGAAATATGGTGTATATATTTATGATTGTGAAATTAGAATTTGGGGACATATTAGAAATTTATAATTCCCCAAATTCTAACATATTTGTGTAATCTTGCTTATCAGTAACAAGTTAAAACTTCAATTATAATATCTTTTCTTTTGTTTTGTATGGGTCTACTAACACCATTCTATAATTTAGCTTTGCTTATCATCTTTGTGTCAATTGGCTAATGAGAGTACCTGGGGTAGTTAGGCCGTTGCAGGAGTATATACTTATTTAAATTAAGTTGATTGAGTTTGATTAGAAATTTCTGGCCGTTCTGACCACCTATGTGTACTTAAGATTTCAATTTTAGTAGGTAACAAACTGGACAAGCTTCATTGGAAGAATTTTGGCTGGTTCCAAGTCTGTTCTATTAACTTACACCTCTGAGGCTCTTACAGTGGACCATATGTATGCAAGTGTACATGAGAAAATAGATGTATGGGAAATATGATTTTGTCTTCCATTGTTGTTTAATGTATTCTGCAAAACATTTGCAAGGCTGCTGTAGTTGGCTTTGGCCTACAAACTCCAGCCTGGTGTTATATTAATGAGAGTACTGGGGTAGCAAGGCTGGTGGAGGAGGATATACTTATATTAAGTTGATTGACTTGGTTAGAAATTTTAAGCCTGCTGACTGGTTATGTACTTATGTGTTCTTAAGATTTCAATTTTAATAGGTAAAAAACTAGACAAACTTCATAAAAATAATTATGTTTGGTTACTAATACCTCTGAGGGTCTTCACCAAATTTTAGTAGGTACTCTTTTTCCTTCGTTTGGGGTTTTGTCCCATTGGGTTTTTCCCAAACAGGTTTTAATGAGGCCCCAGAGTGTTTTTTCTTATCTTTTGTAAATTCTTATAATTTTAATAAAATTAATTAGTTAATAATTTATTTATTTTTTTGTTTAATTTGTATAAAGGGGTACATTTGAAAAAGTTCGCCCTGGGCCTTAGAAAACCAGGACCGGCTCTGCATATGAGGTATAGATTTTTGACTATGCTTTACTTTAGTTTCTGTCTCTAAAATTGTGTTGGGTTTTTGGGTGTTTGTACTTTGTAGAGGTGATTCAATGCACTAAATATCAGGAGGTTGAAGGAGATTCAATGCTACAGAGGGGTACGACATATTCAAGGGTTGTCCTGCAGAGGGCAGCGGACAAAGAACAATTGTCGGACATTGAAGGGAAAGAAGGTTGCAATTGCTGGGAAGAAGAAGGCTCCTCGTTAAGTAAAATAGCGGGTTTGTTACTCTTTCTTTTGATTGCATTATGTAGAAATTCTACTACATTGAATCAATGTTGTCAAATTTACAGTTCTTCAATATGTTTCCTAGTCTGTAATTGAAAAAATAATTATGTATCCGTATTGCACTCATGTTTTGTTGATTAATAGTATTGGCTAATTCTGTATTTCTTCATTGACTCATGGCAACTAACTACACCAAATTGTGCCGTTTGCGTTTGGCAGCCATAAAACCACACCTACCTTTTTAAATGTAAGGTCTTATTCTTTCCCTCTAATTCTCAATGGATTCCATGCTCTGAAAAACTTCATTTCTGTCTTTTATCCACAATTTTCTGATAGTATATCTTCTTTAAAGTTTTTTAGGGCGTATAAAGTTGCAAGAAGTGAATTTTTGCTTCAACATATCTTCATATGTTGATCTCTCTCTCTCTCTCTCTCTCCAGAAAAATAAGGGGAGGTAACATTTTGAAACCTTGTGGTATCCTCAAATGCTATGTATAGGCCTGCCTGGTGCTGCGCTCTTGCGGGCTGGTTCGTGTTGGTTGATGGATTAGTTGGATGCTCTAAGAGGACCGAAATCCACCTTGATTCCATAAATAAAACTAGAAAGAATGAGGAAAAAGATTCTACTTAATGTTATTGTCCTGCCTCTTCAAATGCAGTTACTGTTTTAGTTACTATTAGGGTGTGCTAAAACTTAGGGTATTTTTAATGAAAAATAAAATTTATGAGTGTATTTATTACTAGCATTTAGTATAATATATCTGCCATAAATAGATTAATTTAATTATGATTTTTTCATTCACAAAAAAGGGGAGGGAGGGTGATTAATTATACTTCCAGAATAAAAGTTCTAGTTGACTTTTTGCGCATATTAAGAAAGAGGATAAAAAGACAAAATTGTCCATATTTAAATTCTCATTTAATTGCATAATTTTTTACACATTACTAGTGATGCTTCATAAATATGCATAGAGAATAGAAATATAACAATTAATATTAAGGGTATTATATGTAAATTATTGTAAAAAATAGACCATTTAAGGTAAGTAGACATTTAACTCTTAAAATAATAATAAAGACTTTTATTCTGAGACGGAAGAAGTAATACTACTAATATATATTAAATCTGCTAAAACTTTCTTCATCTTTTCTTAAGTTGAAAAGATTGAGAAAAGATGAATACTACGAAAATTATATGATATCGTGTATCATCGTTTTTTCAAATTTGATTGGTATTGTAATTTCTTTTTAATTTTATTTATTTATCTTATGAAATATTCGAGACTATCTCTCAATAAGAAATCAGAATTTAATATATTCGAGATTACCTCTCAGTAAGAAATCAGAATTCAATAGACATAACAAGAGAACCTTTCAGTAAGAATTTAAAATTCAATAGACATTACAGAAGATTAAAGGGTAAAAATTGAATTGTAATATAGGTTCTAAAAATTCTACGTAAATATTATTGTTTTTCTATATATAAATTTTAAAATTGATTTTTAAAATTATTTTCATTACTTCCTCCGTCGAAGTTTACTTGTTCTAATTTTCTCTTTAATTTGTGCAAATCTATTTGTCTTCTTTTTTTTTTTTTTAATACTATTTGTGACCTTAGTTTTCCTATAATACTCTCATTTAATTTTAATTTTTTTATTAAAAATAACATGACATACATAAAAAAAAATAGTACTATTAACGGGTTCTTTACAGAAATATATAACAATTAGAAAATAATTACACAATTAGTGCATCAACAAAATAATTACACTATTAGTGCATCCACAAAATAATTACAAAAAAAGTGTAACAAATTCAAACCATTCAATTTCACATTAAATAAGGAAACCTAAAATCAAGGAGAAATAACCGCCATAATTAATAATTCAAATCAAATTTTTGCGATCAAACAACAAAAACAAATCCATAATTCAAATCAAAAGGATGGAAAAACAAAAAAATATCTTCTTCATCCTAATCTTCATCTCCCTCACCGCTCATTATCTTCATCACCGCCTCCTCTCTCTTCCCCTTCATCATCCTCCTCCGCCGCGAATCTCCAGAAGTCCTTGGTTGCGCCGCCGTTACATCGCCCTCTCTTCCCCTTCATCATCATCCTCCTCCGCCACAAATCTCCGGAAGTACCTGAGTTACTGTTCTGAATTTTTTTTTTGACGATTTGGTTACCCACAAAAACTAAAATGGTTACCTTTATATGAAGACTTGGCTACCAACTGCATCACATTCAAAATAAATTTGTAACTAAATAAAACTGAATTGATTACCTTTGTCTGAAGGTTTGGCAACCAACTGCATGAAGACATTCAAAATAAAATTGGTAACTTAATAAAACTGAAAGGTTACTTTGGTATGAAAGTTTGGCTACCAACTGCATCACATTCAAAATAAATTGGCAACCTAATAAAACTGAATAGGTTACCTCGGTATGGAAGTTTGGCTACCAACTGCACTATAGGAAAAAAAAAATCTAGGAGACGATTAATGGAGGTGGAGGAGGAGACGGTAAGGGATACTCTACTATCTTTCTTTTATTCCCCAAAACTAAAAGAAAGAAATTATCAGAGGAGTTCGTTCAAAGTTTTGATGCACTCCACGAAGTATATTATCAAAGCTCGTGCTTAAGAAGCATCTGAGTCATAAAAGTAATCTTCATAAAAAGATTAGATAAAAATTCCACATGGACCACCAAAACTAAAAGAAACACAATAAACTCAACTTACAGATGCAAGTTCTTCGATAACTGTGACGCCCCCAAATCTAGGTCTCTTCAAACCTCGGATCCGGTCCGCCACGATAATACTATCGTCAAACTAATATATCTTTTATTCATAACTTAAATGAATATAACCTTGCTTATTACAATTTAGAATATAAATTCTTTCCAATTTCAGGATCTATGTATAATGACCCCAAACTATTATAAGTTTCAAATATTGGTCATTTACTATTCCTGCCTTACATCATATTCGATGTTATATAAATATGCTGAATAATTTAAACTTTTTCAATTTCCTTTGAAAAATAATCTTTTATTGATTCTTTAACTTGAATCAATTACAAATCCCTGAATCGAATTATGTTATGATTCCTGCTATTCGAATTACGCATAAATCTTTACATCTCAATTCGAATTTCTCTATGCATCACATAGTACAACTTAACATGTATTACACCTTATAAACTATTATCATGTACATCTCCTAGAACCTAAATGTTAGTTTTTGATTATATGATGTTTTGATTAATGACTAATTTAAGTGTGCATGGTTCATGGTGTGTTATTATATTATTAAATAGGCATGGATTATGGGTTATAATATTATAATTGATATGCATGAGTTATGGTTATTTCATAGACATTTTCTGCTGACTTCCTTACGTTGATATGATTTAAAATCAGTTCACATTTGATTTGAAGTGTTCTTAAGGAAGATTTGATTTGGAGCTTATTAAGAAAGAATTGAATTGAAGTTCATTAAGGTATGTTGGTATTTATAAATAGTAACAGATATTATGGTCCTTAAATCCAGCTAGCCCAAATTGGCTCCTCTGTTTCATCAGTGTATCTCGTGGGTGATATTTTAATTAAGGATGTTATTTTGCTTAGTGGAGCCCACATTAGTTAGTAGTCTATTTTGAAAAGGAGTCCTACTGAAGCTTTTGAGTATTATCTTTATTTATCTCCTTTTGTTCCGGTTTAACACAGTTGATTGTGGGTAGAGTTTTTCTCCTTTATTTCAGCTCTTCAAAATCAAATAGCTGGCACATATCTGCTTAATATCTTTCTTGTGATTCAAAGCTGCTGAAATTATGGGTGGCTGCTAACGGGACTGAGAAATCTTAGTTATTATATGTTATAGCCGTTGCATGTATTGTTATATATACTCCTTCTCTTCGGCTGAACAAGACACAACTGAGAACGAGCAATCAAGTTGAGAGATTACATCAAAGCTTATCAATGCTTTTTATTCGATCATTTATTCTTATCGTTTTATCCTTGTGTGCTGGAAATATTATTCATTGTAAATCAAAGTATTCAAGCATAGCTTTGGCTTGAGGTTTCCGGGTTTAGTTAGTCTGTTCATAGAAGGCTCAAGGGTCTCAGAGGTGAGAAGAGGTGCAGTGGTGCACAAGTTGCAGAGGTGCAAAAAGGGGGCATAGGTGTCCAATATCAGAATTGAGGCTTCTTTGTATGTGAGGAGTAATTTTTGTATTGAGGTTTAAATAGTAATAAAAGAGTCTCCAATCCTAGTTGGGATTGGACGTGGATTAGGCCACTAGATTAGAGGATAGGGGTTGGACCACGTAAAAATCTTGGTGTGATTTTTACTTCTATTTATCTCTTTAACTGTCATTCACGTTCTACATTTTTTTTGTTATTCATGCCACTATCCAGACACTAAAGTAGACAGGTCTAGCTGTCTGATAATAAGAAACGAAGAACATAAGCTAAAGCAAACACTAAAGCAGACAGGTGTAGCTGTCTGAATTACACCTGTAGCAAAAAATTTCAAAAAGTTTTCACTATTTATCACTTTGAGCTTAAACACCTATTCCCCCCCTCTAGGTGTGCACATACATAGAATTACATTTGGTATTAGAGCAAGGCTTTACTAATATTGATCGTTGCAAGTCGTAGGGGAAGATCCTATGGCACACCTAAACTTTCAAGAAGGTCAGTCCACAAGTAGGTCACCGTTGTTGCTCGGAAGTGAAAACTTCAATTTTTGGAAGTTCAGAATGAAGATCTATCTGAACCGTGACCCATGGGAATGGTGGGTAGTCGAAAATGGACCAGTCAACCCACGACATGATGATGGCAAGCCAAAGAATCTCATGGAAATGGACTCAAATGAATTGTATATGGTGTCTTATAATTCCAAGGCCATGAATACACTTTTAAGTGGCATGGTTCAGTCAGAGATAGATAAAGTATCTTCTTGTACTACGGCTAAGAAAATTTGGGACACAGTCATCATGAGCCACGAGGGTACTACTAAAGTGAAGGAGGTCAAGCTGAGCATGCTAATGCACGAATACGAGCTATTCAAATTGGAGAAAAATGAATCAATTAGAGATGCCCAAGCAAGATTTCTTACTCTAATAAATTCTCTAAGCATGCTCGGACGAAAGATTGATCAAAAGGAAATCAACCGAAAGCTTCTTAGAGTCATGCCAAAGCGATTCGCACCAAAGGTTACCACACTTCAAGACTCGGCCACAATCAGCACAATGGAAACTCTTACCTTATTTGGAGAACTTGAAGAGTTTGAAAACCAACTAAAATTGTATGATGAAGAAGATGAGGCATCTAAGAAGAAGACCTTGGCTCTACAAGCTAAAAGCTACATAGAAGGCAATGATGAAGATTCGGATGAAGAAATAGCTTTAATGACCAGAAAATTGAGGGAGCTGATCCGAAAGAAGAATAGATCAAAATTACCAACAAAAGCTTTCAACAACAAGAAAGATATCAAGCAAAAGCCACAAGAGGAAACTTGTTTTGAATGTGGAAGGCCTGGACACTTCGAAAGAGATTGCTTCCAACTAAAAAGAAAGAACAAAGCAAATGGTTCAAAAGGGAAGGCTCTAATGACATGGAGTGATGATGAATCTGATCATGAAGATCAAGAAGAAGAAACTGCTCAACTGTGCTTCACCGGAATACACAATGAGAAAACATCTGAGGTAAGTCCTGAACTTGGAGAAATTACCATTTCTGTTTATCTTGTTTTAAAAAATGAAAACCTTCGTATGAAAGAGAAAAATGCTCACTTAAAAAGTTGGATAAATGACTTAATGAAGGAAATAGATACTTTAATTGAGGAAAAACAAGAAATAGTTAAAGATTGCTCATCATGTGAAGTATCTCAGTTAAATGCTAAAATTGGATATTTAGATAATTATAATAAAATTTTATATAATCGTGCAAACAAATTAAATGAAGAAAATAATAACCTTAAAAAGGAAAATGATGATCTAAAAGAAAGCTTGAAAATGAGAGATATTTGTATAGATGTTTTTAATGATGGAAAAATAATAAATATGCAAAATAACAATGAGGAAGAAATAATATCTTTGAAAAAGGATCTTGCTAAATTTGTTCAAGGAGAAGAGAATTTAAATATAATGTTGGGTGCTCAAAGGTCAAGCTTAGATAAACAAGGAATTGGATATAATCCTGTTAAAAACATAAAAAGCACGACTAATAAAATTAGAGTAATAAATAATAAACCAAGGAACAAGCCTCTTTATTGCTCACCTTATGTTACATGCAGAAAATGTGGTTTAAAAGGACATTTTGATACAAACTGTAGTAAAATTAAAATAAAACAAGTTTGGGTAAAGAAAGGAGATTTAATTGCTACTAACAATATCGGACCCAAACAGATTTGGGTACCAAAACGATGAGTTACTTCTTTGTTTTGTAGGTATGCTTAAAAGCTAAAGTACCATCACATAAATGGGTACTTGACAGTGGATGTTCTAGACACATGACGGGTGATAGAACTAAATTTACCTCACTTGTTGCAAAGAAAGGAGGCACGGTTACTTTTGGAGATGACACCACATGCCAAATCATCGGTAAAGGTTAAATTGGTAATGGTAAGGTTTACATTGATAATGTCCATCATGTTGAAGGGTTAAAATATAATTTAATTAGTATAAGTCAACTAATGGATAGTGGTCATAAAGTTATTTTTGAAAAAGATAAATGTGCTATTATTCACGCCTCTCATAATGTTCCTTTAGTAGCTAACAGAGAAGGTAATATATATACTATAAATTTTGAAAATTAAAATGAGAATATTTGTTTAGGCATTGTTCAAGATCAAATCAAATTCTATGGCATAGAAGGTTCTAGGGCATATGGTATATGGAATTGATTAACAAGTTAGTTACAAAGAACCTTGTTAAAGGTTTACCAAAGCTAAAATATGAAAAACTGGTATTTGTGATGCGTACGCCGGTTAGGTAAACAAACAAGAAATTTCTTTACAAGCAAAAATCAGGTATCAACTTCTTTACCTCTTCAATTATTGCATCTTGATTTATTTGGACCCGAGAGATATGCTAGCCTAGGAAATAATCATTATGCCTTTGTTATTGTTGATGATTTTTCAAGATTTACATGGGTTTTATTTTTGAAAACTAAAGATCAAGCTTTTGCAGAATTTGAAAAGCTTATAAAGAATGTTGAAACAAAACACAACCTCAAGCTAATTGGTATACGGAGTGACCACGGTGGAGAATTTGGAAAAGATTTTATACCATATTGCAGTGAGAAAGGTGTTACACATGAGTTTTCTGCACCAAGAACGCCTCAACAAAATGGTGTGGTGGAACGTAAAAATCGTACTCTTCAAGAAACTGCAAGAACTTTACTACATGAAAGTAAAGCGCCTAAAGTTTTTTGGGGCGGTAGGTCGTAAAAATCTTGCATGTTACATTTTAAATAGAGTACTAATTAGACCCATCCTAATGAAAACACCATATGAGTTGCTAAACAACAGGATTCCAAATATTAATTATTTTAAAGTGTTTGGTGCTAAATGTTTCATTCTAAATACTAATAGTAATCTTGGCAAATTTGATGCAAAATCAACCGAAGCTATTTTTCTTGGTTATTCAATGCATAGTAAAGCTTACAGGGTTTATAATCTTGATAAATTTAAAGTTGAAGAATCCGTGCATGTTGTTTTTGATGAATTTAACCGTGACCTATCAAAAGAAGAAAATGAAGTTTTTGCAGGAAAAGACATTGTGATTAGCGGAAAACAGACAGCTCAATCTGGACAGTCTGAGCCATCTGCATCAGAAGGAAAATCAGATGAACGTGGAAAGCAAGCAAATGAAATTAGACAACCTGAGTCATCTGCCTTAGTTGAAAACTCAGACATGCAGACGCCTAAAGTCAGACAGCTCAACCCGTTTGCATTAGAAGAAAAATTTGATGATCAGTTTGATGTAGAGCATGACATTTCAGAACCTAAACCTGAAGAACAAATGACTGCAGCAAGGCTTCCTAGACCATCTAGAACAGTGAGAAATCATCCACCAAATCTGATCATAGGTGATCCTGACACTTGGATGAACACAAGAAGGAAAGCAAGGAATTATTGTGCATTCTCCGCATTTCTTTCACAAATAGAACCAAAGAATGCCAAGGAAGCAATTCAAGATGCAAGTTGGTCTATTGTCATGCAGGAAGAATTAAACCAATTCGAAAGGTGTCAAGTATGGGATCTTGTTAAACCTCCTAAAGATGCTTCTATAATTGGTACAAAATGGATTTTCAAAAATAAACTTGATGAAAATGGCATTATTACTAGAAATAAGGCTAGATTAGTAGCTCAAGGCTATAATCAACAAGAAGGTATAGATTATAAAGAAACCTTTGCCCCTGTTGCAAGGTTGGAAGCCATATGAATTTTGTTAGCCTATGCATGTTTTAGACAATTTAAATTATATCAAATGGATGTGAAAAGTGCATTTTTAAATGGCTACTTAAATGAGAAAGTGTATGTCAAGCAACCACCGGGATTTGAAAATGAAAAATATCCACATTATGTGTTTAAATTGAAAAAGGCTTTGTATGGATTAAAGCAGGCTCCAAGAGCCTGGTATGAAAGATTAAGCAAGTTTTTATTGGACAATGGTTTTAATAGTGGAAAAATTGATTCTACTCTTTTTATTAAAACCAAAAATAAGGACTTATTAATTGTTCAAATTTATGTGGATGATATAATTTTTGGAGCTACTACTAACTCTTTGTGTGAGTGGTTTTCCCAATGTATGAATAATGAGTTTGATATGAGCCTTTGCGGGCTAATTAAATTATTCTTGGGGCTTCAAATCAAACAATCCAATGAAGGGATTCATATTCACCAATCAAAGTATGTGAAAGAGCTATTGAAGAGATTTGGATTCGAAAATACCAAACCAAAGTCAACACCAATGAGTACTACCATCAAGCTTACAGCGGATGCTACAGGTAAAGATGTTAAAGTAACAATGTATTGAGGTATGATTGGTTGTTTACTTTATTTAACTACATCAAGGCCAGATATTATGTATAGTGTAAGCTTATGTGCTAGATTTCAAGCTCAATAGAAAGAATATCATCTTAA